>CAWUFW010007269.1:0-430000 GCA_963921515.1 Calotriton arnoldi | reverse complement strand
ATAATGAGTCACCTTGCTTAACTCCCGACATCATTTGCATTTCTGGAGTTGCTTCATTGTTTTTCCCTTGAAAAATGTTGTTGAGTCAGTGTATAAGTCTTGTACTATGTCTCTGATGCATGATGGGACTCTGAGCCTTTCCAGACTCTGTAAAATGTGACCATGGCTAACAGAATCAAAGGCTTTTGAGATGTCTATGAACACCACTGCTAACGAGCTTCTGTGTTTTCGTGCCCCTTTTATGATGTTTTGCAGAAGAGTCAGATTTTCGAGACAACCTCTCACCTTCATGAAGCCTTTTTGTCTCGTGTTCAATTCAACGAAAAATGCAAGTCTTTTGGTTAATATTTTCGTGAACAACTTCATGAATGCCGTACCGATGGTAATTGGACGCCAATTACTGATTTTTTCAGTTCGCTAATCGGTACATTTTTAGGTATTAAAATCGATCGGTTCTTTTTAATACTTTCTGGTACTCTTCTCATCAATAACCAAGACGACAAGATTCTGGGCAGCAGTCTTGGTTGTTTGTTATGCACATTTTGTAAGTCATTAAGGCCAATTTTGTCAGGCCCCACTGCTTTCTTTAAATCTGATTCATCGAAGGCTTTAGTTATTTCGAGCAGTGTAATTTCTTTACACAATCCTCCAATTTCCCATTCATCCGGTATCCGATCAATTGGGATGAATTTGGGATTTTTCTTGTTTTCTTTTTCAATTATGTTTTTATAGTATTGGAAGATTTCATCCGCACTGATTTGGCAGGTGGCATCTTCTGCCCCATCGGTGATTATCCTGGCAATTTTCTTTTGTCTTTTTTAAACATTGCCTGGTATTCTTTGTAGCTGCCCTTAGCTTTTGCATAATTTTTCTTGTGTGTCCGATTGAGCCTTCCATTCTTCTTATCTTTCTTTGCTATCTTGTTTTGTACTGGGGTAATTTGTTGCTCATCTTGAGCGGTGCTCATAGGCTCATTGGGTTCGCTCGTTGGTTCGGTACGATTTGCTGGTACAGGACTTATATCATTGGTGTTTTCTGAGATATAAGTCACTATCTCATCCATCAGATCCATAGCAGCATCATGATGCTGGATGTTTTTAGTGTACTTTTCGATTTCTGTGATTCTATCATTCAGTTCATCAAAGTTTTTATTTTTGGCGCTCGTTTCCGATTGATAAAGTCTCTGCGCCTTTCCATTGTTATTTCTACTGAAATCTCTGGTTCATCACAAGAGTCATTCTCTGAGATATTAGATGCTTGCAGTACATCTTTTGCCGATTTTTTTCTCTTATCTCTTCTATCTCTTCTTTTTTCTGCAATTTGTTTGCTGTTTTTATTGTCAAAATGCGGAACCATCAGCGCATTAATGTTTCTCTTGTTTTCATATATTTTTTCCAATTCTGCTAATAGCAGTATTTCTTCCTGTGACCATAGTTTTGATGGTTTGCTGCTTGCTAGAGCTGTTAGTCTAGCCTCATTTTGCGCTCTTGGATGCGCATGCCGAGCATGTTGTGATACTCCAATTTTTGATCCGAATCTGAGGTCACAGAAGCTGCACAGGAATGGCAGCACTCCCTTTTGAGGTCTTCCTTTGCATTTGGCATAATGGCATGCAATATTGTGGTATTCGGCTTCTTTGTCACATTTTGAGCAATAGGTTTTGAGATAGAAGCCTTTGTGCTTGTTAGAGACATGTTTTCTTAGTTCTTTGAATGTTCCCAAAATGTCTCCACACAAGTCACAATTATACTTTTCGTTTGGGTATTTCCAATATGTGACTTTCTTTGTGTAGTCACTTTTCTTTACATTCAATTCCTTACTGAACTCGTACACATCGGGTAGATTTTCAAATTTTATTGTGACAATGTCATTCTTGGCTGAGGAGGCCACAAATTCGATGGTTTTGCTGAGGTCTACTGTTATGTCTTCATCTGCTACGGAGGGTGAACTAGGCGCTATAACGTGACCTGAATCGTTGTTGCTTGTTGCATTGTTTGAAGCGGGTGCTGGTTTGTCAAATTCGGTGAGGAGGTTAATGATTTCTGGGAAAGATAGCACCTCCTTTCGCCATCTTAACGGGGTTTTTAATCGCCAGGAACTACCCCATCTGGAATTGTGTTCGTTTGCTTCGCCATTTCTCACTATCACGCTCGTCGCCATGATAGAACCTTGTTTGGCCTGTCTCCATAGACTTTCCTACGAATAGTCAAGCACCATAGAGGCAGTTACCGGCGGGACCACTGGGAGGTAAAGGCCACTATAACTGAGAATAGGTTAAGAGAGTCATAGTTACTCCCGCCGTTTACCCGCGCTTCATTGAATTTCTTCACTTTGACATTCAGAGCACTGGGCAGAAATCACATCGCGTCAACACCCGCCTCGGGCCTTCGCGATGCTTTGTTTTAATTAAACAGTCGGATTCCCCTGGTCCGCACCAGTTCTAAGTCAGCTGCTAGGCGCCGGCCGAGGCAGAACGCCGGCCCGCGCCCCGGGGAGGGGGCACGGGGAGAGGCGACCACCGCAGCTGGGGCGATCCACAGGAAGGGCCCGGCTCGCGTCCAGAGTCGCCGCCGCCCCGGAGGGAGGCGCCTCTTCCAGCCGCGGCGCGCGCCCAGCCCCGCTTCGCGTCCCAGCCCGACCGACCCAGTCCTTAGAGCCAATCCTTATCCCGAAGTTACGGATCTGACTTGCTGACTTCCCTTACCTACATTGTTCCAACATGCCAGAGGCTGTTCACCTTGGAGACCTGCTGCGGATATGGGTACGGCCCGGCGCGAGATTTACAGCATCTCCCCCGGATTTTCAAGGACCAGCGAGAGCTCACCGGATGCCGCCGGAACCGCGACGCTTTCCAAGGCTCGGGCCCCTCTCTCGGGGCAAACCCATTCCAGGGCGCCCTGCCCTTCACAAAAAAAAGAGAACTCTCCCCGGGGCTCCCGCCGGCGGGTGGGCCCGAGTGCTGCCTTCCCCTGTCTCAGCATCGCCAGACCTCACAGAGGTCTGACTGAGCAAACTCGGAGAAAAAGGACCATAGGGAAGGGGCTGAGAGGCAGGTGCGTACCCGGGCCCCTGGGGGCCCCGGAGTGCGGGCCCGGGTGCAGCCTTCCCCTGTTTCAGAATCGCCGGACCTCACGGAGGTCTGATTGACCCTCTCCCTAGTAATCCGGAAGAAAATTACCCCCCTTTCTTGTAATCCGTGCACACGAGGTGACAGAGGGGACCCAAGGCGCAAAAGTACCCGACCTCCTGGAGCCCTCGCTGGGATCGGGGAGGCAAATGAGCCCTCATCGGGACTTCCAGGGAAGCCCAGCCATCTGGTCACCCCATAGGAAAGCATTGGGGCGACCAGATGGCCGAGGGGAAAGGTGCAACCAGATGGCCGGGCACGAAAGGGAAGCCATCTGGTCGCTCTGTGCCCCAACGAAAGAGTGAGCGGGCGCCGGGGCATGGGGGAACGGAGGCCCAGGGCCCCAGCTGGGCCCCAGCCATGGGGGCTGCGAGGGGGGGAGCCGACGGGCCCTCCGACCCGGGGCCCGCAGACACCTCGACAAGCAGGCGAAGCGGGGGAGGTCTGCATGGGACCGACGGACCCCTGTCCCGGGCCCTTGGCATAGAGGCAGGCCGGGGGACAGGGCCCAGGGCTGGAGCACCCGACCCGGGGCCCGGAGGGGCCCCTGGACCCAGCCGGGGCTCCCGGGCCCAGAGGTGCAGGGGAAGCATCCCCGGGCGGCAGGACCCCGTCCTGGGCACCCTGCCACATGGCAGGATCGAGGACGGAGCTCGGGGTGGGGAGGCCGCCCTCCCCGGGGCCCTCAGGGGCCCCGGACGGAGCTCCTGAACCCAGCCAAGCGAGGGGGGCTCCCCGGGCACGACGGAACCCCGTCTCAGACCTTTAGCATAGCGTCAGGCCGGGGGATGGGGCCCAGGGCCAGAGCACCCGACCCGGGGCCCGATGGGGCCCCTGGACCCAGCCGGGGCTCCCGGGCCCAGAGGCGCAGGGGAAGCCTCCCTGGGACCACGGGACCCCATCCCAGGCACCCTGCCATGCGGCAGGACCAAGGACGGAGCCCGGGGTGGGGAGGCCGCCCTCCCCGGGGCCTCAGGGGCCCCGGACGGAGCTCCTGAACCCAGCCAAGCGAGGGGGGCTCCCCGGGCACGACGGAACCCCGTCTCAGACCTTTGGCATAGCGTCAGGCCGGGGGATGGGGCCCAGGGCCAGAGCACCCGACCCGGGGCCCAACGGGGCCCCTGGACCCAGCCGGGGCTCCCAGGCGCAGGGGAAGCCTCCCTGGGCCCGCCAGACCCCGTCTCGGGCACCCTGCCATGCGGCAGGACCGAGGACAGAGCCCGGGGTGGGGAGGCCGCCCTCCCCAGGGCCCTCAGGGGCCCCGGCCGGAGCTCCTGAACCCAGCCAAGCAAGGGTAGGCTCCCCGGGCACAACGGAACCCCATTCCGGGCCTTTGGCAGTGCGGCAGGGTGGGGGACAGGGCCCAGGGCTGGAGCACCTGACCCGGGGCCCAACGGGGCCCCTGGACCCAGCCGGGGCTCCCAGGCCCAGAGGCGCAGGGGAAGCCTCCCCGGGCCTGCCAGACCCCGTCCCGTGCACCCTGCCATGCGGCAGGACCAAGGACGGAGCTCCGGGGTGGGGAGGACGCCCTCCCCGGGGCCCCTGGGAGCCGCTGAACCCAGCCGAGCTGGGGGAGGCTCCCCGGGCCCACGGGACCTCGTTCAGGCATCCTGCCACTCAGCAGGACTGAGGACAGACCCTGGGGTGGGGAGGCCGCACTCCCGGGGCCCCTGGACCCAGCCCAGCAGGGGAGGCTCCCGGGCCTGCTGGACCCCATCCAGGGCAGCCTGCCACGTGGCAGGCCCAGGGACGGACCCAGGGCTGGGGCGGCATCCTGGCCCGCCCAGCTGCCGGCTGAGGACCGCTAGGCCGAGAGGGGTCCCAGAGTACCCTGTCCCTAGTAATCCAGAGAAGGCTACCCCGCTTTATGGGAATCCGTGCGCACCGCAAGGCTCAGGGGACCCTGGGCGCGAACGTGCCCGACCTCCTGGAGCCCTGGCTGGGATCCGGGAGGCAAATGAGCCCTCATCGGGACTTCCAGGGCGGCCCGGCCATCTGGTCGCCCCATTGGAAAGCATTGCGTGCGACCAGATGGCCGAGGGGAAAGGTGCGACCAGATGGCCGGGGTCGAAAGGACTCCCATCTGCCTGCCCCAAGCCGAGCCTTCCCGGTAGGGCTCCCGCCTGCCCACGCAGGGCTCGGGCGCTCCACTTCCCGGAGGCTCGGGGACCCCGGCTGGGCCTCATGCACGGGGAGGACCACCGGAGCTCTCGGGCCCGGGCGCCCGGGGGAGGACTGCCCGGGACCCATGGAGCCCGTCCCGGGCACTTTGCCATGCTTGGGCCGGAGGAGGGAGCCCCGGATGCCTAGGGAGGTGTTGTCCGGGCATAGCCCATCTGGTCCCCGGCAGAGAACCGCCAGCCCAGGAGGGGTGTCCCAGCATACCCTGCCCCTAGTAATCCGGAGGAAGGCTACCCCGCTGTCTGGGAATCCGTGTGCACCGCAAGGCTCAGGGGACCCTGGGCGCGAACGTGCCTGACCTCCTGGAGCCCTGGCTGGGATCTGGGAGGCAAATGAGCCCTCATTGGGACTTCCAGGGCAGCCCGGCCATCTGGTCGCCCCATTGGAAAGCATTGCGTGCGACCAGATGGCAGAGGGGAAAGGTGCGACCAGATGGCCGGGGTCGAAAGGACTCCCATCTGCCCGCCCCGAGCAGAGCCTTCGCGGTAGGGCTCCCACCTGCCCTTGCAGGTCTCCGGGGCTCTGCACCAGGGACCCTTGTCCCGGGCAGATGGACACTTAGCAGGCGGCAGGACGGGGGCTCCCAAACCCCAGGCCCTGACCGAAATGCAGTCCCCGGGGCCGGTCCCTGCTTCTCAACCCAGCCAGGCCGGGGAGATCGGGGAGCCTGCCCAGGCACGAGGGACCCCTGTCCCGGGCACATGGACCCTCAGGACGTGCGCTCGTTTTCCACACATTTTTTCCAAAATTCTGCGTAGTGGCGCTACGCCAACTACGCCCAGCCCTAGTGAGCCCTCCAGTGGAACTTTCAGGTTTATTACATCACTTAGCACCGTGCCGAACTGGGTGAGACATTGCATCTGACCTCTGCCTTGCCCCACTGCTGCTACCCTCTGGAAATCCTGACTTCCAACCATGTCCATGTCCTTATTCATGTTTTCTCCTTCCTGTGCTCATGCATGAGTTCATGTCATTATTCATGTGTTCCCCTTCCTGTGCTCATGCATGAGTTCATGTCCTTATTCATGTGTTCCCCTTCCTGTGCTCATGCATGAGTTCATGTCCTTATTCATGTGTTCCCCTTCCTGTGCTCATGCATGAGTTCATGTCCTTATTCATGTGTTCCCCTTCCTGTGCTCATGCATGAGTTCATGTCCTTATTCATGTTTTCCCCTTCCTGTACTCATGCATGAGTTCATGTCCTTATTCATGTTTTCCCCATCCTGTACTCATGCATGAGTTCATGTCCTTATTCATGTTTTCCCCTTCCTGTGCTCATGCATGAGTTCATGTCCTTATTCATGTTTTCCCCTTCCTTTGCTCATACATGAGTTTCTTAATGCAAGGGGCATTCATCCTACAGAGACTTTTTTCGGTGATTGTCAGGACTGCGCTTCCACTCCCTGACACTAAGATGATGAAATGAAAAAGTAATATATCTATATTCGTTAATGTCAGTGTAGACCTAATGCAGAGCATCTGATTTATCTGGATGTTGCTTGAAGAGCCACCCTCGGGCAAGGTTCAAATATGATATTGATCCTCAGGCATAGATGTCTGTGTCCTCCCTTCCTCCAGCGTGGTGTTTTGGAATGGTGTTGTCTTGCCAACTTGACTCCCCCCTATGGCTGATGATAACTATATGGAGGAAAAATATGACTCTAAGATTCTGTGGCCGATTGTCTACGGAACTAGACGCACATGCATGTTCTTGAGGGGTGAGGTGTGAGTGGTTAAGGTAAAAGTCAAGGAGTATGGCCTCTTAGTACTTGGGCACAGACACATATTGTATTTGAAGCAGTAGTAAACCTGCATGTTCATATTTATTAGCTCCATGATGGGGAGCAGATATCTTGTAGGACAGGGCTGGTGTCATGGTCGGAGGTGAGTCAAAATGCAGGTAATGATGTGCATGCCACCTGCAGATTGAGACCCCAAGGACTGTGCTGCTAAGTAAACACAGAATGCTGCATGGCATTCTGCAGGATGTATTCATAAGCATGTTGTGACGTGCATGTGTTGTGACGCATGCATATGCATGTGTTGTAACACACAGCAGTCATTTTTAGGGGAGAGCATGCGCTAGCGCATGCGTCTCTCTTGCGAGACACTGTTGTTAACAAAAAGGGCTTGGAACCTACCCGTTGGGTACCCATTTGTTGGCTTGCATGGCACTCTTCTTTCCAGCCTCATAATTTGTTACTATAGGCCTAACATAATTTCCGTTCCTCTATGTGGACCAGGGACCAAGCACTGATTGATTCAACTTAATCAGTGCCCGTCCGCTGCTCTCGATGTGATTGAGGTACTAATTTGTTCTTTTTAACTTCAAGTACACCGCAAGCAGAAGGTATGTAACTGGCAAAAACATGCCTGTCAGAACAAGAAAAATTGCGAAGTTTTATTTTCTAAAGTTAGCTTTCTTTTATTTTGCCAAGTCTTTTTTTCTGACTTTGCACTTTTTTTCTCTTGTTTTTGATTGTGGGTGCTGTTCTCCAAAGATGAGGATTATTTTACTGCAAAGCAACATTGTTTCTTATGTGTAATTTCTGAAATGGTGCTTTAATACATAACTGTGCAGTGCACTCCAATCCACCCCACTCCAATCTGCCCCACTCCAATCTATACCAAAACACCCCACCTCACCCCACACCAATCCGCCCCACTCAATCCAATCCATTCCATTCCAGACAAATACAAACCAAATCTATCACCCCAATCCAGTCCACTCCACTCCAACCCACCACACACCACATTCCAATCCACCCAACTCACCCCACTCCAATCTGCCCCACTCCAATTTGCCCTACTCCAAACCAAAACAATCTGCCCCACTTCAATCCAAAACAATCTGCCCCACTCCAAAACAATCTGCCTCTCTCCAATCGAAAACAATCTGCCCCACTCCAGTCCAAAATAATCTGCCCCACTCCAATTCAAAACAATCTGCTCCACTCCAATCTGCCCCTCTTCAGTCTAAAACAATCTGCCCAAAACCAATCTGTCCCACTCCAATCTGCCCCACCTAATCTGCCCCAACCCAATCCAAAACAGTCAGCCCCACTCCAATTCAAAACAATTTGCCCCTCTCCAATCCAAAACAATCTGCCCCATTCCAATCCAAAACAATCTGTCCGACTCCAATCCAAAACAATCTTCCCCACTCCAATCCATAGCAATGTTCCCCACTCCAAACCAAAACAATCTGCCCCACTCCAGGCTGCCTTACGCCAATCCAAAATAAACTGCCCACTCCAATCTACAACAATCTTCCCCATTTCAATCTGCCCCACTCCAATCAAAAACTAGCTTCCCCACTCCAATACAAAACAATCTGCCCCACTCCAATCCAAAACAATCTCCCCATTCCATCCTGCCCCACTTTGATCTGCCCCACTCCTATCCACCCCAATCAAATCCTCCCACTCCAATCCAAAACAATCTGCTCCACTCAAATCCGCCCCACTCCAATCTGCCCCACTCCAATCCAAAACAATCTGCCCACTCCAACCCGCCCACTCCAATTCACCCCACTCCAATGCACCCCACTCCAATCCAATCCATCTCACCCCATTCCATCCACTCCATCCCAATTTACCCCACTCCAGTCCACCACAATCCACCCCACTCTAATCCAGTTCACCTCACCCCACACCAATCCAATCTACCCCACTCCAATCCAATCCAATCAAACTCACCCCAGTCCAATCCACGCCACTCCACTCCAATCCAACCCACACTAATCCAACTCACCCCAATCCAGCCAAATCCAAACTACCCCAGTGCAATCCACACCACTCCAATCCACCCATCCAATCCACCTCAATCCAATCCACCTCCCTATCCAGTTCACCCCAACCCAATCCAATCCACCCCAATCCAATCCAATTCAATCCAATCAATCTCACTCAATCTAATCCACCACACTCCAATCCAATTAACCCCACTGCAATACAATCTACTCCACTCCAATCCACCCACCCCATGCACCTCCAGTTCACCCACTCCAATTCACCACCCTCCAAGTCAACCTAATCCATTCCATCCCCCTCTAGTCCACCCCACTCCAGTCAACCCCACACCAGTCCAGTCCACTCCACTCCACTCCATCCCACTTCAGTCCCACCACCTCACCCCAATCCAATCCACCCCACTCCAATCTAATCCACCCATCCAGTCCACTCCAATCCACCCCATTCAACTGCAGTCCATTCCACAACCACCCTACTCTACTCCAATCCACCCCACTCTACCACAATCCACCCCACACCAGTTCAGTCCACCCTATTAAGTCCAATCCATCCAGCCAACCACACTCCAATCCACCCCACTCGAATCCAATCCACCACTCCACTCTAATTCACCCCCCTCCAAACCACCCTCTGTAATCCAATCCACTTCACCCCAATCCAATCCACTCCACCCCAAACAAATCTAATCCATCCCACTCCAATCCACCCTAATTCAGTTCAATCCACCTCACCCCATTTTAATCCACCCCACTCCAATCCAAACCACCCCACCCCACCCCACCAGTCCACCCACTCCAATCCACCCCACTCTATAAATTCCAACCCACTCTACTCCAATCCAATCCACCCAACTACAGCAACCCGCTACAACACACTCCACCCTATCCCACCCCACTCCACTCCACTCTACATCACCCTACTCTATGACTCTGCACTCTGACACTGCACTCTACGACACTCTCTGCCCTAGAACCAAGGAACTATACTCCTCTCTACTCAACTCTATGACACTCTGCTCTCCCTACTCCACCCTATGACACTCTACTCCAACAAATCCAGTCTGCGACACTCTACTTCCTCCAGTTCACTCTAGGTCACTCCACGCCACTAACTGTTAGCCATGCTGAAGAGCAGCCACACTGGTATACAACATGGCAAAAACGCATTGCCAAAGCCAACAGCTCTTGAATAGGCGAGACCTATTGGCTTTGCCAATGCTTGTTATTTACTGTTCTCATATGGTAGATAGACATGTTAGGAAGGTAAGTAAATTTAAAGCAAGCTGCTGTGTCATTGATAAAAAAATAATAAAACATGAAGTAGGAGAGCAAGTGGGACATAGACAGGGGCTTTAGAACAAATCACACAGAGGCCTGGTAACACTTTGCAGCTTCAATGCCCTATAAAAAAGAAAAGAAGCAGGAGAGAGAGCAAGGAAACACATTAATTCCCATGGAATACAGATATATAACGAAAAGAGCCCCCTCAAGGAAGCAGTGGAAGGATACAACTCAGCCAGCCAGACCACTGTTATAGCAAAATGGTCCTTGGTGGAACAAACACACAAATAGAATCAAAAGTAGACATCAGAGTTGGACAACAAAGACATTAAGTCATGAGCAAGGGGCTGACCCAAAGCAACCTCTAAATATAAGAGGTGTATTGGAAACAATAGGTAAGCAAACACAATGCTAAAGTTATTTGTAGCTGACAAGTAACAATCCCAATCCTTGACTCTTTGCCCTGCGATCTCACCCCTCTTGCTTTATCATATCCATGCATATGCAGGTCTACCTTGATGACCCTCCTAAGCCCATGTAATACCTCCTATTATTTATTAGCTGGTGTGTCAGAATCCTGACCATGTTCCCATTGCAACATGTGAGTAGAGGTTTGCAGTGCAGTCTCAGTGGTAGCCACGTGAGCCCATCTTTGACTTAAGCCCTGATTTCCAGTTTAGCTGATTTGTTACTCCATCACAAACTTGTATACTATCTTATCTGCCTTTTAACAAGTGAATTAAATCCTATGGCATTATTTGTATGTTTGCTGCTTATTCTGAAAACCTGAATGGAATGTACTATTCTTTGGGCCAATGAGTTAAGCCCACGTTTTACTGGCTATGTGCTTTGACTCTGCCTGTGCTTTCACCCTGCCATAGTTTGGTGAATTCTGTACGTTTGCCTTGCCACAATTTTGTTGCCCTTATGCTTTTGCATTGCCAGGGTTTCTCCTCTCCTCAAAACCCCTCTTATAGCGATAACTATAGATGTGGAGAAAGCTTTTGATAGGATCAATTGGGATTTTATGTTAAACTCTTTGCTTGTCAGGGTTTTGCCCTACAATCATTGCTCTAATTTCTCTTTTATATCAATTCCCACGTGCATCTGTCCTTGTTACAGGTGTAGTTTCTCCATATTTTCGTTAATATAAAATGGTGTTCGACAGGGTTGTCCTCTTTCTCCATTATTATTTGTCCTTGCTCTCAAACCTTTCCTTTCCCGTATTCATCTTAATTCATCTATATCTGGTTTTCGTTATGGTGATTGTCATCTGAAGCTAGCAGCTTATGAGAATTATGTTCTCCTCTTTCTTTTATCCCCAGAAACATCCTTTCCGGCATTACTTAATGAAATAACCCTCTTTTCCAACATTTCAGGTTATAAGATTAACACAGCAGAGCTGGCGGAGTGGCACTACACAGAATTCCACGGAGTTGCCAAAAAACTCAGTGGAATTCCGCTCCGCTGCACCCTACACGCAGACCGTCCCCAGCATACCTCTGTCGGTGGCCTATCACTGGTGGCGGTGATCCCGGTGTTGTTTCCTCCACTCTTTCCTGACTCCGGGTTGCCTCCTCGGTGCAAGATTCTTCTTCCAGTCCTGGGCTGTGAAGCTTCCCTTCGCTGCAGGACTCGTGAGTACTGCGCATGCACGCACATGGAGAGTGGAGACCTTAACCCGGTCTCCACTCTCCATGCACGCACATGCGCAGTCCTTGTGAGTCCTGCAGCGTAGGGAAGTTTCACAGTCCAGGACTGGAAAATGAGGCAGCCCGGGCAGGCACTGAGAACACCATGCCGAGATCCAAGTAAGGAGGATTCAGGCAGGGGCAGGGCTTGTCAGGGGTGGGTGGCAGGGGCAAACTCTGCCACGTTTTCTTGCCAACTTCGCACTCCCAGCGGAGCGTGGCACTGGCAAAACTCTGCAAACTCCACTGTCGGAGCGGAGTTCGCCACCCACCCCTGGTTAAAACCGAAATTGTCCTCCTTAATAAATACACCATTAAATATTTATTTACAGAGACTGGTTTTTAATGGGCGTCATCTTCCAAAATGAAATACCTGGGTATTTGGTTTGCAAAATCGGTGCAGGAGTCGATTTCAATTAACTTTAAGGAGCTATTTACAAAAACTGATAGCATACTTTCTGCTTGGAATCCCTTATTTCTGTCTTGGTGGGGTGTTTAGACTCCATTAAAATGATTATTTCCCCTCTTGTACTTTATCTTATTTCGATTGAGCCCGGTCCCTATTCCCAAAGCTACCATTAGGAATATAAACTCTGGGGGGCGTGGCTACGCAAAGGAGCATGGCGGACGCAAGTTAGGCTTGCTCCGTTGAACCCTTCTCTACCCCGACTATCCGATATAATTATCCGACCCCCGAGGACAGAAAACACGAGCGGAAGCCCTGCTGAACCCGTCGGAGCGGGAATCGCGGCCGTACGAATCCTGTGGCCGGAGATCTCGCCGCAACCATCTACGGCCGGTATGCGAGGTGTGGCCGGGCGGTGGAGTGATCACCTCTGCCGGGTGCGTAATGACGCACGGCGAGGATCGGCTGGCACCGGCCTGAGACCTGGAACTGCGCAAGCACCGATAGCGTCGCTGGGGCCATCCGGAGGAGCGCGACTGTGAGACCCACCACAGGAGAACGGGGGCGAGTTGTGTGCCCGGAATTGGAGGCACACTCTTGGGCAGCAGTGAATCGAGCTCCTGCGGGTGGGACGCCACCCGCCTAGGACGCCGCAGAGTGGGACACGAGATCCTTGCCTGATCCATCGCGCATACCGGCGCGTTCCAGCGGAGGAGGGGAGGAAGCCGTGGTGTGCGATCCCCAATGCAGCGTTGATCCGGTGCGGTGGTGACAAGAAATTGCGGCGGAGGTCACCCTGGGCGCCGACGGAGGCCTGGCAGCCTCATGCGGAGCTGCGGGGAATGCCTCTTCCCCCGCCCTCCTTCCGGCTCTGGTGGTGCCATTGCTCGCACGGCAGCGAGTGGCGCGGTGACTGCGCATCAAGGACCCGAGACTCGACCCCTTGGCTCACTCCGGTTCCAACCTGGGAGCTGAGCTGCCGGAGCGCTGGTGACAGTCCTGTGGAGTGGGTCCAGTGGATTAAAGAGGTCGCCCCTCCATAGCTGGACATTGTCGCCCCCTCCTAACCTTGATGCACTGCCACATCCATACAGCAGAAACCTGTTGGCGTCGCGCCTCTCAGTAGCTAAGCAGGTGCAGGAGAGACCTTGGTGTTGCTGCGTGTCACTGCTGAAGCCCAGCACTGGGGCCGAAAACTTGGAAAAACACGATGTCCGGGACAAAGGGCTCCAAGGTGGTCCAGCAGAATAAACTGGACTGCTACGCATTCCCCAAAGCATCGCCCCAGGACCAGCGGACCAGAGACAAAGCAGGAGGTGGAGCGGAGGACAACCCCCTTGAACCAACGCTCAAGGATGTCATGGAGGCCATCTCTGGGGTCCGGACATCCCTGGAACAAAGGATGGACACGATCTCCTCTGATGTCGCGCTCATCAGGGCTGACCTGGCGAAAAGCAACGAAAAAGTCAAGCAATTGGAGATTACAACAACGAGCCTGGTGGAAGACACCTCGCACCTCCAAACCGAGATCCGCGACCTGCAGCTCTTCCGAAAGTTTGCCGAAAGTAAGCTTGACGACTACGAAGGGCGCACTCGCCGCAATAATGTACAAATCTTGGGTGTGCCGGAGTGGGCAGAAGGGCAGACGCCGGACCTATTTGTAGAGGACCTCATACTTACCCATCTTCAGCCCAAAGGTCTGTCAAAAGTTTTTGTAATCAAGAGGGCGCATAGGGTCCCGGGGGGAGGACCGAAGCCTGGGGCTCCCCCGCGGCCGCTGCTGGCGCGGGTGTCGAACTATCGGGACAGGGACATGATCCTTCAAAATGCAAGATTGGGCCCGCCGCTCAAGTATGAGAACGCCGACATAACCTTTTTCCCGGACTTTACGCAGGCAGTCCAAAAACAACGTAGATAGTTTCTAGCCGTCAAAAAGGCGCTACGAGACAAAGGTGTGAAGTACGCCATGCTGTTCCTGGCGCGCCTTCGTGTGGAGGCTAACGGCAGGGCTTGGTTCTTCGATACGCCGGACGCAGCGATGGAATGGCTGGAGAGCTTGCGAGGAACCAAGGAGCATAACCCACGTTGAAGAGACCAGCTAACCGGCTCATGAAGAAGATAAGACTCAGTTCTGGGACACTTGGAGACCCACCGCCTTACTGAACTGTCCCCTGCATCGGCGAGGGATGCAGGTACCATGCAAAAGAGACAACTGCAGACTCATTGGGTCTAACCCAGTTTGGTGGGACAGGACTCTTGGGGCCCGCTCCTCTCAGGGAGCGGTGGGACATCGATTGTTTTGGGAGAGTTGGGAAGAAGTAGCATTCACTTTACTCTCACATTTCTACCTTTAGTTCTTCAGTTGGGTGACAGGCACTCTGCAAGTTTGAATCTATGGGCAGTTTAAGGCCCAGAGTGCAAGGGAGCAGGGAGGGGGGTTGTTGGGATTGGTGTAATGATAGTTGTTATGTTTTTAATGAATCGGCATGAGAAGATTGTGTTCAACGGGAGGAACTGTCGACTTTAACCTATTCTTATGAGCATGCACGGGGACTGCAACCATAAACGTTTGAACTGGAACGTAAATGGGCTGGGGCACAAGGTTAAGCGCTGTGTCGTATTACAACACATTAGGAGACATGCCCCGGATGTAATCCTTCTTCAGGAAACGCACTTAGTGGGAAATTCCTGCAAGGCACTAAATGGGTGGGGCTACAAGCTAGTGGCCCACGCAGGCTTCACTTCTGGTTCACAAGGGGTGGGAATACTGATGCGAAACTCCTTCCCCTTTATGGTCCAATCTACGTGGTCGGATGACCTTGGGAGATATGTTGGTATCACGGGGCAGTGGGAAGGACGAACGCTTACCTGCATGTCAGTCTATGTCCCTCCGGGTCTCCAGGCCCGCACATTCAAAGACTTAGGAGCTGTGCTACTCGCACTACCGGAGGGCCTGCTGCTGATGGGTGGGGATTTCAACTCCGTTGTTTCAGGTGCACTAGACCGGTATCCGCTGCGAAACACTGGGACATCAGCCAGGTGGTTGCCTGACTTTCTAGATGCTCTCGGCCTAATGGACGCGTGGAGGGCTTACCATCCAGACAGTGTCCAGCACACATTTCACTCCGGGCACACAATAGCCTTTCCCGTATAGACTACATTGTCGTCCCTGCATCCCAAATAACACAAATCTGAGAAATCCGACACATGGCGAGAGGCATCTCCGACCACTCCCCACTATAGGCTCATCTGGCGCTGGGACAGGGAGGGGTGGGTAGGATAGCCCCCATAAATCCATGGCATCTCCGCGACCCAGGTAAACGTAAGGCCCTACTGAAAGCCATGGACTTGTACTTCCAAGAAAATGAAGGGACGGTCGACTCCTCCCAGACACTGTGGGAAGCATTTAAATCGGTGATACGGGGGCAGGCACTTTCCCTAATAGCCGGAGCGCGCAAAGATAAAATGAAGGAACTGGTGGCGGTGGAAAGCGCAGTCCTCAGACTAGAAAGGGAACTGGAAGAAGAGGTGACACAGGAGAAGCTCCATACCCTCAACTTAAAAAGGATGAGTATAAAGCGATAGCCACGGACAGGGCCAAATCCAACGGGAGGGAGACGGCGGTCAGAGTGTATGACCTTGGGGATAAGGCGGGGAAACTCATAGCTTGGCTAGACAGGAAAGAGCTGGCGTCTAGACTGGTACCAGAATTGTTAGACAAAGATGGCCAATCCATCACAGACCCCAAGTCTATCGCCAACATGTTTGCTGCCCACTATAGCGACATCTACCGCACTCAAACATCTTATACGGAAGAGGATTCCCAATCCCTTCTCAGAGACATTGCCCTTCCAGCCCTACAAGTTGAAGACCGGGAAATGTTGGACAGCGACTTCACCAATGACGAAATCGCACTTGCGATTAGAAGCCTCCAATCTGGCAAGGCACTGGGTCCAAACGGCCTACCAATCGAACTATATAAACTGGCGCCAGACAAACTAGCCCCACACATGCGATCCATGATTGTTGAGAGCAAGAAGCAGGGGACACTCCCACTGGATCAGAGGGTGGCCACGCTTATCACCATCCATAAAGAGGGCAAACCTAAGACAAACTGCGCCTCGTATAGGCCTAGCTCACTTCTCAATGCCAAACCCAAAATCCTTGCCAAGCTATTGGCTAGCCGTCTTGCTAAGGTGATCAGCGGCCTAGTGCACCCAGACCAATCGGGCTTTATGCCCCAGCGCAACACTGCGCTGAATCTCCGTAGAGTGCACGGAGTGATGGGACGACTTGACACGATACAAGAACCAGCAATAATAGTCTCGCTGGACGCATCCATGGCGTTCGATACCATCGAATGGCCCTACCTCTTTGCTGTGCTAGTAAAGATGGGGTTTGGGATCGGGTTTATCCAATGGGTCAAACTCCTCTATTCGGAGCCCCTGGCGCAGGTCGTAGTAAACAACAAAAAATCTGAAATCTTTGCGTTGTGTCGGGGAACCCGCCAGGGTTGTCCACTTTCCCCCCTCTTATTTGCCCTAGCCCTGGAGCCATTGGCGGCATGGGTCCGTGGTAATCCGGTTATGCGCGGACTGCATTGGGCAGAAGCATGGGAAGACCGAATCTCGCTATATGCAGATGACATCCTCCTGTTCCTAGCTTCTCCGAAAGCATCACTGATTGCAGTGTTTGACATCTTTTCCAGTTTTGGCAGGATCTCTGGATACTCTATTAACTGGGGTAAATCTCTTATCTATGTCCTCCACGGTGACCCACCCACTGTACCAAAAGGCTGTCCTATCCAAATCACCACGGTGTGCTTTAAATATCTGGGGATCTATGTGACTTCAAACCCACAGCTCCGTTACGATCGCAACCTACTTCCGTCACTGCAACGATTGAAGCGAGATATCGCTGCATGGAAGGCGCTTCCTCTCTCTCTGCTGGGTAGAGCTGCGCTTTTTAAGATGATGTCCCTGCCCCGCTTCCTCTATGTGCTACAAAACTACCCAGACTCAGTGCCTACTCGTTACTTCAGGGAAATCGAGGGCTTGCAGAGAGACTTGCTGTGGGGAGGGAAACCTCGCATAGCGCTAAACAAGCTCACCCTCAACTGGTATGATGGTGGGATCAGCCTACCAGACCTCAAGAAATATTATTGGGCGGCACACCTTGCGGCTGTTAACCATGGCACCTATCGCCGAATGGACGACCCGGGCTACGCCATGGACCGATGGCTCCTTCCAGGGGGGAACTATTACAGAGCTCTGTATTCTAAGCCACAGCGATTTCCCCTCACTGGGCCGACAAAACACTCAGTTCAGGTCTGGCACGCAGCAACGAAAAGTCTGGGATGGGAACGGAAATTGACCTTAGCCACACCCCTCTGGGACTCGGAGAGACTAGGTGATTTATGGAAGTCAAAGGGGTTTGATAAATGGATCCTCATTGGGATCTCAACTATTGGGGACATGTGGGTAAAGGGCGACGTAGTGACTTTTGCCTCCCTGAGACAGAAATATGAGCTCGCTAATTCAGAATACTTCCGCTACCTCCAAGTCCGACATGCACTGCAGTCCCACCTGACCAAAGACACCTCCCCCCCAGAATCCACACCTCTTGAAGATAGGTTGCTTGATGGGTATTTACCAGAGAAAGCAATCTCCCTCACATACAAAAAACTGATAAACAACACTGCGGACCCTCTCCGCGCCACCAGGGAAAAGTGGGGCAGAGATGGCCTCAAACTAGACGACGAGGAATGGCAGGAGGCAACGGCCTCCCCAAGAGAGGTGGCTATCTCGGTCAGGCTACGGCTTGTACAGCTAAAAATCTTACATAGGGTGTACATCATTGGACCTTGCCTGGTTCGAATGGGGAGGGCAGAGGGGGGGAATGTAGGAGACAATGTGGTTGTGAGGGAACGTTTATGCATATCCTATGGGAATGTGACCTTATCCAGAGATACTGGCGTCAAATCCATGCTGTTCTTGGCGAGGTGTTGGGCCTGATCATCCACCCAGAAGCGAAGAGGTGCATACTGAATGTGTGGGAACCCACAGACCTGAGCAGAATGGGTAAGATCTGGGTAATGCTCGGCCTCATGGTGGCAAAAAGAAATATTGCTCAGTTATGGGGAGCCACTAACCCACCCACCATAACAGAATGGAAGAAACATATGGACTGGTGTATGTTCCGGGAGAAAACAGTGTACACGGCGAGGGGCTGCCCTAAGAAGTGGTCCCAAATCTGGGGGGCATGGAACACATACCGGGGGGAGATTTGTAGTCCCCCATGCAGTCCCATACTAGATGACTTGTCCTCACCATAAAGCATGTAACCCGTGATGTCTCACTGCTCTACTCTAGTAGTCACTGTGATTGTCATTATGTCACCTAATGAATTCCTCCATGTATGTAACTTACCGGACTGATTCATGTATTCACACCGATTCATGTTGTTCAATAAAAGAACTATAAAAAAAAAGAATATAAACTCTAAGCTTACAAAATTTTTGTGGAATAATAAAAAACCAAGAGTCTTTTATCTCTTCTACAAAAATCAAAACTTGAAGGAGGAGTTCATTTTCCAGATTTTAATCGCTATCATAAAGCTTTTGGTTTACGTCAGGTCTCCTTTTGGATTTCCGACTTGATCTCTCCCTTTTCTCCTTTACAGGTTCATGTGGAGAAAGCCCTTTTTCATCCTTTTTCTCCAAAAGAAGTTCTTTTTCTTCTAAAACTTATCTTTCATATCCCCTCTCTTTAAGCATACTACTTCCTTAATAAGATCAGCATTTCTTTCTGTTATATTAACAGATTAGATTTTCTTTAATACACCCATATGGCATAATAAGCTTATTAAAATTTAAATCGGACCGATATTTTGGCATTCTTGGAGGTCTAAAAGTATTATGTGAATTGCACAACTATTTCAAAACAATGCTCCTTTCTCTTTTCCTAACTTTAAGCATACATTCCAATCTCCCCAATCTTTCCACACCCATTTTTTACTACTTATTAGCTCTGTCTTAGATGCTCTTTTTTCCTTTCAAGAGATCCCTCTTTCCATATCACATATTTCAGACCTTACCAAATTTCTCACTTGCTTATCCTAAAGCATCTGTTATTTATAAAATTATTTCATCCTCATCTTCCTCCCGAACCAAGTCCAAAGCTGAATTCATTTGGGAAAAAGACCTTGGGGTGATTAGGCATACTTCCTTCTGGAACAAGATTTGGTCACTTATCTATAAAATTTCTAGAACAGCCAGTATTACTCAGACTCTGTTTTTTCATTATCATAGATTTACACAGTTTATGAAGCAGCATGAGTTTAACATAGCAAACGATCTCGCGATGAATACCAATAAGACCAAGGTAACTATATCATTTGGATGTCATAACCCGACATTTACGTGGTATATTGCAATGGACAAGATTCAACTAGTTAAAAAATATACCTATCTGGGCATGTTCATTGATAGCAGAGTTACGCAAAAAAGCTCTGAAAAGAACATCGTGTATTAAATCTTTCACACCTAATGATGGCGGCAGCGCCATGGGCCCTACTATTGTGGGCACAAACAAAATGAGAGCATGTTTGCTGTATGGTTGAACAGGTTGGCTTCAGTCCTCAATAAGCAAAGCCAAAATTATATTTATGGCATGAATGAGGAAGGTATTGTATTTGATTAAGTCAACTAAGGCTAGAATGAGTCCTGTCTTCTTTTATGCCTTAATACGCATTAATTATAGGAATTACTTCATCGATTGCCTGAAAGCGGAAGAAACGCACTTAAGCATTTATGGCGAAAGAAGCAGTTCAATAAGGCACAAAAGGTGTTTTAAACGTGTTTACAATTAAGTATCTCATCTATAAGTTTAAATTGCCTGTCTTAAATGTATTTGTAACTATCTATGTCAAGGGAACAAAGGAACCAGTTGATAAAAAAAGATATTAAAACATTTATGCTTTTTGGTGAACTTAGGAAAAGCTACTAACTACAATAACGTCCAGTATAGCATAGAATCGCTTACAATGCAGCGGCAAGCCTATATGGATTTTAATATAACCCCTGCTACAAAAAAGGTCAGTCTTGGCCCTCAGTATTTTATTTATCATTTAAGCACTATGATGGCGCATGAAGTAGAATGAATCATGGCCTGCTTGCAGACTATGCAATGGAGGGGAAATAACTTTGGAGCATAACCTCTGTTTATGTCGAGCTTACATGAGTTTTGGAAAATATACTTACGGCCAACGCTCAAATTAGAAGACATAAGGATGAATCAAGAGGCAACTCTTTGTTGGTTCAAAGGTTTTACTCCGAAACACGTCAGTCTGTTATTAGATTTTTAAACAAGGCTCAAATAATGTGGGAGGTGGCCGGTCATCAGCTGGATTTTATATTATAAATTTTAGTGCTCGTACTGCAAAATTTATTTGCGTATTTAAGTATTATGTGGCAGGTTCGATTTGCAGTGAATGTCTGTTTAACTTTTTATTGCGCTTGGTTTTAACGTAAACGTAAAGAATGCATTATTACTACACTGAATGCAATGCAATTCTTAATTAACAATAACAATTAACTTATATACCCTGCCACTCTAAAATGCTTAAGAAATAAAACGTGCAAAATAGAAGACGGGGGCCATTACAACAATGAACATGCGCTGCCACTCTGGCGTTGGCGGGCAGCTTTTCTGGCTTTGTCAATGCTTGTTTTATTTTGGCATGGCTTTTGCAAAACTTTGATGTGTGCCCAGCAGCTTTATCAACAATAATCTTAATAAAAAAGGCTTAAAACAAAAATATGTTTTTGGGCTCAAAAAACACATATTGTCATAGTAGTCCCTGGCACTTGAGGGAAGAAATGTGGTTGTGCTTCTTGTGAAAGGGCAGAACGTTGTCACTCACAGTGAACTTACCCAAAATCTAAAGTGGGTTGATTCATTACCCCATGCTGTAGTGGACTGAAGAAAAAGGTTAATATGATAACAACAGACCAATGGAGAAAGAGGGCTGGCTGATAGCTCCCTTTCAGTATAGTATATATATATATATATATATAAATATAATTTTAGTCAAATCAAAAGATCTTGGCTAATGCCAGACATAAAAATGTACACTAAATTCCAAAGCTGTACTTTGATAGTGCATACTAGGCCCAAAAGTCATGAGTGCTCTTTACACAGAGACAAGAAAAATTGAGTACAAATATAAAATCCATTGAAAAAGGAAAAACCAAAAAGAAGAGTATACTACAGGTACAAAAAAATCAGCTTTCAAGAGAAGGGAGAGCAAATATATAAGCAGTATTTACAAAGTATTTAGGCTGAGGATGCATTTTCCTATTGTAATGCATATCATGAATAGGTTTACAAAACATCGTAGGGGGTTTCATTGCACAGATCCAAGGCAAACAAAATGTAGGTGAAAAAAGAAATCTCAGGCATGGTAAAGGTATTCGTGTAAAACGCATCAGGAGAATTCTTGTAAATACAGTCAGGAAATCCTACAGCATGGCCTTATCCACACCTTTCCTTATTTTAATTGCCAATCTGCTAGAAAACAAGAGAAGCCCAGCCAACCATGAAAATGGTCACCACAACACACACCATGAAGCGCTTACCTTATATGTTGGGTTCTCTTCTATTTCCTTAACAGGTCTTATCTTATGTTATGTTATAAGGTTTTGTAGAGCGCACAGCTGCCCCAGCAAAGGGGCGTCCCAGTGCTAAGCAACAGAAAGGGAAACTACTGACAGAAGGAAGGCCTATGAATGAGGGAAGAGATGGGTCTTGATGGCCTTACGAAAAGCCAAGTAATTGTTGATGCTGCGGTTGCGTAGAGGCAGTGAATTCCAGAGTTTAGCTGCCAGTGTGCGGAAGGAACGCCCACCAGCCCGCACCCTCTTTACCCGGGGAATAACCGCCAGATGATGACCCATCGAGCGGAGCTGGCGGGTGGGAGTATATGATGACAACAGATTGGCCAAAATACCAGGAGAAGAGAGATTCAGAATTTTAAAAGTGATGCAGAGGGCCTTGAACTCTACACGTCTGGCCACCGGCAACCAATGTAGCCGACGGATAGCATTGGTGGTAGAGCAAGTTCTAGGAAGGCCAAGAAGAGTTCTGGCCGCTGCATTCTGGACCCTCTGCAATCTCAGAATCTCAGACTTGTTTGTTCCCAGGTAAAGAGAGCTGGCGTAATCCAGTCTCGATAGAACGGAGGCCTGAATAATGACCTGCCTGATGGGCGGATCGAAAAAGCCTATCAGCGGTTTGAGCCCCCGCAGTATGCCGAAACAAGTCCCTGCCACTTTCTTGGTTTGGACCTGGAAGCTGAGAGCCGAGTCCACCCAGACACCGAGGTTTTTCACCACCTGTTTAGGGGCAGGCGCACAGCCAAGGGTAGCAGGCCACCAGTGCTCACTCCACAGCTCAAGATCTTTCCCTACCAGCAAAACCTCAGACTTGCTGGCATTGAGCTGGAGACAGTTGGCAGACATCCACTCAGCGACGGCAGCAAGACCGCATTGAAACTTTTGAGTGTCCCGCACAGAGTCGTCGGAGAGTGCCACTACCAACTGTGTATCTTCTGCATATGATACTACTGTAAGCCCTCTGCTTCTGGCCACCGCTGCCAATGGTTGAACATACAGATTAAAAAGTGTAGGGCTGAGAGCTGAGCCCTGTGGCACACCTAGATTTATAAGATGGACCATAGAGGTGAAAGGGGGGGCCGTTACCTGGAAGGTCCTGTCAGAAAGGAAAGAGGTGAACCAATCCAGTGCAGGGCCCACAATTCCTGCTTCCTCCAGCCTTTGCAGCAGGATCTGGTGAGAGACAGTGTCAAACGCGGCACCGAGATCCAGAAGGATCAGTGCCGAAGTGTGTCCCGCATCCAGTGCTACCCTCAGATGTTCTGTCACAGCTAAAAGAGCAGACTCCGTGCTGTGGCCAGGACGGAAGCCATTCTGAGAGGGGTCCAATATGTTATTCTCTTCTAAAAAGCCTGTCAGGATGGAATTTATGTAGGCCTCAGAGATCTTAGAGGCCCACGGCAGGAGAGAGATAGGACGAAAATTCTCAGGTTAGCTGTGTCGAGGGTAGGTTTTTTTAACAAGGGGATAACCCTTGCTTGCTTCCAAGTCCTAGGAACGGTTGCCGTAGACAAGGACATATTAATCACCTGACCCAAAGGTGTAAGAAGCACAGGTAGCAATTTCATAAATTGATCAGGCTTCATAGGGTCAGCAGGAGAACCAGATTTAACTTTGCTGCATAGAGAGCCCAGCTCATCCTGGGAAATCGGTGGGATCGTGACGAGCGTGTGAGTGGATAGGGGTCGACACGCGGGGTCAGAGCCCATAACAGCTTGAGGGAAGGTCTTGTAAATGTTTTCCACCTTGTTGACAAAAAAGGTGGCGAGATCCTCACAGTGCTTGTCCGACGTGATAGAGGGCGCTGCAGATACCCCTGCCGATTTAAGATCTTTAAGTATCGAAAAAATACTCTTGGTGGGGTTACTGCTGCTCCTAATCTCGTAAGCAAAGTAGGCTGCCCGTTCAGACTCAATGGCCCTATGATACTTCTTAGTGGCTGCCTGATAACACCCCTTCAGGATCGGATCGTAGTCCCGCCTCTTGCATGCTTTACGCATGGTGGCGAGTTTGTCGTTGTACCAGGGACTAGATTTAGTGTTGCGACACTTGGACCATTTAGCAGGAATAAGTGTGTCCAGCGAACGGAGGAGCCAGTCTGATAGTGTGTTATACGCAGCATCTGGATAATCTGACAAGCTGGGCATGCTCCTCATAAGGAGGGCGTGAAGGTGATCAGTGTTTAATTTATGCCAGGGGCGTTTGAGAGAGAATTTGCGGACCGCCCTACGGGGGGGCTCTACCCCCGAGAGTGTCATGGGGATCAGATAGTGGTCAGACCAGCACACTGGAATAGGAAGTAGTGACTGAGAGGTAAGGAAGGTTAGAGAAGACCGGATCTAACAAGTGGCCGGCAGAATGGGTGGGGCCATGAACCAATTGGAGCAGCTGACAAGCCGCTAGGTCAGCGGAAAAATTACCAACTTCTAAATCATGGGGGTTTTCAAAATGCAGGTTCAAGTCACCAATAACGCTGAAATTGGCAGATCTCATAGCTAGAGAACTAACTGTCTCAATTAATGCGGCCCTAAACTCCTTCGAAGGTCCTGGCGGGCGGTAGACTACTAGGCCAGACATGGTATAATTTGTGTTAAAAGAGATCCCAAAGCGCGCACATTCACAACCCTCCAGGGATTCTTTAACCAGAGTGCAGGTGTAACAAGATTTAAAAACAACAGCAATGCATCCCCCTCTAGCCTCTCTATTGAGTGTCATAATACTAAAGCCTGGGGGGAGTGCCAGGCCTGGCTCAGCCACCATGTCAGCTGACAACCATGTCTCCATCAAAAAAAGGACATCGGGAGATTCATCCAGTAACAGATCGTAGACATCGGGAAAATGCTTGGCTAGGGAGCGACTGTTAAGGCTAAACAATTTGATAATTGGCCTAACACAGAGAGGGGAAGTGGGAGGGGACGGGGTACTAGCCCATGAATTAAAACCACAATTCTTGCAGCAAAACGGGCCTTCCG
Source organism: Calotriton arnoldi (assembly GCA_963921515.1). Lineage (NCBI taxonomy): Eukaryota > Metazoa > Chordata > Amphibia > Caudata > Salamandridae > Calotriton > Calotriton arnoldi. The sequence goes on along the minus strand of CAWUFW010007269.1, from coordinate 404,918 downwards.
GCAAGTTACAAGGAGGGGAACTACAGAGGCTCACTGCTTTTCTAATGGCAAAAAGGTCGGCACCAGATTAGCAAATAAAGGCCTTTACCCTGGCTCAGCAGCGAAAACCTTTTTTAAGCACACTCTTGAAGGTCCCTAGCGTGGAGGTTAATGATAGTATGCATGGTCGCCCAGGCACGTATTTTAGAGGGAACCCTGGTCGCCATCCTTTTAAACTAAATCATTACAGGTCACAATTCTGAAAACATGGGTAGATGTGGAGGGTAGATATGCTTTTGCAAAACTCTCGATACAAGGGTCCATACTGATTGTAAGGTCAATGAAAGGCCATATAAAAACAAAACTTCCTTCTTCTCTGTATTACAAAGGGTACTAAGAGAGTTTGGTAGAAGAAAAACAGTATTAGGTGACAACTGGAGCATCATGATCGACCCAATATCAGACTGAGCGCCAAAACAACCACAAAGGCTTCTTACTCTACTTGATATCAGACCTCACTCTAATTGGCACCTGGAGAAGGTTACACTGAAGAAAAAGGGCCTACTCATTTGTCTCCAGTGTACAGGGCAGTGTATGCTTCTGAACTTTGTCCTGACTAGAGTCTGTGTTACCTAGGATCACCTCCTGAAAACATTTGGATACAGGAATATCAAACCATGCAGTGGGTCTATTGGAACTGCCACTGAGTAGATGTTGATTCAATATCTATCAGTATAGAGCACGAGAAGACAAAAGCAAATTACAGCTATATGTGAACGAATTCCTGTTAGAAAATTAGGAATGAGTAACATCAGCCGAAACTCTGTGAGCAGCAAGTAACACTAGCATAAGAGGTGGGATAATGAGGGGTTCAGCCACTTTGAGAAAAAAACGTTATACGAAAACTAAACAAGAATCTAAAATTAAGGATACTATAGATGATTATAACTGATTCCTGAATGCAGAAATGCCACAACAACAAACTAGACTCAAACACAAACTAAACTCACTTTTCATCCCACAGGTGGAACGCACTCTAATCCGCTGAAAGATGAAACACTATAAACAAGGCGAGAACGTGGGCAGATTTCTGACATTACAATGGAGACAATTTGAATCTCAATCGGTCATCCAGGTAATCACTGCTGTAGAGGGATAACTCATCTCCCTTCCAATAGATATAATCACAGAATGTAGAGCCAGATGTATGAATAACTAGTGGCAAAATATGGTTTACAAATTGAGAGCAGTATTTTTGTGACCAGTACACTAATAGGTCAGTTTGTAAAATGCTGTTTTCTAGTGGGTCGCAATCCAAGCTACTTCATGAATATTAATGAAGTAGGTCTCAAATTGGATCTCACTATGATTTGAAGACATCAGAGGGACAGTAGCCTGCTGGTGCCAGCAGATCATCATGTTTGTGATCACTTTTGCAAAAAGCAAATGTTTAAAAAAAAATTCAGCCCATTTTTTTTAATGGAAATGCAGCTGCATTTAAAAAAAAAAAAGGCTTTTTGTTTTTTGTTTAAAACCTTTATTTCGGCCACAAATGTAGCCATTAAAGTACAGCCGATAAAATACATCACAAAGCAGTTGAAAAATACATCACAAGGCAAATAAAAAGTACATCATCAAATTAAAAACTCTAGATGATCTTAATCACCTTAAGGAGCATACATCATGGACTCCCAAGCAAGAAAATGCAATTCATAGTTAAGATATCAGGAAGTTAACAGTAATTCGTGTATACAGTAAGCCTGAGCAGAGTTCGCAGAGTTGTGCGGCACATGGCACAGTGACAAAAAAACTCCGCCAAGCTACGTGGAGCTTCGCGAGCGGCCGAGTGGATTACCTCGCGCCGTTCACACTGATTTTTAGTGGTGGTTGTTCGTCCCGCGCAGTAAAATCAGTGTGAACGTTATCTCGCACAGTGCAAGAGGGTGCTGCTTCTTTCTGCCGCTCGAGTAGAAGTTCTACTTGAGCAGCAGCTTCCTCAACGCGAGCGGAAGGTTTCTTAACGCAAGCGGTAGTGACGCATTGAGAAATCTTGCAGTGAAGTGGTCTAGTGTTGGATTTTCCTTGCTCGTGCCCGCCAACTTACCGAAAAACTCTGCAAACTCTGCGAGCGGAGCAGAGTTCACTGCCCAGGCTTAGTATACAGAGGGGTCACCCCACTTGATAGACACCTGACTAGATGACCAAATAAAGTGCAAGTGCCAATTTATTGCGGAATAGTTAAGTAACATCATAACATTGTTAACAGTGCTTAATAGCTACTTTAGTACAGGAAGAATAAAAGCATATTAAAACAGTATTGAGTTCCTCCTATTAATATCACATGTTAAAAAGGAGCATATATTGACAAAGTTTGCTGGTGACTCCAAAGCTTGAAAATACTCCAGGGCTGCCAGAGAAGTTTGAATGCTCCGTTTCTTGATAATGGGAAATAAATACATGTTGCTAAAACCCAATAAAATGTACAAAAAAAGATAAAATGTACCAAACTTTGGGATGAAACTTAATCACATGGGCATGCCACAATCTTGGGCACATCATACTGCTCCAAAGGAAAACTCAGGTGCCATCTCACAAAACCTAGGCGAAAACACATAAGTAACATTTTCTCCCTGGATGAGTCTATCTACCTCAAATACAGAGCCATACCCGAGTTAAGGTGTAGGGTGGAATGCTCTCTGACAGTAATTTTGGAGGACTCATTAATTTCTCTGAGGTTGTGTCTATTTGTTTTAAAAAGGGATTTTACACGAGCCATATCTTGCTTGGAAAAAGTTTCAGGATTGTGGAAAAGCTGCAACTCCTCCAAATCCAACAGCACAGACTTCACATAGTGAATCCAGAGGATATTCAACCCTCTATCCCACGACAAGAAGTCTAGTACTATTTCCCTGTTGAAGGCAGCATACAGATCCGTCCATATCGAGCACCACAACAACAGTGGGGCTAAATTAATGGAGTTCTCCGCATTTTCCATCCCTAGCCCCTGGTGCAAAATAAAGGTGGAACAAGTAGTTGGAACACCCAGATGTCTCCTCAGTACTCTATTTTGCACCCCCTGGAGTACCCCAGGGTTACTATAACCCCACATGCCTGCACTGTACATTAGAATGGGAAGACACTTTCTCCTGTGTACCTCCAGTAAGTTGACCACATTTTTTTCCCAATGCGTCTGGCCAGGTTAAAAACATACTCGACCGATCCTGAAAATGTACGCCGTACTGCAGAGATAGAAGGTCACCAATTCCCCTTCGAGTCAAAAACTACGCCCAGATAGGAGAAATCCTGAGTAAGAGTCACTGGGTGGCCTTGCAGCTTCATTACTCGCATCTTGGTTTGCTTTAGGTTACACGTCATTATAAAGGTTTTGAAGCAATTAGTGGTCAAGCCCAAGGAACCCATATAGATAAATTCATGGAATAATATTTTTAGTCCGTTGGGGGTTCAAGACCGCAAAACAGCGTCATCCACTTATAGTAATATTGGGACCTTTTTGCCACCTATGGAAGGGACATCAGAGACTTTAGAAGACAGGGCAGTACCTATGCCATTTATATAAAGCAGGAACAGCAAGGGGACTAAAACAAACCCCTGGCTATCCCTCGCCCTATCTTAAATCCCTATCTTCTCTCTCCAGAAGGACCGAACCTGACAGAGGCATAGAGGTCATAGTGGAGGGCTCTCAAAAACAAGACCATGTCACCATCGATCCCCATATCATTCAATATCTCCCAAAGCTTGGACCTCACCACACTGTCGACAGAGCAGGACAGATCCATGAATGCCAGACAAACTGAGCCATGCTTGGCGATGGTCTATTTGCTTATCAGAAGGTGCAGGTTTAAACATTGCTACAATGTGCATAGCCCCTCACGCAATTGGTACTGGGCCTCCGACAGGATACCGGTTGCCCCAACCCAGTCCAAAAAGGTGAGCAAAAACCATTCTACCCACCAACTTGACAGCAGACTCCAAAAGCGATATTGGGCGATAGCATTCAGGGGATCGGGGGTTTCCTTTTTTAAAAACGGGAACAGCTTTTTATTTTCTTTCAGTGCTTATTCATAACAAACTTTCTTTAATTCACAAGTGGGAAGGGGTCCCCAAGGCTTACAATCTACTTTGAGGTCTTGGTAACTTTTCAATATTTTGCAAACAGATTTTAGTTGCAAAAAATTGATATATAGCTTATCTGTTCAGTTTTTACAAGAGATGCCAGGAACCCTTCCAGATACCAAATTGGTATCCATTCCCAAACCAGTTTTAAGAGTCAGAAAACATTTTTATACTCCTAAAATGGGATTAGTAAATCTGAAAAAACATTTTACAGTCACAAATGCAGAACTGGAGTGCTTGCAACTGTAATAAGGTGTAATTCATTGAGCCCATATTTCTTTCTGCATAACACTAAATGAATCAAACCATTTATGTGTCACTCAATTGGAGAAAACATTTTTGAGAAATATTAAGCTTCCTAAACTAAACGCAGAACAAAGAGTTCCTAGAAAGAAAGATCTCGACAGGAGAAATATAGAAAGCTATTGATGAATTGTACACCAACAAGGCCCCTGAGTATGATGGATTCCCAAACAAAATATTTGTACATAGTGAATAAGGTGAAGATTTAGCAGTCACTCAGTGAAGTTTTTAAAGAAACTGAAAAGACAGGACAGCCAAGACCAACCAACAATAACACTAATTCTGAAACTAGTTAAGGACCCCCACCATTCAACAGCTACAGTCCAATTTCACTCTTAAATACAGAAATGAAAAGTGATGGCTTGGTGCCCTGATACCCTTTTTTATTCACTCATTTCAGGGCATCAGGAGACAATATGAGGACCATTAAACACCTGCTTTTGCAAGTTTCTGAGGACCTTGATGAAAAGGTAGTCCTGTCATTAGATGCTGAGAGGGTATTTATTGAAGTAGAATGGGACTACCTTTTATGTATGGATGAAAGTGCAGGAAAGGGACAGAGCTTTGTAAACAAAATATGCTGGTTGTACGCAAATCCTACAGCTCAAGATTCACTGACAGATTTCTTTCTGATTCAATACAGATTCTGATCCACTCTCCCCACTGTTCATTCTGGTCTTAGATCCACTGGCAGCCAAAATAAGACAATGTATGAGTACCTGGGCTGCAAATGGAAATACTAAAGCGACTCCATCTTGCATGTGTCATGAGAACACATTTGCTAGAGCATTAATACTTGCTTGAACATCAACAAATAATAATTAAGGGTATTTTGCAGAGCTCAGCTCAAGGTGGCAGGCTAACTAGGGAGTTGATCATGATGGTCTCATTCTGGCATTTCCAAGTTTTTCTCAAGGTTTCAGCTGCAGTGGGAAGAACAGGTTGTTAAACAAAGGTTATCAATGATCCTAGAAGGGGTTTTTACAATTATAAATAATGCACACCTGTTTGTTCTGCCTGAGAATTGAACTGTTGAGTACATTTCCATTGCTGGACGAGGTTATAACTACCTGTGCTTAGAGTTTTTTTGTATGACATTTTGCCGGAGCTCCCACCAGCGTAATAAAACCATGTTCTCAAAAAACAATCCTGCTCATAAATTTTACTTAAGGTTCGGGTGTTGACATTTGCAGGTAGAGATAATCCACCCAGGATCACAAAACATCTTATTAAATGCAGGCAACGTGTTACTTACACTATCAAAACCATCCGAATCAATACCAAATGTGATGTCTATAATAGGCAAATTCTCTTGCTTCTCTGGGTACCGAATAAATTAGTTGAAAAGTGTGGCCTTCCCCACATAAAAAAAGCAATTAATAGAACAGCCCTAGGAGCCCACAGTTTCAAATGGGTGCCACACAACATAAGGTATTGGGGAATTCTTATAAGCCCAGGACTGACCAATGTGATTTGTGACATTAGACTATTATTGACAAAGATGAAACTATGACAAATGAATTTGTGCGATTGACTGACTCACAGTTGTCCCTATGGGGTAGAGTACAGATTATAAATAATGAATGAAACTACACAATTCAACTACGTTTTCAGTATTCTGTCTACACTGAACCCTACATTGACACTAACAGAAATCAAATCCTTGATAAAGAAAGTAATCTAGGGCACAATCAAACTGAGACTTAAAGTAACTAAACTACTCACACTAACCACTTCCAGAGGGCTGAGCCTACCTCATATTAGATCCTACTACCAAGCGCACCAACTAGCACATATTGCCAGATTACAACCCCACAGACAAGTCATTATGGGTGAAGATTAAAAAAATCTATCGGCAAAGAGCATGGCAAACAACCCACAATTTACTGGGAGTTCATTACCGAATATATGACAGTGCATGTCTGTGAGGCAATGGATGTAATAGAAAAGGAGGATAGGAAATATACTGGAGGAACTGAGAGGAAGCCAGTGTTCTTACTATGAATGACCTAATAAACTAAGGACACTGGAAACCATTTGGCAAACTCTGAGAGGAGGTCCAACTACACATGAGACATTATTAGAAATACAGGCAAATAGTGCATTGTGTACATACAAGAAAGGGAATCTCTCCCACACATTACTCATTTCACAAATACAAAAATACTTCCAAATTTTGGCGTAAATTTAAGGGAGTGATTTCGTCCCTTTATGTAAATATTTAAAATAATATATTATCACTACAAACACCAGAAGCATTTAGAAGCAAATGGCAGGTCCAGTATCCGGAAGAGGAATGGAATGACATTTTACTATTTCATGACAAGGGACTCAGAGAAGTGAGACTCAAATGGTGGTACTTTAAAATACTACATGAATGTCACTGGCCATATTACAAGTTACAGCATTACACAAGTCTGCCCTCCAAATGTTGGATATCTAAACACCCAAATTGCAATGGAATACACTTTCTATAGTGCTGTGTCTCCATCACCCACTACTGGGCACAAATTTGGCAGCATTTGAGAACTTCTTGTTGGATCCAATTTCAGACCACAGTGTCACTGGCATTATTGCACAACAAGTCAGGCACATAGGGAACAACAACAACACACTGAAGACTCTGGTTTTCAATGGATCTAGCAGTGGCCAAATTATGCATCCTTAGACTCTGGAGAACATCTACCATTCTAACACTCATGAACTGGCAAACAGAAATGGCAATGATGGCAGGACACGAAAGTAAAATATAAACTCAATGACGAATTGGAAGACTTCGAAGCCATAGAGGGTATAGAAAGCTGGAGCCAAAATGAGGTACACTGTCCAGAGAGTCCAGGCAAACCCCAAAGGAATTACAGAGGCACAAATGACACCCCAGATGCTCTCTTTTGTGGTAGTGTGGACAAGCAGTTAGGCATATCAGAGGTGTGTCACAGCGTCGGGTGTCCCATTCACTTTTATGGGAGAAAGGTCCGGTTACCAAGAGGCTGCATGCAGGGAACTGGTGCACCAGTCTGGGGAACTCACAGGAGAGCTTGATTCTTGAGATCCTTGGGCACACAGGGACACCTTTGGTCTACTTCTCCTCGGGCTGTGGGGCTCAGGTGCAGTGATGTCTTTTGTTGTTGGATTTCGGTGCAAGAGTCTCTTGCGTTGGAGGGGGCCTGCAGAAAGAGGTTGCAGGCGGCAACGCGATGTCCAGATTGGTAAAGCCCACGCATGGGCTTGGTCTTGTGAGTCTGGGGACCCTGTTGGCACCATCACCTCCCTTGGACTTGGGCTCGGAAGCACATGTGCATAGGTGCTTTGAGGTGTCGGGTGGCGACAGTCACAGACTCACATTTTTGTCTTGGCTTTGCAGAAGAAATACAAACAGGACACCTGGGCCACTCACGAAGTGGGTCTCACTGTCCCTGAAGTCCCTCAATGTGCAGGTCAGTTTTCCTTGGCGTTGGTGTTGGGTCTGGGCAAAACAAGCCTTGGCTGCTGCAAGGGGTCCAATATCTCGGGTATTGGTCCAGTGTGGCTCCGGTTGATCCTTCAGGAGCACAGGGTCCACGTCCTGGAAAACTGCTGCATCAGACTGGCGAGACAGCTCAGTGAACTGCACCTTACTTCTTTGGTGTCTGCGGCTGCAGGGGAGTAGCTCCTCTACTCCAAGGATTTTCTTCAGGCAATTGGCAAAACACTGGCAGCCCTCTAGGTTTCTTGGAGACGGCACAGCGCCAGGACGAGTCTGCTTCTTCTACAATTTTTGTTGGGGGCAGCAGTCAGGCTGGCAGGGTTGGCACCAAGTCAGTTGTTGCTCCTCGGTTCTCGTGGCGGGACTCTTCTCCTTCTGTTGATCCATTGGAATCAAGTTCTGGCATCATGGGGTTCCCTAAATACTAAATTTAGGGGTGTTAAGCCAATGGGCTACTTACCCCTGGGGTCACTACACACTAGATGACCACTTCCATTGGGGAGTGGCCATCACCCTGTCCCAAAATTACTAATTCCACCATACACAATATGGTGTTAATGTCAGACTTGGTCACCCTAGAGGTGTGTCCAGCCTGGCTGTGCAACACGCCTCCTGCATCGCAAATTTTCCCGCCTGTTCAAGTGTCAAAGGACTCTGGACAAAGGGGATTGGTTCCTCTCGTGTGAGAGAAGCCAGATTCACATACCAAAGGCAGAGGGCCTCTTTGAAGCTCCCCTGCCCTGGGATGCCAATCAGCAGGTCATCCTGTGGGAGGGGGTATGAACACCATCTGCCCAGGGAAGCTTTATTTCTGACCTCCTGAAAGCAAAGGACCTCACCCTTGGAGGTCAGAGGTTTGTCTCTGGTGGCAGGCTGGCAAAAATCAGTCAGTCAGCACACCAGTGGCTGGTAGGTTTTCAGGGGGCACCTCTAAGGTGCCCTCTGGGTGCATGTATTAATAAATCCAACACTGGCATCAGTGTGGGGTTATTAATACGAAATGTATGATACCAAACACCCCTATTTTCAGTGACGTGATCGTGTAGTTGGGAAACTGGTTTTCACCAGTGTCAGGCGCATGCTTTTAAAATGGTTTCCCTGATCACTTGCAATATCTAGTAATGGAACTAGACATCACAGGGGAGCATCTGCTCATGCAGATATGTCCTCACATAAACTATAATGCACCTTGCCTTGAGGCTCAAAGGCCTGATGTAGGGGTGATTTACATATATTAGATGCCATGACTTTGGCATGACACATAGGAGTGTGTCATGTCGTGTTTTTCACTCATGTGTGCACCACGTCACATAGCCTGCAATGGCAGTTTGTGTGGGATTTGTCTGTGGGTCCCTTACGCTGGCATAAGATATGCTGCAGCTCTTAGGGACCCTCTTTAGTAACCCTGCTCTAGGTACCTGGAGTACCATTTACTAGGGACTTACAGGGGTGCTAAAGTCCTTTGTCAATTGTAGCACAATTAGACAACACCTTGTTTTCGGGAAGGAACACTGGCACTAAGGTCTGTTTAGCAGGCCTCAGTGCACTGTCAGAGTCGAACATCAGCCTCTAGTAGCTAAAAAGGGGGCAAAAAGTGTGTGTGGGGGGTAAATGCGACAAAAGTCCAGTCCTCTACACAGAGAGATATTTAATGGCACTGACATAATTTTTTCATACCCCCCTTTACAAACCACTGGTACCTGGCAAACAACCTTGCAAATTTCAAAGACATCCAACCACACCTTGAACAATCACATGTACCCAGAATCAAGACACATTCTTTTATGTCAACCCAGAATTCCCCAAGATGTAGCGGACATACTCAACATGACAATCCAAAGTATACGTCTCCCACACCAGAGACTCTAGGAAAATGGGGAGCTATCGAAACCTTCAAATGCCAATTATCAGACATTAGACACAACATTGATAGACTCATGCAATCTACAGTATTGATTACCAGGATAACCGATTGTGATTCAAATTGTCTCCATTGTAATGCGAGAAGTCTGCCCTCGTTCTTGCCTTGTTAATAGTGTTTCATCTTTCAGCAGATTAGCATGCATTCAACCTGTGGGGTGAAATTAGACTTTGGTTTGTGTTTAAGTCTAGTTTGTTGTTGTGGCATTTCTGGGTTCAGGGATCAGTTATATTCCTCTATAATATCCTTAATTTTAGATTCTTGTTTAGTTTGCGTGTAACTAACTATGATATCCCAAGATCAAATACAGATTTCCTCGGTCTTGACACTACTTTACATTCCTTACCCCATTCAAACAATCAAAACAATATACCCGAGTTTATTTCAGTTCAGAAAGAAGAGTCTCCAAGAACTGCAAGTTTAGCATATACATTGAGTGTATATTATCTATGTGTAGTGAATGTTATTTGTAGCAATGAAAAACCAAATAATTTTTTTTTTTAAATGTTCAATCATCCCCCTAACTATTCAGACTGCCAGTGGTACCTATTGGTAAAATGCTGCCACACAGATAGATTCTTATACACCAATATGCTGACAATACACAGCTTTATCATAAAGTAACTAATCCATCTGACTTTACAACCTCTGAATACTTCATCAAAAAACTGGCAAACTGGATTAGTTCCTTTTCCGTGAAACTAAATCTGACACAGAATCAAATTTATCCTCCTCTATTTCAGAGAAACACTGCCATCAGACCTAAAATGGCTCCTTCCACTGTCACAACTTGACATTAGTCCCAAACTGGGCCCATCAGCTAAATCAACCAAAATGCCACTATGTACCTTTGCATTGCAAAACATTGTGAAAACCTGCTGGATTCCAAGTATTTCTACAAAAGATCTAAAACTGTACAACCCTCAAACTATCTTCAGAACAGTCTTTTCTCACCTTGACAGAGGCAGCGCCCTGCTTTCAGGTCTCCTGAAATGCACTCCGGCGCTCCTCAAAACATTCTCCATGAGGCATCTTGCCTTGTCAAAGGGGCAAAAAGATCCAACCACATAAACCCAATCCTAAAAGAACTGCATTCAGTCCACCTCGAACCCAGAACTGATCTTAAGATGGCCTGCATCACCCATTAAACACTACATCTCAGCCTGTCCAGCTACCTATAAACAAGTTATGCACCTCTGGAGGAGGGCAAGGTGGTGGAAATTGGGTGACTGGTTGAGGGAGGTGAACCCTACTTAAGCTGCAACCCAAATTTCTGTCAGGGTGAAGGCACAAGCAACCCCAACTTAACCTGTGCGTAACCCTCTGGTAGCTTGGCACAAAGCAGTCAGGCTTAACTTAGAGACAGAGGGGTCGATTCCGATTCGGGCCGGAAATTTCTCCGACCGAGCCGGACCCGGAGAGATTTCCGACCGAATCGGACCCGTGCAGTCCGACCGAACGAGTACGATGCGGCCGTATGTTATCGGACACGAGTCGGTCGGACTCCCATTGAACTCAATGGGAGCCGGTCGTACAACGCGTACGCGGGCTCCCATTGCCTCCAATGGGTGCGAGGCGGACAAGGCGCCCCCTACAGCGAGTACGCCGCGAGCGCCCGCGGCGTACACGCACAGGTAGGGGGACCCTTGGGTCCCCCTGTGTGCGCCTCGCGCGGCTACGCGTACAGGGGGTCCGACACGGACCCCCAAAGTACGGCTCCGACAGCTCTTACGAGCCGGAGCGCGCGGCTCGGTCGGACTGCTCGCGGCGCGCATCGTACTTACCCGGCCGGGAAACGTCTCCATTGCGCGGTGCGAATCGGGTCCGACCGAGTCGGTCGGAGCGGTTCGAGTCCGAGCGAGTCGGTCGGAGTTGTCGGGACGCCCGGACGAGTCGGTCGGCGAGTCGCATCGTACTCGCTCGGCCGGACCCGCGTACGGTTCGGTCGGGAAACAGGCTTTCGCATGGCTTTTTTCCCGACCGAATGGTATTGGGTGCGCCTCCGACCGAGATCGGAATCGGCCCCAGAGTGTAAAGTATTTACATAGCACTTCAAACTGTAGTAAAGTGAAAACACCACATAAGAAAAATCTCATACCAATTTAGAAAAATATACCAAAATATAATAAATTATTTGACACCAAAACGACAAAAATCCAATCAGTAGAACCACAGATATGCAATTTTAAAGATTTCAGGTAAGTAAAGTGTCTAAAAGAACAGAGCACCACTCACGGTTATCTGGTCCTGTTATACCAGGTGAAAGTCACAGATTCAGGGCGACCGCAATGGAGTGCAGGCCCAATACGGGTTGCAGGTTAGTCTTGTTGAAAGAGTTACCATCAAAAGTCCAGCATGAAGAGTTTTGTTCGCAGTGAAGGGGGCTGTGAGGAGCAGGGAAAACAGCGGATGGTCGTTAATGTAGCGTGAAGACCAGGCCCGGAGTCGAAGAAGGTTATCGCTATAGCGCGTGACTGTAGCACAAAGATACTGTTGGGCTTCATGGACAGTTGTTGCTGTATCTTTGCATTGGTGGTCCCTGTGGGCTGTTTGTGCTTTAGTGCGAAGTGCAAATCTTGCTTTGCCGGTCGTTGCTGGCAGTCACTGTGGCGTGAAGAGTCGGGTTCACCAGAACTTTGCATTGGCGGGCAGCGCTAACGACAAGTTTGTGGTGTAAAAGTGGTCCATTCTAGTATAAGTATGCCTCCTTTTAATATGATGATACTGGAAGTAGTAATAAACAACTAAAAACTTGCTTAACAGCTGTGAACCCAATTGTAAACTCCTGGCCTGAATCATCAGTGAATGGACTGATTCCCACTGATCAAGGAGGTTTTCTAAATATTCAGAGAAAAGGAAGGATGCGTTCAGAGACATTTCAAAGCATGGGCAAAATGGGCAATTTCCTAGGACCTCCACCTTCCAAGAAGCCCCCTGGGAAAGTGAAGTTTCTCTATTTGACCTCTCTGCCTACCTCTACATTCTCTGTCTACCCCGTGTCATCTTAAGAATATTTGGGGTCCCAGGTAAGACATATTTCAACTGCTTTTGTGTGACCCTGTTGAAGTTTAACACATGATTTAGTATTGTTTGGCATCCTGTTGGCTTGAGTTAGCAGGAAATGGGTAATAAAATTCTAAATTGGTTGAATACAGTTGATGGCCCATTTAGGCACACCTAATCTTCTATTGTGTGGCTGTCTGGGAGGAATAAAAAACAGTCCAACTGTCAACTACACCCAGTCATGTGACCCAGGAACAGGCACCAAATGGTTGGGACAAAAAAAAGCCAACTTTCTAAAAGTGGCATTCTCAGAATTGTGTCTTAAAATATTCAACTTTACCATTAAAAAGGGCTTTAAATTAAAATTCTTTAGACACCATACTGGAACTTTCTACCTGCTCCCAATTGAAAGTTATCACTTATTGAATGTAATAAGTTAACCCAATGTTATCCTATGGGAGAGGTAGGCCTTGCATTAGTGAAAAACGAATTTAAGAGTTTTTCACTACTAGGACTTGTAAAACTTAAAAGTACATGTCCAACTTTTTAAATCCACTGCACCGTGCCCTCTGTTCGATTTAGGTATTAAAATCGAAAGTTTGAGCATGGCAAAAGGTTTATTTTGCCAGGTTGAAATGGCAGGTTAAACTGCACACACAGGCTGCAATGGCAGTCCTGAGGCATGTTTAAATGACTACTTAAGTGGGTGGCACAATCAGCAGTAGAATTTAATTTACAGGCACTGGGTAAATGTAGTACCACTTTACTAGGGACTTACAAGTAAATTAAAGGTGTCAATTGGGTGTAAGCCAATTTCACCTTGTTTAAAGGAGAGAGTACAAATACTTTAGCGCTTCTTAGCAGTGGTAAAGTGCACAGAGTCCTAAGACCAACCAGAACAAAAATGGAGGAGTAAGGCAAAAGGTTTGGGGGAAGAAAACCCACCCTAAGGATGACAGGCCTAACAGTGGGTGTAACATGCGTAATTTACTGTACCATAATTACGCAAATATTATGCCAGATGACGCAGAATTACGCAAGGAGTGTCACCCTACATTCAGTGTTTCTTTCACAAAATGCATCCCTGCATCCAAAATGAAAAAGAAGCTGCATTTTGCACTAAAAGATAGTGCTAAATGCAACAGCACAGGAACAGCAGTAGCCAACAGCCACAAGCATTCTGTTCCTGCACTCTTGGGTATACATTTTTGCCCCAAATTACGTGAAACACCAGAATCGTGTAATTTTCTGTAATTTCATGCAGACCTACTCAGGAGGTGAGAGAAGCACTAGAGGTAACCTACAGAGGTTTCCTTACAAAAAGACAAAAATACTAAACACTAAAACAAGCATTATCCTCCCAAACCACAAGAATTTGGAATGAACTCACAGAGAGAAAAAAGAAACCCTAATCTGTGATTCTTTCAAAATACCCACAAACCCACTTGTTTAAACTGCAGCTGTCAATTTAGTTGCAGCCATCCATGTAAAGATTCTTACTGTATCAGTTCACTGTGCAAGGTTATTGGTAATGTACTTTGCTATATGTCTCAAGCGAAGCTCTGTGTTGCTAGGTATATGCTATATAAATGCTATCTAAATACCTTTAATACGTAAATAAATCATCAGGAAAAGGACGTCATATACAGTTGTTTCCATGGATTCATTTGCAGCTTGACTGGCACGGATGAAGGGGAAAAGAATTCATGTATTTTTTTTTAAAAATCCTGAGATTCAAAATCCTTGTACAAAGAAAGGATTAATGGTTAGGTAATTGGTGGTTGTGTTTCAAACATTATTGACCAAGGTCATATTGAAAGCAACACCTGCAAGGTGCGCATAGAGCTGAAATGTGAATCTGCAACATGAAATGCTTGCACATTGGAAGAAATCAGGAGCAATGTTTATGATTTTATCATAAGAAGCAAAATAGCACCAGGTGACTGTCAATGACAGCATAGGCAAGACAACACCGAACACTTGTGAGGTATTTTCTGAATGTTTAAGCCTCCCAGCGACACAAGCACCATGATCTGCAGATCATTTCTAGAAGTACCCCTTAAAGCAAGCAGACAAGAAAGCAGCCATACCATACCAAGGTTCATTTTCATGCCCAGAATTCACAGGAGTCGTATAACAGAGGTACTATTACTTCCCTTTCCACTGTGATTAATCCTCAGAAATGGTATAAACATGCGAGAGTACAGGCAAAAGGGCGTGGGAAGTGCAGCTTCTATTCTCAATGCCTTTCTTTGTTTGAAGTAATATAAAAATAGAGCTTTAATTACCATACTCTGGAATTGCTATCTAATTTCACGTTGCAGTCTGCAACTACTAAAATAATCCCGTGGGATGATAGAGGATGTGAAAGGCATTTAAAACAAACAACAACAGAAGGGGGTTACACAAACAATCTAATGGCTGAAGGGGCTGACCATAGGCACATTTTCTGATATTTATGCGTATAGATGACATTATCCCTAGGAGACAGCTAAAGCTACTTCCAGCTGGACCTGAAAGGCAAAACGAGATGCCAAAAGAAATTGTATTGTACTGCTGTTAATGCCCATAAAACCTACTTCGATCTACCAGAATTGTCCACAACAGGAACTTCTCAGGCTACAAGGCTCCGCTTTAGGTGAAACTGTGCTAGTCCTGCATCTCAGTAAGTCTCTTTATATTATGTGAATGGTACAATTTGCATTCGAGAAATGGATGTGGGCCTTCTGATCTGTCCTCTGCATTCAAGGTATCAAAGTGTCAGCCTAGTAAATGCTGCAGTAACATATTTGTCAACTATGAGGTGCTGGTAGAGATATCTGGGTAACAGTAGCTCCCCAAAGTGACATCTCATCATCAAACACTGCCATGTTATATGAGGGGCAAGGACTTAATATAGTTACTTAAACTTATGATGAAGATGAGTCCTACAAATCAAAAGACTCCTTTTGTATTGGGAAATTAACAACTAAAAACTAGCTAAACAGCTGTGAACCCAATTGTAAACTTCTGGCACGGATCATCAGTGAATTAACTGCTTCCCACTGTTTAAGGAGGTTTTGTAAACATTGAGAGAAAAGGAAGGACACGTTCAGAGACGTTTCAAGGCATGGGGAAAATTGGCAATTTCCCAGGACCCCCACCTTCCAAAGAGCCCCCTGGGGAAATGAAGTTTCTCTATTTGACCTCTCTGCCTACCTCCACCCCTGACTCTGTCTCTCTCTACCCCATGTCAACTTAAGGATTTTTAGGTTCACATGTAAGATATATTTCAACTGCTTTTGTGTGACCCTGTTGAAGTTTAACACGTGATTTAGAATTGTTTGGCATCCTGTTGGCTTAAGTTAGCAGGAAATGGGTAATAAAATTCAAAATTTGTTGAATACAGGGGCCCCCAAATAGGTCTTGCCTGGGCTCCTCAAATCCTTAAGGTGACACTGGTTGGGCTACTGTATCTTGAACAAACAGCTCAATATTTATTTATTTTATTTATTTTGATTTAGTCCTCTGCTGAGGACAACAAAATATAAACAATACATTCTGTTAAAATGGTAATAATATAGTGACGTCAAAACAATTTTAAAAAACTCTTAAAAAATGTATACAAATTATGACAGACAAATTCATCAGGCAGTAATTTAAAAAGCAATATAAGACCGTGGTTATATTGTATCTGGTACGAATAGGATTTAAATACCGGTGTCTGGCCTCAACCAGTGTCGGATGTAGACATTCAAACAGTGCATGTGGTAGGTCATGCACTCCTCCATCATATAAATCACAAGTGCTGGTGGTATTTTCACAGCTGTTCCATTTAGATGTAAAAACTTTTAATGGTAAAATACTAAGCCATAGTAGAATAATACAACGCCGAACCCCGTGAACCAAGGAAAAACGGGTATAACATTGCTGGATTTTATATTCTATTGATTCTGCATACTGTACATAATGTTTTAGTTGACAGCAGTGTTAAACATCAAAATCGTAACTTATTCTCGGGGTCAGGCGTTTTAAAAAAAGCCTCAAGTGGGTGGGTGACCAGGATTTCAAAAGTGCTAACCTGCAGTTCGAAAAGTAAAGTGCTGTGTTTAAATTCCGATTAAAAGTATATTGCAATGATTCTTTCCTAAAGGTCTCCATTTTTAATATGCACCGTAAGGATCCCTGTTCGGCATGTAAGAGATTATAGACCCATCTTATAATATTAGAGATGGCTCTGGCGTGAGAGCTAACTAAGGGCGTAAAGCTTGAGCTGGGACTGCTTGGTTTACTTTTATCAATTTACGAAGGATATTCCCTTCTTTTATTTTTACGGGATGCCAATTTTTAATTGGAATGTATTCCAAGGCATATGAAAGAATAGGAGAAATTTTCGAACTATAAAACTCTAAAAGGGAGTGAAAATGTCTATTTCCAGAGGAGGAATATAAACGTTGCAGTGCACTGACGTGGGCATCCGCTTTGCGCCCGATATGCTGGAAATGAGAAGAATTTGGTAGTGTTTGCGTGAAGATTCGCCCCAAATATGTATATTTTTTAACCACCTTTAAGGATTTTCCCCCTAGGGACCAGTTAAATTTAGTGGATTGCTTCCTTCCTCTGAAAGGGACTACTTTTGTTTTAGAAAAAAATCTCCTCTGCGTAACTGTTGAGTGCCTGTAAGTTACCTTGTAGGCCGATTGGTGTGAGATCTAATATAACCACATCGTCGGCGTACATCAAAATATGTATATTAGTAGATGATAATTTTGGTGGAAAATTATTAATTTTTATGAAGCAATCTGGGAGGTCGCTTATATAAAGAGAAAATAAAAGGGGGGCTAAAAGACAACCTTGCTTCAGACCATTCTGTGTAACTATTGGTCTAGTAAGTCCCTTCTCTCTCCCCATTTGTATTCTACACCATGTTGCTGTGTGCAGCAATATAATTATCTAATGAGAAGTTTATCGGGTATTCCTAATTTTTCTAGCTTTTTCCAGAGTGTGGGTCTGTCTACTAAGGCTGTTGTAAAGTCGACAAATACACAATAGACAGCCTGCGATTTTGACACTGCGTATTTATCGAGTGTTTTGGTCGGAACCCAGCTTGGGTCTTAGGGATCACTCCTCGTGAGAAAGCCCAGACCTTCAGATGTTCCAGGACACTGGCCGTAAAGGTCTTACCAATGGTGTCCAACAAAGCGAATTGTCGATAATTATTGGGAAGTGACCTGGATCCTTTTTTTAGAGTTGGAATCACGATGCTCCCCCGCCATGATTTTGGAATATCCCCTGTGGCAGGGGAGCTAAGAATGTACTCCAATTATCTGGGTTATTTTTTTCTTTCCTAAGTGTAACTATATTCAATTTTTTCTGCCTTTGATATAACTCGTGGATGTATTCTTCCCACTCTGATGATGGAATTGGAGACGCTTGAAGGGCTTTCCTTGTTCCTGTTTCTTTGGCAAGTAAACTCCAGTACGCCTTGCTATTTTTCTGTTTGACTGCTGTTTGAATTTCGACCCAATTTTTATCCTGTTGATCTTTTCGTTTTTTCTCTTTTTCCCTCTGCCGTTTTTTTTTAGCTTTTTGATTTCTTTATGTCTAATCTCCAAAAAGTTTAGAAATTGCAGTTGGATCAATTTATTAAACTTGGTTGTTTTGTAATCTGTTCTCTTTCTTTTCCAATGTCCCTCGTGCTTTTTTTGACCATTCGATATTTCCTCCAAGGTAGCCAATACCATGGAGATAATCTCTTCGAAACTTGTTAGCAAATCTGATGAGTTATTATGCTAATGTGCTTGCGCAGTGGTCATTGCAGAGTTCATTTTATTGATTGTTTTGGAGTTCCATATCAACCGCCCTTTTTTCCTGATCTACTTCAGGGATACCGTGCATCTGCATTAAGGACCAAGAATATGTAGACTGCAGTGTAATTCCAATTTTGAGATACAGAAATGCGTAGTCGCTGTATTGTGTGAATTTAATATTTAGTGAGTGAGCTTTCCTGTATAGATCTTGACTACATATCATGTAGTCTAAAATCGATAAGCTAGAGTTACCTTTTCTTGTAAATGCAGCAGGGATATCTCATTCTGTCATTCCATTTAGAATGACTCCATTCATTGCAGTTATGGAAGTGAATAGTATTTTCCCACGTTTTTCTGCTTTTATCCTTGATGGGAATACTGGTATTGGGATTGACAAGGCTCCCTCTTGGTCACCAAACTTCCATTTTTCCAGAAGTGCATTTGAGATTTTCCCATTAAAATCTCCTGTTAAAATAACAGGGATACCCTTTAACTTCTAGTACTGAATCAATTGCCTCAAATGTTTTTATCAGTAGTGAATCCATTTTGGGTCCTGGGGGATATAGACATTAAAAATTAACAGATCATGTGAGGTGTCCAAATTATCATTCCAGTTTAATGTTGATGCATTGGACATTCATAAGGAGCATCTTAATTACTTGCAGATCCCACTGGAATTCTTCTCTTAGGAGGATTGCAAGTCCACCTTCAGCATAGCCCCTCTTCACGGCTTCTGCCGGAACATCATAGACAAAATAGTCCTTTTGATCTATCAGTTTTTAGAGCCCAAGTTTCTTGGAGGGTCACTATCGCGGGGGCATTTTCCAGGATTAGGGCTAGCTATAAACAGCACAACAGGATCAACTCTCAGGAAAACCAGAGATGCACCCTCAGAACATACTCAGATAATGCCTGCCCAGGACCTCCACGCCTGTCCCAAACAATGAAAGATTCCCTTGTTCGAGCCGCCACCTATTATTTTACTTATGTTTCTTGAATACAACTCTAAATACTCATCTTGTCACATCCCTTCAGCACGATTACTGGTGACTCAGGACTGCCTGTAACATTTTCATGGATAATAGCCTTTCCTTCCATATGCATTTACTTTCACTTCAGTCCTGCTTCTCCTTTTTTTAGGATGAAAAAAGTAATGAATACATTTCAAATAACTTACAACAAGTTAACTTAACACAGTGTCCATGAATGGTAACGACTCTGATTTTTGCAGTTTTCCACAGTATGAAACCTCACTGTATGTTTTTTTATGGACTCACTGAGGCCAAACAAGAGAAAAAAAATTCCTACCAGCTATGTCTGCCACCTAATCCCACAATTTATTAAAGGCCACCCCCAGGAAGGTCTTGACTTCTGATTCACATATACTACTGCAATTAATCTGGTCAGACAAGCAGGTGTTTCTCTCATTATTTACGCTAAATGCTTTATGCACATCTGTCAGGTTTTCAGATTGACTAAGTGTGACATTTTCATGTTTTCAATATGTACAGGTGTACATATTTTCAATTTCATTTGTGTGACACTTTTAGTGACACTTCACCGCTATTGGAATAACGCTTATATCAATTTAGTGAATTTGATTTCAGAAACGAGACACTTCAATGCAAATTAATGAACTAGAAAAAGCTTCAAAACAACTGTAAAGGACATATATGGTCAGAGTTCTCAAGTTCCTCAGGTCTATGTGTCAGTAGCTGGTCCAGTTTAGGTTTTACTTTGAGTTCTAGGAATGTGTTGCCACTTGAAAATAAGAACTACAAATCCCAGAGGACAAAGAGCCATTTCTTTTGGGGGCATATACAGCTGCCATGCTTTTTATCACCTTCAATTTTATGATGCCCATTCATTTGCTTTTTTGCAACACCCCATAATGACGTTGATAATATTGTGATTTATTAGTCTTCGTGCATGCTTCTAATGTAGACTGGCTGTTAGTTTAAGCTCATTATTGTTCATGCACATTCTGAATACCTGCAAAAGCATTCTAGTCTTGTGTTAGTCTATTCTATAGTCATATATTTTAGCAATGGCGAGCAGACGCCTAAGCTTGCTGAATTCCAATCATCACGAGGAATGGTGTTTTTTGGCGTTGTCCTCCTTTTTTCTTTCCATGCTATTCACAAATCTTGCACAACATATTTTCCCAACAGGTGCTTTTTATTGTTTGAATTTAAGAGAGTGTGGAAGACAGAGCCCTATCATGCAAGACGTAATGTGCCAACTAGTATATTCAAATCTGAAATAAATCACAAGTGTCCCCTTGAACAGGATCTGACTGGGGTGACTAAAATCCAGTTGCCGAATCCTGCTAGGTAGAAAAGGGAACGTTACAGAAAGTAAAATCACATTCCACACAGACTCAAAAAAAAGGCTGGAGCTAGAGCGCCTGGAGCATTATGCAAAGCACGTGCCGGAAGAGTCTAGATGAGCTAATTTGCTAATCAATACATTTCAGTGCGGTGATGCGGGACAGGCAATGAAGTCTACTCTAACCCATATAACAGGTGCAAAGACCAAGCTTTCACTTCGCTGAAGGTTTTTTTTTTATCATGAAGTAATTATCAACTTTCCTGCTCAGTACAAAAATGCTCCTTTAGTTTATATGGACCATGGCTGGGCTGGATACTGAAAATAGAGAAAAGCTTCAATTCATTTTCTGATATATTTTAAACAAATACAATGCAGTCTACAATGCAAGTCTTGTTTAATAAACGATATTGTATATGGTATAAAACAGCATGTGGTAGTGACGTACAATAGACTTGCAGAAGTTGTGTGGTTTGAGATGCATGTTGTGATAAATACAATATTTTTATACAGTATTGTTGTGATTGTATTGAATGAGAGGTCTGGTTTAGACAGTGGCCTTCGCTTTCCCTGCTCCTATATGTTTTTTATTTAATCATTCAATCGCAACAAAAATCACTTGGCATTGAGGGCCTCATTTATGAGGCCTCTTGCGCCGCCGGAGCGTCACTTTTTGTGACATTCCGTGGCGCCGTATCCTGCTCCATATTTACGAGGCAGCACAATTTATTTTTTTTGGGCTTAATGCTGCCTCGTAAATATTGTTCCCTTTAACGCAGTTTTCTGCGTTAAAGGGGTGTGCAATGGGTGTTGCTGGGGGCGTAAGTTAGTTAAAATATCAGTTAAAACACACCATGGTAAACAAACAAAACCTCTGAATTTCACCAGTTATAATAATTATCTCATGTAACCCGTTTCTCATTGAACTATAACTTGCACCCTGCCATGCACCGTAACGTTATCAATGATGTCATTTCAGGTGTTGCAGTGATGTTATCAATGATGTCATAGAACATGTTAGGTAGCAATGCATGTCGAAGGGCCCAAGTTATAGTTATTGTAGGGCATGAGGTAAAGTTATTTGAGATATCTACAACTTGTGAATTTCAGTGGTTTTGTTCACTAAAAATGGCATGTTTCAACTGACATTTCACCTTACTATAATGTCCCTTTGAACTTTGTTTTTTTCAATGAATTTCTAAGGTTTTTTTTATGTAAAGAAAGATATTATTATAATTCCTAACTGTTGCATCAGTTTTTCAGTGAATTTCTACGGTTTTCTTAACGTAAAGTAAGATGTCCATTGCCTTGTGTGGCATGGTGTGGCCAGAGAGCCTGGCCTCAGGCTGGGCCCAATGCACAAGTTCCAGCAGGTGCCCAACCCCCCCACCGTGCATGGCTAACTATGTCATGCAACAATATAAAGGTGTCATTTTAAGTAAGGCAGACATATTGGCTTTGTCAAAGGGTCAGCGGGGCTATTGGCTTTCTTAAGGGGTCAGCCAATCAACATATAAAACCAGACCTAATGGCTTTGTCAAAAAGTCACCAATAACTATAATCAAATGTATATTTCATAAATGCACACATTGCAATGTTTAATAATAGTGATGTCACAAAATATTTTCAATAAAGCACTTTTTCAAAAAAACATAAAACATGTTTTTGAGTTTTTTTGAATATTTTCTATGCCACAAAGTGCAACCTTAGTCCCAACAACAAGGGGGGGGGGCTGCATTCCAGCTGAAGAGCACACAGCACCATCTCTGAGTGCTTTAAAAAATATGGTAAACTCTCTTGGGGTCATGGTCAAAATGCTTGATGATGCCCTTACCCTTCTAGGGGTACCACCAACATCCAGAGATACTATTAGAAAGCCCTTGTAGGGTATAAGACGGTGCTACTTGGACAGATCGCTGAATAATAAATAAACGGCTACTGCTGCTCATTTATTATTCTTTGTATATTATTTGTATTTATTTTTTGGGTGCCCGGTGCCCACCAGGAGCACACACAATGCATCCTTTGTGGGGGGGCACAGGCTCCGGTCGGCCATATAGTGGATGCCTGGGTGAACCATCCTGGAAACCCACAACTCCCAGAATTGTTGGGGGCTCCGGGGGACTGCCAAGACCTCCACAGCCCCTGTCGGATTCCTATCCAGCACCCATACCTGGTGCAGGTGAGCTCTGGCAATTTTATTTTTAAAGTAGGTGTCCTGTGCCCACCCGATGCATCCAGAACTGCAACAATCATTGTGGGCCATGGGGGGCGCTATTGTGGTGCTGGTGGAAGCAGGCTCTTTAACTATGCTCCTGCTGGGGCGATAGCAACATTTTCTCTGCTACTGCCTGCAGGGTCTCAAAGTTGTGTTGCCTGCCTGGGAGAGTTGGGCAGGCTATGCCTGCACACTCCCAGGCAGAAAACTTCAGTATTCTGGTGAATGGGGTCCCTGTGCCTCTGCAAGGCTGAGGAAGGTGGTCGACATATGGAAAGCTTCAGGAAGATTTGCGAAACGGCACCAAAGTTATAAGCAAACCAAGAAATGCTGTTCCTATTAAAACATGATCCTAACTATAATTACAGCTAGGTCTGCTGGCTCCATGGAGGATTTGCAGTACTGTAAAAAGACAAATAAGGGATGGGCTTAACAAAGTTAAGTTCGATAAAATGTGCATCAAAACAAGTAATGTGGAGTATCTATAGTATACTATTGTACGTATAATGATTTGGCTTGTTCGTTTAATCTAAATATAAAAATAGAAATTATACAACAAGGACTATAATCAGTAAATAAGAAAAAATACATAAAAACAGATAATTCATTAGGTTTATCAATAGTGTAAAATATGCTCTTTAGTTGAAGATTTTCTTCAAAAATTCACTTAATAGGATTCCATACTAACAAGCTCCACTTCAACATGTGACAGAAAGGTCATACCGGAAAGCTGGGAATCATAATGCTAGGCCCATCTCT
Source organism: Calotriton arnoldi (assembly GCA_963921515.1). Classification (NCBI taxonomy): domain Eukaryota; kingdom Metazoa; phylum Chordata; class Amphibia; order Caudata; family Salamandridae; genus Calotriton; species Calotriton arnoldi. The sequence continues at coordinate 381,018 of CAWUFW010007269.1, read as the reverse complement.
CCTTTGAAGCCAGACTGAGTATAAATAGCAGCTAAGACCAAAACTATAAATGGCCTAGCACCTTTCTAGAGGATTCAAAAAGCAACTTTGAAATGTCTCACACCCAATGCTATGCAGATCGACCGAATCCAAATCCTCCTTGATCTACTATACACTGCACAGTAAAAAAGCAGATGTTCAACATCCTCAATCACATCTCTACAGATTGTACAAAATGGGGATTTGATTGGATTAGACTTCCAGTTGCAAGTAAACTTGCTAACCTGTAACATGCCCATCCTAAATTTTTTAAGCAGTGTGTGGGCCTGGTACGGTGAGATTGTATCCATATATGGTTCAAAGGCTGATACATATTTATTCGACAAAACGCGTCCGAGGATCCCCTGATTGAGCACTGCTATGATAAAAATTAATATTATGATTCCAGATTGCCTTTTTACAATGGTTTTAATGCATTTATTATTGATATAGGTTCGCTCCAATAAAAACCCAATCTCAAATCATTAAAGTAGGATTTAATGTGTGAGAACCAAGGAATTGGGTGTAATTCTCCAGGTTCATAATTTCTTCCATGGCGGACTTAAAATGAGATAACTCAGGGGTTGACTACAATCTTACCCAAAAGAGGAGAAGTTTTAAGATGACTAAATCTCCAATTTGTTTTGAGTCACATATCAAAAAATAAGGGAATCGTGGGAGTGCTCTTGGGCAGACTAACTATGGATCTTAAAACACAGTTTTTTTTGCCTCTGTATGACCTGTGGTGGTTAAGCACCATCATCTTGGTCATTAAGGTAGAGCTGGGACAGGAGAGCCGCCCAATTTGGGAGAATCATGAACTCAAGCGCTAAGGTGTTTAGTAACCTTGTATATGTAGAGTGAAAACAGGGTTGAGGCCAACAAAAAGCCTTGACACACCCCATGCTCAACAGGTATGCAGTCGGTGAGTTCACCCCCCCGGCCCCCACCTCACTTGGGCAAAGTTTTCCTCATGGAGTTTAATGAGAATAACCAGCAATGCAGGGTTGACTCCCATTTACACAAGGAAGGACCACAGCCATTGTCTAGGAACTAAATCAAATGCAACTGTCAGATTCACGAAGGCCATATATAAGTGGTCCTTGGACAGCCTTAGATACTTCCAAGCAATAAGGTTAAGGCAAACATCTGATTAATCATGCTCACCTTAGTGGGAAATCCTACCTGAAAGGGAGAAAGGATCATATCTTCTGTGATTCAGTCAAGCAGTTTATCTAAGACTTGGCGGCAAAATACTTTCTGAAAGATTTCGATTAGACTGATGGGACGGTAATTACTGGGGATGGTCTTATCTCCTTTTTTTAGAAAATTGAATAATCCCAGCACTGAATCGGGGACTCTTTCCCCTGCCATGATCCTATTTGACAGTGTGTTGATACAGGAGCCCCACACAGCAGGTTCAGAGCGAAATAAATCACCTGGGACCTTGTCTAGGCCAGGAGCTTTCCTAGGTTGGAGGTACTGAATGGCCCTATATGTATCATCCAGGGTAAATTGGATGTGTTCATGGTCCACTAGATAGTAATCTGTCGGAGTTGGAATATGCTCTAAAACTTGAGTGCCTTCCATAACTGCTGGTAATGCAGGGCTGGTCTAGATATACTTTTCTGTAAAATGATCAACCCACGGTTGTGGCTGAACAGAGAGTTTTAAGGGACTACAGTTATTTGGACTTCCATGTGCTAAGATATTCCAGAAAGTTGTAGAATTGTTTTTCCAGCAGGCCTCAACCAGGACATGCCAATTAGAAACAATCCAGCCCTGCTTGGAGGAGGCTGTTATTTGTTTGTATAGGGAATATGCTTCCCTAATTACCTTGCAGTCCCCATGTTTGATGGCCTTAATCAATGCTCCTTTAGCCTTGCCACATTAGTTTGAGAACCAAGAGTATGGCTGATGGGCAGTTGGGATAATAGAAGGGGTTTCCTTGGTACATAAGTGATGCAGAGCCCAAAACAATTCAGCATGGAGATCTATTAATGGCATCATATTTGATGAACAATTTACAAATGGGCGAAAAACATTATTACATTTGTTGTAAATTTGCAATAGTGTATCCGTTTTAGAGCACAAGTTTGATCATTTGACAGTTTTTCTCTTGTTCCCTAAGGTGAAGAATGTCTCTGATCCTTTACTTGTACCAAAAGTACCCGTGAACAATTCCCTTTCAGGTTTAACCTTAGGGCATTGTGATCACTGTTGAACTTAGGCAATACTACAAGTCCAGTGCTAATATGCCATAGGTCAATGTCCAGAATAGTTTAATCAATTCTTCTCTGGCAGCCACCTCTTGCAAATGTGAAAGCCCTAGGTCTATATGATTTAAATCTCCTATTACAGGCACACAAGCCGTAGGTTAAAGTAATAGACAATAGTTGCATGGCAGAGGACATCAAGATTGTAGAGGCTCAGCTTCCAGTTTCTGAATGCCCCTCCATATCAGTTGCTGAGACAATACCATCCAGTGGTTTAAAAGTGGTATTAAAATCTCCAGCAATCAGAAGGGGTAATTTGTCTGATCTGCTAACGAGGTGATACGCAAGTAATTTTAATTCTGGGGATTCTTTATTTTTGTGCACTAAACGATTGTACACACATTATAAATTGATCATATGACCGTTACTGCCACTTACTGTCAACCCTATAATGTCTGCTGTCAATCTAAAAAAAATTATGCTTAAATTGAATGAATTTCTTACCCAAATTAATATACACCCGAAAGGGCGACCAGCTCTCGATGGTGTGGCCTCTATTCTGTAATTTTTAATATCCCAATCTAAAAGATGTTTCCATTGTGCATAGGTCTCTGTAAAAGTATGATATCGAATTGACTAATAAAAGTTCCCCATTCAGGGTCTATAATTTTCCCACGCAGGCCTGCTACATTCCATGATAATATCAGGATGGGGGCAGACTCACATTCACACTGGGATAGGACTTCAGGAGAGAAGTGCATAAGTAATTCTGTACAGATTTACGGTGGTATTGTAGGCTTGAGTTTACATGTGATAAGATTTCAGTGGAACCATGTGAAGCGCAAGGCAATAAAGGTAATTCAGAAGTATTGGGCCTTGCCCTTTTTGCAGTGTTATCCCCAAACGTTTTGCCTTCATCCTCCTATTTATTTCTGACCTGTTTCTGTTGGCTCTTGGACTCTTGGCATTTTACCACTGCTGATCAGAGCTAAAGTGCATATGCTCTCTGTCTAAATTGTATTGGTAATTGATTATCCATGATTGACATGTTTGATTTACTGGTAAGTCCCTAGTAAAGAGCACTGTGTGTGTCCAGGGCCTGTAAATCAAATGCTACTAGTGGGCCTGAAGCACTGATTGTGCCACCCACATGAGTAGCTCTGCAAACATGTCTCAGGCCTGCCGCTGTAGTGTCTGCAAGTGCAGTTTTAAACTAGAGCATTTTGATTTGCAGAGAGAGCTTTATTTTCCACCTGCAGCTGTGGTACTGTGGGGCCGCTACTGGTCCTTTGGTACCGAGCAATCTCATTGGTTTGCAGCAACTTTAACAGCAAATCTGTTGCCATCACGGGGGCGTGGTTAGCGAGCCAACATAGCGGACGTGAGCTGTTAACGCTCAGTCCGCGATCCCTTCATTATCCTGACTATCATCATCCATTGCGGCCATCCACGCCTGAATTGCATGGATTCCGTAGTGCGCTGTGTTGCGCGCGCCGCAGTGGGGCAAGCCAGGCAGTGAGTGGACTCAGCGAGTGCTCCCTGCGGTGAAGAGTGGACGGACCTGTGAGCAACGGCGTTGCCTCATGCTGCGGTGCGACTGGAGCAGCGAGTCCGGCGGTGACAGACTAAGAACCCGGCGCCTACATCTGAGACGCTGGCTGCCGGAATCGGGGGTGAGACGGAGGCGGTGAGAAGACACCAGCAGTAGCACCTGATCTGCGGAAAAGGTAGGATGCTGAAGGTGGCCAACACGGAGTGCACCCTGCTGAGACCCCATTGGGATGAGAATTTCTAGAGGCCATCTCTGTGGCCCCTGGAGCCTGAGCGCCATAACAGACAGACGAAACCCACGCTCAGCCCAGGAGTAACGCAAATCAGAGGGACTTGTAGCCGCAGAGGACGACGGCAGCAGGAAACCTCCCCAGCTTGCAGCGCTGAATCCCGTACATGGAACTCCCCGAACTAGTGAAGAGTTTGTCTCCCTAGAGACACCAGCACGCCTGTGAATAGCCTCGAGGCCCTAAAGGGGTGCCGTAATTACACTGCGACAAGCGGTTGGAAGTCGGGCGTCTGGGGGCGATTGTGAAGCCACTGCCTGACCGCGACATGAAAGGCCCAGGGAATTGAGAACTTCAGTGGGATCTGGGGACAGCAGCTTAAGATCACCATACGCGCTGCCCTGCAACCACCGGGAGGTCGAGCGCGGCTGGGTCAGCTGCCCGCTTGTGAACTGATCTGTAAACGGAGAGGGACCCACCGTTTGGAAGTGCATCGTCATCCCGGACCAAGCGCCTAGAGGTACTGGTGATACCCTCCCCTCTGGCCTCTATACATCCGTCCACTGAGTGGGAGAGCCCTTGTGCAGTTGTTTGAACCGATACTGAAGCCGATGTGAGAGACCTCGAGTCAGTGTGTCATCAGGCGACCCTGGTCACGATCGCATCGCTTAGGAGGCAGGCGAGGTGCCGCGAAACAGAATACACTCTCACCTACGAGACACAGAACGTCGCTGGGTGCTATCATATGTAGCAGGAGACACCCACCCATATAGTGTCAGCAGCCCTAGAGTGCGTTGTAACGGATGTACAACAGGAACACAGCACCATAACGGAGGACACTGATTAATTCTAGTTTGGGGCCCACTGTCAACTAACCTCGAACCCGAATTGCGGACATTTGGAAAGGGCTCACTAACGATCCACAGAGCAGACCTGACGTCTGGAGCAACTGGACTGGAGTGTGCTGGGCCGACCAGCGCCCCTGATCATGCTACGTTATCAAGCGAAGAGGAGTGGCACTATCATCTGTTGACCGTGAATGCCTACCGCGCAGCAGCTAGTGATGGGCCGACTACGCAATAACACACAGCAGGGGGCCACACGCACGGGTAACTTGGAGCCACCATGCGTGGGAGGAGAAAACCTTGCAGAACCATCAAACACGGCTTTGGTAGCTAAACTAGACTCGGTGCTGGCGGCAGTGGAAAAGATTGGCAATGCGCTGGAACAAACCAGAACATCCTTAGAGTCCAGGATTGATAAGATCACCTTAGATTTCACTCTCCTGCATGCAGACCACCGTAAGCTAGCTGAGAAGGTCAATCTACACAGTCAGTCACTTACGGAACTGAAACCCATCACCCAAAGTCATACTGCTGCATTACAGGATATTCTGGATCGTATGCACACACTGGAAGACAGAGTTGAGGATGCGGAGGGACGCTCCCACCGCAACAACATCCGCGTGGTTGGCCTTCCGGAGGGAGAAGAGGGGCGAAGCCCGGAACACTATGTTGAGCGTTGGCTCTAGGAAATATTACCCCCGGGATCGATGTCACCGCATTTTGTAGTTGAGAGGGCGCACCGAGTTCCAACACAGAGACCCCCTCCAGGAGCCGGGCCGCGACCGGTCCTCATTAAGCTCCTCAACTACAGAGACAGAGATGCAATATTACGTGAGACCCGAAAGCTTGCAGACCTCAAAGTGGGAGGAAACCAGGTTATGCTATTCCCAGACTACCCAGCGCTGGTGCAGAGGCGCAGAAGCACTTACGCGGCAGTGAAGCGCCAACTCCGTGAACTGGAACTGCCCTATTCCTTACTGTTCCCAGCCAGATTGAGAGTGGTGACGAAAGGAGGAGTTCGTTTTTTCAACTCGCCTGCAGAAGTCTGGGACTGGTTGGAAGAGTCAGGCTTGTGGTCGGGTACTCGCCCCCTGGACGCTAATCACGCCAAGACTCCTGGTAGAAGAATATGTCGACGGGGGGACGCGGGAAGCAGCGACATATGAAGTCAGTGACTATAGCGCCGAGCCCGGAGCAGAGCAGACTGGAAAGCCAATACGCCTTAGACATTGTTTCAGCGCTAGGAGCCGTGCAGTATCGGGAACACCAGGAAGTGTGCTCCACTGATTCAGCAGCGGCCAGTGGCTCATCGTCTCCTGTCCCAGACGATCCAGACGAAGCGAGGCTCCCTGAGGTGACTCCACAGACTGCCGACGATATGATCTGAAGGAACCCCGCCGCTATGAACTGTGTCAGAAATGGTCAACGCAAGTAGAGACTCAAATATAAAACTTATTGTTGTGCATATAAATGTGTTACTGATTTGGGCATTATTGTTGGGTCAGTCGACACGATGTATACCCTACATGCAAAAAATCTCCTTCACCTGACACCAGTAACTAACATTGCACATATGTCACCGCACTGATATTTGAGGAGATAACGATACCCCGTTACGCCGCAATGCGGCGTGTCGCAGCCAATGCTCAAACAGGACTATACACATGAGACCTGCTTGACACTTTTGATAATGCGACAGCGGGTAACTAGAACCGCATTATGACCAATAGGCGCATTGGGCTGAGAACACCCTCTAGCAAGGTTAGACACAGCGACAGCGGCACCTGGCAGACTTAGGCGGGAAGCGGAAACATTTGTCAAGGTGCAAGCGCTACACAGACTGATGCACCACATACTGGTCTGCATACCAACCATGGGTCTGCCATATACGTACGACCACAACCCATCGCATGTAAGACCTGCGATCATTAAAATCTGTGCACCGGCCTGGTTAGCTAATGGATGGTAATTCCTCTACACATGAAGGGGATGGTAATGTTGTAGTCAAGTGCACGCTATACACACCCCCTACCAGGCACTGTACTGGAATAGTTTCTTTCTTGTCATTGTTAGACATAATGTTTGGACGGACATTTTCGTGGTGTTCGCCCCCAGTCGTTATAAGGTTAAAGGTTCTTTTGATGTTTTGGTTACGACAGACCAGCTCGAAGTCCCCCATAGGTAACGCATACATGACAACACATCGCTCGCTCCTGCTCCCAACAATGTTTACACACGATCACCATGACGCAGGTTAACATACTGACATGGAATATAAGCGGCATGCACACACCCACGAAACGATACTCCATATTCGCCTACCTGCAGAGACAGTCGGTCGGTATTGCCTTGTTGCAAGAAACGCATATGTCTCAAACAGAATTAGAACAACTGCGTAGACGATGGAGAGGGCAGGTATTCGGTACCACATACTCAGCACACGCGCGAGGAACACTAGTCTGGGTGAGGGCGGGAATCCCATTTGTGCATGAAGAATCACTAGTCGATGACGAGGGTAGGTACACTTTTGTACGTGGGAGATTAAACGGTCAAATAATATTGCTGGGGTCCATATACGCCCTGAATGTAGACCAACCCTCCTTCCTTGTGCGATTATCGCGGGAATTGATCCCCTGGACTGGCATTCCCTGGGTGTTGGGTGGAGATTTCAACTCTGTGTTAAACGTTGATCTAGATAGGTCATTTCCCCCGCTTAATAAAACCTCAGCCACATCCAATGCTCAAGCTCTCATGGACTGGCTCATGAACTGGGCGATCATAGACATATGGCGTACCCTTAATCCAACAGAGCGTATCTACTCCTACTACTCAGCGGTACATGGCCTGCATGTGCGACTGGATAGGTTGGTGGGTTCCCAGTCACTACTCCCCTTAATTAAGAAGATAGACTACCTTGGCCGGATACACTCCGATCATAATCCCTTGTGGATGCAGCTAGGCTGGGTAGCAGACCGTCCTCCTATACCAACATGGCACCTCCAGACAGCCGCGTTGGAGGACCCAGAGTTCCGATCATCACTAGGGAAGGCTATACTCACTTATTTCGAACTCAACGAGGGTACGGCGAGCAACGCACTCATAGAGTGGGATGCTTTCAAAACGACAATCAGGGTGCATTGTCTAGGGGCCATGTGGAGCATACGTAGACAATTGACTTCCTCCCTTACAAAAATAGAAGCCCAACTGTTGAGGTATGAAAAAGGGGGGGGGGAGAGGGCGAAGACTCAAGACGACTGGGGCAGCTGCGCGTGGAACATGCCGACTTGCTGGAACGATTAAGGTGCCATAATTACGCAGCGCATACAGCCCGCACACACGCATCAGCAGACCGAGCGGGACGACTACTTGCCTGGCTGATACGACAGGACAATACACGGGCCCCAATAGGAGCTATACGTACACAGGCAGGGACTCTGTTGTATACGCAATACGAAATACACAACGCTATGACGGAACACTATACCAAGTTGTATCAGTCTAAAGGGCGCTGTGCTGGTCATGAACTGGAGGGGTTTTTAGGTTCCATCCAACTGCCTACAACCTCAGAGGAACATCAAGCAATCCTCAATGGCCAGCTCACGCTGGAAGAGATTGGGGACGCCATAGGATCTCTGGCCTCCGGGAAAATGCCTGGGCCGGATAGCCTACCGGCGGAGTATTACAAAGCGTACCATGAGTCTCTCACGCAAAGACTCCATACCTTATACACTGCTGCCTTGGAGAAACAAGTGCTACCTCCCTCGATGCGTGAAGCATATCTAGTGTCCCTGTTGAAACCGGATAAGGACCCCACGGCACTCGGCTCCTACAGACCTTTGGCCCTACTTAACACAGATTATAAAATACTTGCTAAGGTGTTAGCCGATAGACTGGCACCGGTAGTCCCTACGTTGGTTCATACCGACCAAAACGGCTTTGTGCTAGCATGGAGCACCTCTCTCAACCTGAGGCGGTTTTTTAGAGTGGCGACAGATGCTACGCAAGAGTGGCCTAGAGCTGGATGTTTAATCCTGGACTTGGAGAAAGCCTTTGATTCTCTGGAGTGGGGCTACCTGTCTGCGGTGCTGTTTAAATACGATCTGGGCCTGGGGTTCCTTCAATTAGTTAATTTATTATACACAGACCCTACGGTTCGTGTGCGACTGGGACCATACATATCAAACGCTGTTCCGGTGCGTAGAGGCACTAGGCAGGGGTGCCCTTTGTCCCCCCTTCTCTTTGCGCTAGCTATAGAGCCATTGGCGGAGGCGATACGCACCACATTCGGAGATGGTATACCACTAGGAGACACAATACACCAGGTATCACTATACGTGGATGACCTCTTGGTCTATGTTAAAGACATAGAAAGCGTCCCTGATCAATTAACATGCCTGCTGCAGAAGTTTGCCACCATCTCAGGACTACAAGTAAATGTAGAAAAGTCCTGTATATACGCGTTCCAGGAAGGGGGCCGAGACCCGAACTTTAACATTAATGGTAGAAAGGTGCAATGGAGAGAGGATACCTTCCGCTACCTGGGTATCCGGATTTATCGGCAGCCGAGGGACCTGTTCGACGGGAATCTGGGAAGAGCCCTGACAGCAATCCGGTCACAAATGCGGTTTTGGGGTACACTCCCGCTAACAGTGACAGGCAGAGTAGCCCTGGCCAAGATGGTAATTCTTCCCCGGCTTTTATACTATTTTGCTAATCTGCCTTTGTACGTCCCGGCGTCCTTTTTCACTATGCTAACTAAGCTTGTCAGGGACTTCATATGGGGAAACGCAAGACATAGAATGGCGCTAGCGAAACTGCATTTACACACCGACCAAATGGGCCTTGCGGCGCCCTGCTTCGAGTATTACTACTTAGCTGCTCAACTGCAATGGGTAGCACGCTGGCTCGCAGACAGATATCGTACAGACACAGCTACCACGCAACCGCCCCAAACAATGGAACAAATTATCAGACTATTCCACCCTGCTGCTAGGTCAAGGACGCCAACACCGCTGCTACTTGCGGTAGCATACAAATGCTTTCGCAGATGCCTATATATCACCAGAGGCGTCACCCCCTATGCGCCAGCGATACCACTGGAGGGATCTCCTACCGGACTTACAGTGCTCACAGCGCAACTGATCGCGGAGTGGCTAGAGGGGGCTCCCCAGACACTAGGGGACTTCTACCGCGATGGGGCACTCACGCAGTACACAACTCTAGTAGCTGAAGAGGGGTTCCCACCGGGACAATTTCTTACACACCACTCTTTGATAACCACATTGGCGGCCAGATGGGGAGACATGACTACTGAACCAAGTACACACCTCACCATGCAGTATTTACATGTCATGGGAAGTGGCAGACATCTTATACGCTGGTTTGCCGCCTCCCTTAGAACGCATGCAGCGCTTAGTCTTGACCCACTCTGTCGTAAATGGGAGTTAGATCTGGAACGCCAGTTGACAGACAAGGAGTGGACACGGATACTGGAGAGCCCGATACGCAAACCCAGAAATATGTGGTTTAGGCAGATTCAATTATACATTATCCACAGGGCTTATCTTACACCTGCCACGGTCAACCGATACTTTCATCGCACAGACGCGACGTGCCCGAGGTGTGCTGAACCAGGGACTGACCTGATCCACATGCTATGGGGCTGCCCCCGGATAGGTACATATTGGAGCGCGATAGCTGGAATGTTACACACATGCACAAGCCGTGAGCTGCTGTTTGAATGGACAGTATACCTACTACACCAATTTAGAAGGACGCCTGCCACAAAAGTAGCATCCAGATTCTTGGATCTGGGGATAGTGGTTGCTAAAAGACTCCTTACTAAGAGGTGGGAAGCAGCAGATCCGCCACATGTGCGGGCATGGCGCCATTCCTTGCTTGCATGGGCTAAGGCAGAGAGTGTCACTATCAGACGTGAGGAAACGTTGGGGTTGGGCCAGGAGCCCATAGCATTGCACTGGGATGCTTTCCTACATGAATTGCAGCAGATGGAGGGGGAGGGACCTGAGGGGCAACCCTGCTGAGGGACAGGAGAGGAGACAGAACACACCATGTGTGCTATCAACGGGGGTGCCGCGGTATTCCATGACCACATACACACCAGTTAATATATACACAGGAGTGAATGCCGCGAGTGGGAAGCATCGAACAAAGTACCTACACAAACATGCAGTGTAAGCAGGAGCAAGGATGTAAGAAAGCGGTAATATGAGCGGGTCAATGTCATTGTTCAAGTTTTATTAGTTGTTCCATCTGTTCACAGATTCTATACAACAAAGCTGGAAAACTCTTGTAGAATGCTACACATGGTCAATTTCTATTTAACTATAGCTAACTGTAATTCTACACACTGTGTAACGATGACTGGAAGACGGATAATCTGTTTGTTTTTCACCGAATAATTGTTTAAACGAATTGATCATATATGCTGCAAAATTTTATAACCAATACTAAACAATGTACGGCAATGATTGCCAGCAGACGCATATGGTTCATTGTTTGACGAAACATCACATGACAGCTGTTGCCTTTCAGAAAACTGTATAAACTCAATAAAACAGATTTAAACAAAAAAAAAGCTGTTGCCATCATTTTAGGACTTGCCCTGTGTTTGAAAAATAAATATAAGGGGCAGGGTAGGGGGACCCTGGCTCTTGTGTGGGGACCTAGAGGGACCGCCCGTGCCAAAATACATATTTTTGTTTTCATGCTTTCGGTCCCACAGTACTCCTACAGGGCCTAGTGAGGCCTCATATGAGGTCCCAGGAGCCTTCTGCAGTAGCCAGCCTGGCCCAGTTTGTTTCTGTGAAAGGGTTAAGAAGTAAAGCTTGCTCTGTCCCACAGTAACTTGGAGTGTCACTTGTGAGGTGGTACTCTGGGAGTATGGTGAGTATAGTGGTAAAGCAAAAAAAAAGAAAAACTAAAAATGTGGAGAGGGTTAGCCAACAACAGGACATTGGATGCCCATGGGGGTTGATCACAGGGTCTGGCTAGAGGCCAGGCCCAGCGGTTAAGCTTCCAAATCGCACAGTCCTGTGATGAAATATGTGAGGTCATAAGCAGTACATTGCGGGGCGTAAGTTACAGTTAGTTCACGTAACTTTAACTGCTGAATTTCTATGGTTTTGTGCGTGTAAAATGTGAGCCTAACTATAACATCCCTGTAACCTTTGGTTTTTTTCATAGAGATATATATATAACACACATGTAAATATATTACCTACTTGTGGACACCATTAGGTAGTTATAGTTAGGACCTAGTTTCCATAGGAAGAACGTTTTTACATTTGCCAATAGCTTTGGTGTCGTTTGACGACTCCTTGCAAAAGTTTCAAAAGTACTTTGATGCTCAATTCAGCTGCTGTCTTGAAAGTTTTGGGGTGATCCGTGAAGCAGGGGCAAAGAAAAAGGGGGGTCCCCAAACACGTTTTCTCCATGCTAATTTCTGTAGATGCTTTAGACACGGCTACAGCTCGCGACTGCTGAACGGAATTACACCAAATTTGGCAGGAAGGTAGATGATGGTTCAGAGAAGTGCCTTTTTGTGATTAGGTGTAAATCCATTCAGTAGGTGCGGAGTTATTGAAAGAAATTTCCAATTGTATATCTAGGGATGTGGAGGATCCGCAACCTCAGGGAACCTGCACGGAGCCTGCAGGGCCAAAAAGGCTTTTGTTTATAAATTGTCGGCGGGAGTTGCTCTGGATCCATGGATGCCACCAAAACCTTTTAAAAATCCAAGCGCGGCCTCCCGCGCTTTGTTCTTAATCCACCCTTGGGGCCAGATCCCAAGGGCATTTTAGAAATAAAGGAGGGCGGTACAAGAGCCCCCCCTCCAGGGGCTTATTATGCCCTGGGGACCAACACCTCCCTGGGGCTTGTTTTTAAAGAAAATGCATAGGTTGCCTGCTCTGCAACCCCTGGAGACCACCACCTCCCCAGGGAAAATCTCCAATTAATGCGGGGGGCCTGCGTGGCCCCCCACAACCTCGGGGACCACCACCTTCCTGGGGCTAATATGAAATGAATACGGGGGCCTTGGGGTACCCCCACAGCCCCAGGGACGCCACCTCCCCAGGGCAACTCTTTAGAATTAAAGCCGGGGGCACAATGGCCCCCCTGCAGTCCCAGGGACTTCACCTCCCCGGGGCTGTGTCATGGAAAGGAGGGGGGCCACGCGTCCCCCCCACCTGGAGCCATAGAGGGTCCTGGGGACCGCCACCCCCCAGGGCCAGCTCCTGCTATGTCCCGGGGTACCCACCCCCAGGACATAGCTGTTTGCTATGACTTGGTGTGAGCTTTACTTTCCCCGCCAAGCCATAGCAAACTGTGCTCTGCTTTCAGCAAGCAAGAGCATCCAGAATGCTCTTACTTGCTGAAATCGGAGCAGAATTGCTTTTACAGAGAGGGAGCTGCATGTTAGCAGCTCCCTCCCTGTAAAAGCAGTGCTGGCTCCCGCAGGAAGCAGGGAGCCAGCAGGGACCACAGGGGCCTTCAGGCTCCCCCGTGGTCCCCCATCACTGATAAGTGGGTGCCCTGGGTGGGACCAGGGCACCCACAATAGAGGCCAGGCCCTGTGGGATGGAGTGCCCAGAACTGAAACCAATCTGGGAGTGGGGCCGCTCAGCCCCCCTCCCCTTGTTGTATTTAAATTTCAAGTGATTTTTATTAAGCATTTTTGAAAAAGAACAAGATATACAATCTGCTGTTTGTAAAGAGGTGACTTGTATACATTAATTGTTGGTCCGGAGGTGGTACAATGTATTCTCATACAGTTTCGGGGGACAATTACAAACAGATGACAAAAATATATAAAAAGAAGAAGAAGAAGAAGTAAATCATACAATCATTATATATCTGGCAAATCGATCTGTGAGTTGTCCCTGAAGCAATTTAGAATAAGTTTAAAACAAGAGAAAGTGACAGAGGGAGGCCTGCGTGCCTGGGGAAATGATGAGGGCTCGGTGTTTGCACAGAGGGAGATGGATAAGAAAGTTATTGAGCAAACTTATGAAATGCAACCGGTTGCTGCATGAGAGCCTTCGTACGGAATGGCGTAAGTTGCAGGTCAGGGTGGTTTGTTTGTGGCGAAGTAGTTATCCAGTTTGTCCCAGATATGGTTAACTGGTGATTTCAGGGGAATGTTGGAGGGTGATATTGTCTGCGCCTCTGAGGTGAGTATTCCAATTAATCCAATTTTTAAAGGAGACTTTTTTTGTATCTTTCCAATTATTCAAGACAATTTTTATTGCAGAGGTAAGAAGGAGATCTAGTAGAGCTCTATCTGATTGGTTTTTAATATCATTATTGTATTTAAAAACATAAAAATAAAGCAAAAGGCAAGGTCCTAGGGGATGGGGTGCCTGGGGCCGAAATTGGCCCGAGTGAGAAGCCACTTGCCCCCTCCCTTTAATAAAAAAAAAGACATTACCAAATAAAGACAGGGCCCTGGGGGATGGGGTTCCCGGGCCGAAATGACACGGGGAGGATGTCCGTGCGGCCCCACTCCCCTAATAATAAAAAAATTAAAAAGCGACCGGCAAGTCACTGGAGGCTCTGCCCCCTTTTACCACCACTCTACAAATACGTCTCCTGGTGCAATACTAGTTGGGGGATGAAGTACCCTTGACTTGAGAGAGTGCTTGGGGGCCAACTACCCTTTCTGTTACCTTCAGTAAGTCCCACACAGTGGGATTGCTGAGAGGTTGTTGGATGCAACGTCCCCTTCTCCAGCACTCTGCAAACACGCCTCCTGGTGCACTACTAGTTGGAGGATGAAGTCTCCTTGGCTCTCGAGGGTCCTTATGGGCCAACAGGCCAACATGTTAACTCCAGTAAGTCCCACAGAGCGTGAGTGCTGAGAGGACTTCAGAGGCATGCCCCCTTTTTCCATCACTCTGCAAACACGCCTCCTGGCACACTGCTGGGTGGGGAATATAGTCCCCTTGACTCTAGATTGTCCTTGGGGGCCAACAAGCCCTCCTGTTACCTGCAGTAAGTCCCAAACAGCAGATTTGCTGAGAGGTCTTCGGAGGCCATGCCCCCTTTCTCCACCACTCTCAAATGCACCTCCTGGTGCACTGCTGGTTGGAGGATTAAGTTCTCTTGGATGCTGTGGGTTCTTGGGGGCACTGAAGCCCTCCTGTTACCTCCAGTAAGTCCGATACAGCAGGATTCCTGAGAGCTGGTCAGAGACTCCGCCCCTTTTCCCTTTCTCCACCACTCTGCAAATGCGACTACTGGTTAAAAAACCATAGAAATTCACTTAAAAAACCAAAGGTTACAGGGTTGGTATAGTTAGGAAATAGAATAAAAAAATCTTAGAAATTTACTGAAAAAAACAAATGTTACTGGGTCGTTGTAGTTAGGCTGAGTTTTCACTCATACAAAACCAGTGAAATTCAGCAGTTATATTTAACTGAGCTAACTATAACTTACGCCCCCACAATGCACTACTTATGACCTCACATATTACATCACTCATGACATGGTCAGTGACATCGCTGATGACATCACTGATGACATCTCAAATTACATCACTGATGATATCACTGATGACATAATCTATAGAACCCCTCACACACCATACAAACTCTTGCACGCCCACTCCCACTCCCAAATAACCACTGACATACCCATTCACAGACCCATACCAGTACTCACACACCCACTCACTCCTCCGTAGAGGTACTCACACACCCACTCACTCACCCATACAGCCACTCACATAGCAACACACTCACCCGTACAGCTACTCACACACCCACTTATTTACCTACACAGTCACTCACACACTCACTCACTCACCCATACCGCCTCTCAACACAGTCACTCACTCACCCATAGAAGCACTCACACACTCACTCACACACCCACACAACCACTAGCATACCCATTTTCCCATCCATACAAGCACTCACACGTCCGCTCACTCACCCATGCAGCCACTCACACATCAACTCACTTAACCAAACACCCACTCAAACACCCACTCACTCACCCATACAACCACTTACACACAGAGTCACTCACTCATAGAGCCATTCAGAAACACACTCACTCACCCATACAGTCACTACACACCCACTTACCCACCAATAGAGCCATGCACTGCCCTACACAGCCACTGACACACCCACTCACTTACCAATACTACCACTCACACAGCATCTCACTCACCCACACAGCTACTCACACACCGACTTATACACCCATGCAGCCACTTACACACTTATACACACATGGATACATACAGTCACATACCCACTCAATACATGTTACAAGTAGTATTACTCAGTAGTAGTGCACCTAGTATACTAATGTAACATTTGTAGTAGGTTAGTATATATGTTTAACACCCATAAACTCTTAAAAACACTTACACTCACTTGATGATGTCATCAGTGATGTCATTTGAGATGTCATCAGTGATGTCATCAGTGATGTCACTGACCATGTCATGATTGATGTATTATGTGAGGTCATAAGCAGTGCATTGGGGGGCGTAAGCAGGTAACTATAACTACTGCTGAATTTCCCTGGTTTTGTACAAGTGAAAGCTGAGTCTAACTATAACGTCCCTGTAACCTTTGGTTTTTCAGTGAATATATATATAAATAAAACAAACTATAATCTTATGACCCAAAATATATAAACTAAATATAACATATCGAAACACATTATATGCACAGTTGAGAAACTATTTAACCAAATAACATATAAGAAACTAATATTTAATAAAACATTTAAAAATACCCCTATACTGCCATTCAAAAATGTACTGTATTGTTATTTGAGCATATTTAGTGTAACTCCTGCAAGCTGGGCTAGAACCTATGATTAAGTATTTAGAACTAGGGTTTCTGTAGATTTAGTTGGATTCCTGGAGTGCAAGTTGTGCAGTTTGGCAGGAGTACTGAAGAGTTAATTTATTGAGAAGTTACAGCATGATTCTACAAGAATGAGATAAGTTGTACCTTGGTACAAAGCAACATTCCTAGGTAAGATGTGCTCTCCTAACAGCGGATCGGGGGATTAAAGTTGTAAATAACTGTTCATATTGTCAACAGCGAAGCTCCACAGAGTAAGAACACATGTTATTTTGGCTAGAGACAGTCTTGAGAAACATCCCTTTTGGCCTATGAAAAGACGGCAGGGTAAACACTATGTGGCTTGAATAAACATGTGACAAAAGAAGGCCTTGACAGTTCTCTAGAATTCACGAATGGACAGTTATCTAGTTTTGCCTATACCGCTCTGCACCGCCTGCATGTCATTTGGACTCTGCACTGACTTGCGACCAGGCTGCGGTGTCACATGGAGCTCCCCTTCCCAAGGATGAGCAGCAGAGAAAGCCAGACTTATGTCTGAGTGGGTCCTTATGCACTCAACAAGGAAAAAGACATCACAAGAAGTATATGGATTGTTATCTCTGGTTATAGATTTCCTTCCAATTACTCATATATTCTATATTATCTGCTTATTTTCCTGATACTGACTTCTTTTTATTATAATAAATGCTTGTTAAAACCTTTACCCTTGGGGTTAGTTTAATTCTTTGGGTTGTGAGTTACCAAACAATATCTTCTTTCCCCAAAAGGACTTTATGTGGGGTGCTACAATTCCAACTGTTATTGCAGAGCTTGCTCATTCTTTGAGCAACAGGCCCATATGCCAGTCTGACATACCTTTCCTTTGACCTGAAAGTACTGTCCCTCATGCACCTGAGACAAAACCCAAAAACAAAAAAAGATAATTAATAAAAGGCAAACATGAGAAAAATATGATAAAGACTATTACATAACAAAATTATGTAAAATGAATATTTTTCATATTTTGTAACAAATGAAATATTCATAACATTTACTTAAACAAAAACAATTAATTTAAAAATGTATTTCTTAAAATAACAAAATAAACATTTAAAAATGAAAAACACTAAATATAAATATATTTAAAAAAACGTCCTACCTTTTTCCCCTACAAGCCCAACAACCAGCAAAAAAGAATCAAAATAAAATTAAAAAATCTAAATAACTCACAGCAAATAAAAAATCACAATAAAAATACTGAAGGGCTGATTATGAGTTTGACGGTCCGGGGACTGCTGTGGCGTCGGGAAACAGAATGGAAGGAGCCCCAAACAAGGCTCCGGGTGCTTTTGCCCATTGGGCATTGTGGCTGGGAGCACATGTGTGTCCCCCCTATCCCTGCAGTGTCGTGCGCGCACTGTGTGCCACGCACCACCTGGTGCCTGGCAACAGTGCGTGCATGACAGTGCATCGCTGCAGTGCAGCGGCATTGCCTTCAGGCTCACTCTGTGAGCTGAAGCATGCCACCACCTCAAGACCGCCGCGACACACCGCCAGCCCGGAGGTTAACTCGTAATGCAGCCGACATGGCGGCATTCTCTCAACCACCGTAACAGCGGTCCTGCAGTCAGACTGCGACAGTCGTAATCAGGCCCTAAATATTATTAAAATGAAAACATAATACTTTAGTATTAAATCAATTAATGCAAACAATAAAATAATTTACGTAGTAATCTAATTAACAATTACATCAAAATAAAAATATGCAATTTATAAAAAGTATTAAAATGTTGATCAATTACATGATTTCAAAAATTAATAACCTAAACAACTACATTATAAAAATGGAATAAACAATGTATTAAAAAATGAAAAACATATATTAGAAACACTTCCCGTCCTACTCCCCTAACAACCAACCAAGAAAATAAAAAAAAATTGATATAAAATGAAATATTCTTTAAATATATCGTCAATACAAGGAACTCTCTTCTCCCAAGTGGCTTTCGAGTGTTTAAAATTTTTAGACACTACCCTACTTGATGACTACTACTTCACTACTTGAATACAGTCCAATGACCAAATACCTTCCCGTCAGGACCAATATTGAGGAACGGGAAGGAGGAGGATTAAGATGCGAGTGGAAATATTAGAAGGAAGGCAGAGGAGGTGGGGGATACTGTTAAGGGGAGGGTCAGGGAATGGGGAAAAGGAGCAAATGTGGCAAGAGTTTCTGTTTATGTATTAGCTTGTCCCTTGATTTTCATGATTGAATGGATGCAGATTGCAGAGATAACTTTAAAATGCCAAAAAAATGTATGTAAACCTAAATATATTATCAAAACCAATAAAAACTGTACTCAATTAATAAAAATAGCAAAACACAAATATAAATATCTTAAACACACAAACTAATAACACATTACAAAATTATAAATCAATATTATTTACAATATTAAAAAGAAATATTAAACACTTGCAAAAATTGACAGTCTTACCTGTGATAATCTGTTCCACAGTATTCTTGTCATTAAGTTCGCCGAAATAGGTTTGAAGCAGCATAAAAGTGTTTGCGTCAGAGAGTAGGTCACAATTATGTTTTTGATATAAAATAGCTCAGTGGGTTAATGATCTTGTTGTGGAGATCATTTATTACCTGCAGGTCATAAGTTGCCATCCAGTAAAACAGCTGAATGAGTATTATACCTGCTTTGAAACAGTTTTCCCAACAACGAGCTGGATCATTTGCATTGAATTTTTTTCTCCTGCATGAACCCATCTGTCACAGTTGTCAATGTAATCTGAGCCGGTACATATGCCTGACTGAAAGCATGCAGTTCTAGCCTCAAGAGTATTAATGTTTAGACTTGACCTTCCCCTTTCCTCTGCTGAGAAAGAGGCCCTTTCCTCTAAAGCCATGCTAGAAACAAACCCACTCAAATATGAGAAGTATTTTGTACACAAGCAGGAAATTACACATAAAAATGAATAACTGCCTAATTGACCAGGCTATTACCCACAGCCTCCCATTGCCATGGTCTTCTCCACATGACGTTGATCACCAACTTTTTGTCTTCACCCTTCCTGTTTTTCTGAATTTCATTTTTGTTAGTCATTAGGACTTTGTGCATTTTACCACTGCTAACCAGTACTAAAGTTCATGTGCGCTCTCCCCTAAAAATTGGGAAATTGGCGTGCACCCACTTGGCACATTTAATTTACCTATACATCCCTAGTAGAGTGGTACTACATGTACCCATGGTCTGTAACGTTAATGCTACTAGTGGGCCTGGAGCACTTATTCTGCCACCCAATTAAGTCGCCCTTCAAAATATGTCTCAGGCCTGCCATTGCTGCTTGTGAGCAGTTTAAAACTGGCAATTCGACCTGGCAAAATAAACATTTTGCCAGGCCTAAACCCCCTTTTTAATACATATAAGTAAGCCTTAGGGTACGCCCTAAATAGGCCATAGGGCAGGGTGTATTGTATTTAAAAAGTTGGGCATGTACTTTAAAATTGTACATGTCATGATATTGAAAAAATCCTACATTCGTTTTTCGCTTCTGTGAGGCCTACCTCTCCCATAGGATAACATTAGGTTACATTATTACATTCAATAAGTGATAACGTTTGTTTGAGAACAGGTAGAAATGTCATGTTTGGTCTGTAATGAATTGTAATTTGAAATCCTAATTAATGGTCAGATTTTAAGTCATGTTTTCTTGTCTTAACCATTTGGTGCCTGCAGCCTGTGTCCTGGGTCACATGACTGTGGTTAGCATGGCAGTTGGCTTTTGTGTATTCTTCCCAGAGAGTGAGACATAGGGGGGCTAGGTGTCAGAAGGATGGGCATCCTACCAGGATGTGTCGGGCGGAGTTGTTCCCTGCCCCACCTATATTTCAAAGGAGCTGTCTCAGCACATTCACAAAGACCTTCACACTAATCTTTTATTACCTCAGACCTCTTGGAGCCTGGACAGGGAAGAAGGAAATTCCAAAACCATCTGGTGGGGAGGGGGGACTCCAGAAATTTCTTCCACTTCAAAGCTGGCACATATTATAAAAAATATAACCCTCAGACCCAGTCTTCAGTTCATTACTGGACCTGCGGAGGACCCCCAGAGGACTGCCTTGTACTTCAAAGGACTGCCCAGGTGCTTGAGACCTGCTTTGTACCTCAGAGGTCTGGCCTGCTGCTATCAGAGGACTGCACTACTGGCTGAGGCCTGCCTTGCTTCTTGATCCCAGGACTGCCAAAGTGACTCCAAGGGCTGGTTGGCTGGCTTCCTGTTCTGAGCTACAGGTACATAAAAAGTTCCAACAACCTTGAACAGGACTCTTCCTGAAGAGAGTCCTGCCCTCCAAGTAGTGCCCACCCAGTCCTGGACCTTTGGAAGTGGTACCAAAGGTGCCCAATCAGCCAAAAACCAAAACTTGGCACTTAGAAAATGTTCAGACACCAAGTGCCCTGAGAACGGACAAGAGACTGGGACCTACATGCTCGCCGATCAGCTCAAAGTGCATCACCAGTCGGCCTGATTTGCTGTAGCTTCTGCTATGCTCTTCGTCACAGTAATAAATCCTGTCAGAAGCTCCTCACAGAAGGGGTATCAGGCCTCGTGGAGCCTTTGTCAGCTACAGCTTCGTCCCGCTGAAGATTTACAACTTCTAAAAAAAAGACTAAGGGCCTGATTATGACTTTGGCGGTCCTCCTGCAGCGGCGCAACCGTGCCATCCGCTGAAGGACCATCAAAGCCGTGGTATGCCTCCCTGCCACATTACTAGTGTTATCCGGGTCAGGCGGGGGTGCTGCAGCAGTCTCAAGGCGGTGGGCTGTTAGGCTCACAGGAGAGCCTAGCATGCAGCCCGCTGCCGTGACAGTGGCATGCATGCAACACCGTGCAGGAACTGGGATGCAATTACAGGGGTACCACATATGCCTCCCCACATGCACCCCCAGGCCCAAATCTGGCAGAGGGCCCCCTAAGTTGCCTCTCTCTACCCTTTTCATGGTGGGCTCACCACAGTGAAAAGGGTGGTGAAAAGGCAACTCAGAATTCTGCTTGGCGGTGCCGGCAGCGGCACCGCCAGTATATTTGTGCCGGTTGCAGACTGCCGGCCCAGCGGGATCCTTGGGCAAACCCGCAGTGTGGTGGTGGTCCGACCGCCACCACGATCAGGCCCTAAGTCTGAATGTAGAAATCTTCACCGTGACTTTAAGGGGCTCCCCAATGATGGTGCCTCCTCCTTAAAATTCTTTTTAATTTAAAGGTACACCTAGACAGGGCCCAATCAACTTCATGTATCTGAACCTCACTCCATCACGGTCTGCCATAAATTTGTCCTGCTCTTGCTAAACTACATTTCAGTGGTTGGCACTTTGATTTTTTAGGTGCTATTTTTTGGTAAAAACTTTGCAAATTCATAACTCCGGTTTTACTGTTTGGATTTAATTTATTTTAGTGTCAAATTATTTATTGATTTTTTTCTCTATTTTTCTTATTATTTGTGCAAGGCTACCAGAGGGTTTAGCATGGGTTAATTTACTGAATTGTTGTCGTTTATCCTGACAGGGATTGTGGTTGTTGCTTGAGAAGTGTTCTCACTCCCCTCAAACAAAAAAACAATTTCCTACACTTTACCAGAAGAAATGGAAGGCACCCTTCATATTGCACTGTTTCTTTCGTTACCTACTTGGCTTGTATATATTTTTCAGGTATAGGTTGCTTGGGGTGATGTAGAAATGTAGACACAACTTGTATTCAGGTATGATCCTTAGCAATGTATGACAAATATGCTGGGTAAACCACTGTAAGTAAGTCAAATGTTTCAAGTGGGAGCAGAAGGGCAAGGGACCTGTCTTAAACTTCCAAAAACTATGCCCATGATTTAAGAATTGACGGACAGTACTCTGTCATTCAGGGTGGTAGTGGATATGTTATCCATCTTCCTGATGGACTGCAGTTTGTCAAATTTAGAGATAACCACCGGTCTAGTGGTCATCTGTGTACACTGAAAGGAATGTTTGGCAGACTGTAGCTGTCAGTTTGAACACCTGTTCACAAAACATTTTCTTAGCTTTTATTTTTGAGAAAAAAACTCCTAAAGTGTGAGTTTGATTCCAAAAACAAAAAACTAATGACTCCCACACCCTGAGAGTTTTCTTCCATAGTGTAGAGGTCATTATTTTTTCTGTCCTTCACTGCCATGTTTTTCTGGCAGTGATAGACTGGAAAAAAATCAACATTCACGATAAATAGGAAAGGGTGGTGTAATGTTCTCTCTCCAATGTCCCCTCCTGTTTCGGAGGACGTTTTCCATCAAAGGAGCTAACAGGGGCTTTGTCAATGGAAAAGTTAAGATCTGCCCAACTCTAAATGAGGCAGGCAGACGGAGATTTTAGAGGACAGGGTACTCCCTTGTGTCTGCGACAGGGTACCCTAGGTGCCAAACTTTAAATCAGGACCTACGGGTTTTGCTTTTTCTTCCAAATAATGTGAAATCACTGAAGAAGCTTCAGTCCTGCCTTTTTCACTTAGCCTTAAGCACCCCTGGGCATTTCTTAATACACTGTCAGGCTAGGTCTCCTGTCCAGCTAGGTCTTGCACAACGCAAGGGCAATTAGGCAACCCTTAAATCAAGTAATGGCAAGGTCACTGAAAGTGGAGAAACCAGATAATAATGCAAACTCACTGAAGTATTAGGCAAGTAGTTAGACTAGGGCTTTCGGTGAATAGTGGGTTGAACAGTTAAGGCTCATTCTTAAATGGTAGTGTGAGGTTTAATGCCCATATCTGATTGCATATTTAAGCTGTGTTATTCTTTCGAAAAAATATAAAAGACTTAGGGGCAGATTTACATTTCCTGGCTCATCCCTGCAAATCAGCAGGGATGCGCCAGGAAAGATGCGTGACGCAAGTTTACCCTTGCGCCACCACAGATGCGCCGCATTTACAATGCGGCGCATCATGGCGCAAAGATAAACAGATGCGTGTCGCATCTGCTGGCGTATGGTTGGCGCAGTGCTGGAGTTGTGTCGCGGGCGCGACGCAACTCCAGCAGTGTTCCAACCTGGCCTATCCTCAACATGGTGCGTCACGCCTTACGCCTGCTTCAAGCAGGCGCAAGGTATTGACGCAGCGGGGTCGGAAAAGTGACTGAGTGAAATCTTGTAGATTTCACTCAGGCACTTTCGAGCGTTCATGCACCGGAACGCCCCCTGCTCCGGAACGCCCACATGAAACCTGACGCAGGTTTCATGTGGCGCAGGGCTTTACAACGTGACGCATCTCCCTAGATGCGTCACGTTGTAAATCCCCCGCAGCATGGCGCTAGCTTTGCGCCGCCGCTGCGTCACAGAACTGACGCAACGGCGGTGCAAAAGTGGCGCACAGGGCTTGTAAATCTGCCCCCCATTATCCTAACAGTAATATGCTCAGTAATTTTCATAAGGTTTATGGCATTAGCGTGGCCACGACGCGCTGCAGGATGGTCGCCTGTTGAAGGGGCTCTGCAGGTCGGGCTTGAACAAAAGGCGAATACCATAGCCCAGGTCGGCGGAAACCGGTGAAAATGACCGATATGGCAAACGCAACACCCCCGGACACGATGTGTTGAATTTCGTGTGTCTGGGAGGCCTGGAACCCGCTCAACTGTCGAGGGGCCGCGGACGCGACTGTATATAGAAAATGGCCGCCGACATCTCCACAGCTACTGCGCAACGCCCCGATCTGGGGTCCAGGTCTTGTACTGACCGCCTGAACTATCTGTGGGACTAGGCGAGGACCCGACTGCTGGTTTCCTGTGGGCAGATACCCGTAGGCGCGTTGCCGAGATCCCGGAAGGCGGACTGTGGAGAGGGGCACCCACCGGAGGAATTGCGGCTGGCAACATCAACTGAGACCGCGGCTGGACTCGCACTGGAGGCCGTGGGCCTGACGGAGAGGCGATTGAACATCGGGGGCGGCCCGGAATACCTACAGGCTGAGGAGGTGAGTGTAGTGCTTGTGACCACCGAGGAGACCCCTCGCGGTACTGAGGCGCCCGCTCCGCTTCCAGCGGTAGCGTGCTGCTGCTGGGAGGGTGTGCTCGGCTGCTGAAGGCCGGGGAAGGAGCTCCTCCACTGGGGCTGGGGTGCTCGCCTGCCTCTACAGACGGCGGACGGTCTGTGGTACAGGTGACGGGAAGCGGGGGGGGGTCACGGAGGGCCGGTGGCGGAGCTCGCTCATCGGCGTAGCGGGCTGGTGAGTGGCTTGTCGCGCTGTGGCCTGACGGAGCCTTCCTTGCCCTGGTGCGTGACTGCAGGGCCCGTCCCAGATCTTGTGCGAAGGCCTGAGCCCGGTCTGACCGATGGTCTCTGAGGCTGGGAGCCCTGGATCCTTGTGGTGCCAGTGCTGAGGTCCATCAGTGATTCTATGGCGCGCACGATGAAGTGGTGACCGACCCCCATGGGCTATGTGGTGCGGAGTGCCTGATCCCTCGTGGCTCGCCTTCAGTGACAAAATGACCCTACATGCTATGTTACCCTAGAGCGGCCTGGCTGGATATCTGCTGCTGATGAAGTGAGGGCTGTGCCTGGTGTTTGACCGCTACATCTTGGGGGCCTGTGCTGTCGCCTTGAATCTTCCGGCTGAGGGCTCACCCCTGTGGGGAGATTTTTTGAGACGGGCCCGTGCATATTGAAAGGGTGTGGGTTGGAGGCCCTGCCTGACTGTGAGTGATACACCAGACGCTGCCCGAAGGAAGGAGTAATACTGTCTTGTCCCTCGAAACGTTGCGGGACACTAGATACACCTGCACAGTCAGGCCGTGGGGGACTGTTCTTAAGACACTATGGGTAAGACCGACCCTAAGCAATCGAAGATCCCTTTTGAAAAACGCCAGACACGCAACATGGACGCCCCGACGGATCAAGGGGGTGCATCGGTACTACAGGAGAAACCAGATCTGCCTGGGGATGACCTGCGCTCCATTCTAAAGGATATGCTCTCAAGCTTACAGACAATAGACGGGAAAATAGACTCCTTGACGGCTAGCCTAGATGCCGTACGGAAGAGGGTAAACACACATGAAACGCGCTTAGACCTGGTGGAAAACAGGCTCTCGGATACCCAGGATTCACAATCTGAGGTCAAGTCCCAGCTGTCCAACATGGAGAAAGTGATGGAAGTGATCAGGGCAAAGAATGAGGACTTGGAGGCCCGTTCTCGAAGGAACAACGTTCGGATTCTTGGCCTTCCAGAGACAACAGCCATCTCAAAGATGGAACCCTATATAACTACTCTCCTCCAAGAACTGTTTGGGCCTGCCCTGTCTCCACTGCTGGCGGTGGAGCGTGCCCACCGTACACTGGGTCCCAGGCCAGCACCGGGCCTTCCACCACGGCCTATTCTTGCGCGTATACTGAACTATGCGGACCGAGATGCAATCCTAAGGGAGGCCCGGGTGAAGAGCCCTGTAAGTCACCAAGGAAACACCCTATCCTTTTTCCCTGACTACACTCCAGCAGTGCAAGCTGCGCGCCGGGAGTTTCTTCCAACAAAACGGATGCTACAGTCATCTTCCATCCCGTATGCGATGTTATACCCGGCAAAGCTAAAAATCACCTATGACGGCCAGGCACACTTCTTTACGGACGCCAAATCCGCTCTCAAATACACAAAGCATATTTGTCCACGGAACTCGCAGCAGAGCTCATCAAAAGAAAGGCAGAACTCACACACGTTGCTTGCTGATAATGACTAACTGTTTGGCACTTCCGCACCAATAGCTGATTCTACTTACAGCTTCTAAAGCATTGATATGGGACATTTGAACGCCAGGAAGGGGGCGAGAGAATAATTCACTGTTGACACGGCTATGTGATTTGCGATATGTCTGGTAAACCGAGGTTAGCTGACTGTGGAGGCTATTCACGTTGATATCCTTAGCCTGACCACCCCGCCACCAGGCGGGTATTAGCCGTTGTTCCACGCCCTCACAGGGAGATCTCCCATGAGTTTGTATTTTACATGTTTGTTTATGGGAGGGTTTCACAGGGGGAGGGTAGTTCTCGACCTAATTGGGAGGTTGTAGTGGGAGGGGGGAAGGGGATGGGAGTTCATAAGAAGAGAGAAATGTACTATTGCTTTTTGATTTTCATACGGAGCACGAGGGCAATGAAAGATCGGCTTCTCATATGCACTAGTCTAGGAGGGCAACATGGGGAGTGTGGAGATTATCCCAAGCCAGCTTGTCCACTCACTGATATGCACCGTTGGTCATGGCTGTAGTTAACTGTCTAACATGGAACATCCGAGGACTAAATGACTTCAAAAAAGCTAGACTGGTACACATGTATTTATGCAGGCACCGTATCGATGTCTGCTTTCTACAAGAGACGCACCTGAGTTGTGGCACGGACTCCAAGCTTAAACACAGATATTGGGGAGAGGTTCACTCAGCCACCTTTTCCAATTATGCTAGGGGGGTCACTATACTGATTAGACGAGGACTGGGCTGGAAAACGATAGAGACACTGGCAGATAGAGATGGGCGTTATGTCTTGGTGACTGGATGTCTTTGTTCCACGCGTGTGACACTGGTGGCCATTTATGGCCCAAATACAGACGACCCGCAGTTTTTGTTGGATGTATGGGCCAAGATAGTACAAATGGGCTGTGACACTGTTATCTGGGGCGGTGATTTTAATGTCGTGTCGGATAATACCCTAGATAGAGAGGGAACGGCGCGAAACCCACACACGGCAAATGGACTCCTCTCGGACGCTTTTGAGATCTCCCGAGGCACCCGGCAAGGATGTCCGCTTTCCCCCTTGCTATTTGCTATTGCAATGGAGCCACTAGCTGCCCGAATACGCCAATACCACTCGTCGAGGGGCCTGGTTTTCACGGACCGCAATCTCATTACATCTATGTATGCGGATGATATTACCCTATATGTCAGATACCCGGATGACAACCTAAATCCGTTGCTGAGGGAGATGCTTCGGTTTGGAGGCCTTTCTGGTATCACGGTAAACTGGAGAAAGTCTTCGATACTGCCCCTGACGACCGCCTCCCTGAGCCAATCCTTGGACTTCCCGCTAAAGTGGGAGGAGGAAACTGTAAAATACTTGGGCATATGGCTTAGCAGGGACCTCCAGCTTATCTGGAGCCTCAACTTTGGGAGGTTGTTTGACTGGTTCACGGATGGAATAAAATTCTGGTCCGCACTTCCCCTGTCGCTGGCAGGACGCATAGCAATATTGAAGATGATAGTCCTCCCTAAATTTTTATATCTGTTTGTGAACATTCCGATACCTCTGACGCAGGCGTTTTTTAAACAGCTTCGCTCGGCTGCGATCTCTATGGTTTGGGCGGGAGGTCCGCCCAGAATCAGCTGGGACATTCTCACACGTCCACTGTCCAGGGGCGGCCTGGGAGCCCCAGACTTTGAACTGTATGCTTTAAGTGCACAGGCCCAATTCTTACATTACTGGGTCTATCCTACTCCTTTTCAACCACATGTGGCGACGGAGCGAGATATTGCGGATCAGGTACCACTGCAAGTGGCGGTGTACTATCCCTATCGTAGATCCCCGACTGAAATTAACACAGTGGAGACGGCTAGATGGGCTTGGGAGGGCCTGAGACGACGATCCCGTGTTCAATGCCTATATGCACCACTAGTGCCGCTAGCGTACCATCCCAGTTTCCCCTTCTTACAGGATAAGGGGGCAGTGGCGAGGGCTCATAAAATGGGACTTAGGACAATGGCAGATCTATACCCAGAGGGGTCTTTCTTACCTGAACCTACTGCGCAATCATGCGACCCTGTACCACTATTGGAGAGGCTTCTATTCCACCAATTTAGAGCGGCCTGCAAGAAGCAACATGAATCGTTTCCGGCCCCTCCCCCCACGTTGCATTCCCTGGACAACCTGCTGGCCACACCGTCGCCACGGAAGCTGGTTACCAGGATATACACCTACACGCAGCTACACAGGCCATGGTCAGACCCTGGGGCGCTTGCGCAGTGGCGCGAGGACTTACCAGACCAGATCACGGACGATATATGGGCCTATTGCTGTTTACAAACGAAACGGCTATCCCCAAACTACAAATTACGCTTAATCCATTTTAAATTTCTGCACCGCTTCTACCGCACACTGCAACACTTATTTAGAATAGGGATACGTTCAACATCTAACTGCTGGAGTTGTGGGCGGGAGGGTGCAGCCTTTATGCACATTGCTTGGGAGTGCCCCAGTGTCTCTGAATATTGGGGGAGGGTGGCAAATGTCATAGGAGATATTACAGGCGAGGTGCTGGAGTGTACCCCGTTGATTATGCTGCTGGGCTATGTGGCCCAATCTAAACCAGAATACAGTCGTTTAATTGCAATGCTGCTGGTTCTCGCGCGACGTAGACTGGCCATACATTGGGGCTCTCCGCACCAGCTGCACATAAACACATGGCTAAAAGATGTGGCCTACTGTCAAGAGCAGCTGGCTAACTACTGGGATCTTATGCCGACAGCGTCCAGACCTAAGGATATATGGGGTCCATTTAGTGATTGGTTGCGTCTACGTGGGAGTCAGGCCACTGGAGATAGACCCAGTCGGAAGGAGAACTGCCCCTCTCTCTCAGACACCTAGTTTGTTGTACTCGCTATTGTGTTGGGATGGGCTTGGAAAGTATTATGGTCATGACTACGAGAGGATGCTTCATGTATATGTTGTTGGGATGTGGGAAGCTTAGCCTTGATCGTTTTTAACACAATATACCTCCAAATGTCAATATTGGAAGTTTGCTGCCTCTATGGTGAAGCCCAGATTGTCTCCGGCGAAATAGAGGCATTGTCGATCTGTAATATATCTACAAATGGTAATTGAATGTATACATGTATGCCTAATGCGATTGTTCTCTCACAAAAATGTTAAATAAAATAATTAAAAAAAAAAAAAAAAAAAAAAAAAGGTTTATGGCATTAACATTATAGGACTATGTTGCTCTGTCACTGAATTGCGTTCAAGACTTTCCATGTTTGCATATACGTGGATAATCCCCACTCAATAACCAAAAGCAGTGCTTGTTAGTGTTTGTTCGGTGCACAGTAAGTTATCTAACTGTTCCTTGTAGCCTTCTTTGCTTGTCTGGAAAACAAATTACACAAAAACCGCCTAGCATGCACACAGTAGGGTGGCTGGCCTCACTGCTTCAGCAAGCAACTAGTACTATCCATGATAAGGGACAGTCCCTCCTCACTCACATTATTCAAGAATAAATACAATCTCTTTCCACACAAAATGCCCGTAGGCACACACCTGTATGGGGTGATTTGCCGGTGGGCTGCAGTGGCTGGACAGTCTGCAAGGGGTGGTCGTTGGGCATGCAGTGGCGGAATCCAAAATCTAGACCATGAAGGACACGCAGAGGCAGGTGCAGTTACACAAACCTGTTATTTGGACCCATCAATCCCAGATGTTGATGAAGAAGGGGGGCAGCAGCATATGCAGAGTACAGGCACACACTCCTCACACCAATGAATCAACAGTCACCAAGAACAACTTTCACGATGGGATCTAGGCTGTCTCCGCCTGGATGAAGAACAGCTGCCTCAGGCTCCACTCAGAGAAGACCAAAGCCCTCATCATGGGCTCTATCCCCTCCGCCTGGGATGACTCCTGGTGGCCCGCAGTACTAGGAACCTCCCCCACAGACATGCGCAGAACCTCAGCATCATCCTGGACTCTTCGCTCACCATGAGCCGCCAAATCAACGTCGTTTCATCATCCTGCCCTGAAAGAACTTCAAATGGATCTCCACTGAGTCCAGAAAGACGGTCACCCATGCCATCGTCAGCAGCTGAATCGACTACAGCAACACACTCTATGCCGGCATCACCTAGATTAGTAACTCCTCAAGAAACTGCAGAACATCCAGAATGCCTCTGCCAGACTCATCCTCAACATTTCCCGTCGCAACCACATCACCAGCCACCTAGGAGACCTCCACTGGCTTCCAGTCAACAAAAGAATCACCTTCAAGCTCCTCACACACGCCTACATAGCCCTTCACGACGCAGACCAGCATACCTCAACCACCGCCTTGCATTCCACGTACTCACCAGAGACCTCCGCTCCGCCCAACTGGCCCTGGCTACCGTCCCACGTATCCGCAAGCCCACAGCCAGAGGAAGATCGTTCTCCTACCTCGCAGCAAAGACCTGGAACGCCCTGCCTCTCCACCTCAGGCAATCACCGTCACTGCCTCAATTCAGGAAGGACCTCAGGACCTGGCTCTTTGGCTGAACCACAGCCCCTCGAGGGACCTACAGCTCTCACCCCCCCCCCTCCAGCGCCTTGAGACTCTTACAGGTGAGTAGTTGCGCTCTACAAGCCTGTGATTGATTGATTTATTGAATGTCAGTTATTTAAAGAAAATATGATGCTGTAGTGTAGAGCAAGCATACAGACTTCTCATAGTATTTGCTTAAAGAATACAGCAATGAAGGTGTAGGCACACAGACTTCTCACTGCCAGTTGCTTCAATAAATACAAATGAAGGAGTTGCAGGCACAAGTTTGACCTGTCAGGCTCGAAGTCTCTAACCTCCCCACACCAAGACACTAATGCTGAATCCAGTCTCCAGCTGAAGAGGCAGGCGATCTGCTTGCTGGGATGCCTACCTCATGAGTTCATCAGCAGAAGCAGTAGCAGAGGGTTCTTCTCAGCAGCAGGGATTTACGACGTACCCCTGGACAGTAAGTTTGTATCAGGCAAACACTTTTCTCTATGCAGGTGTTCAGGGATCTTAGAAGCAAAAGGGTGAGCACTGGATACACTGGCGGCAGTGGTGTAGCTAGACCTTTTGATGCCCGGGGCAGTCGGGGACTTTGTCGCCCGCGATGGCCGCAGGTGAGAGGGTGGGGGGGCGGTCCCTGTGTTTGCCGCCTGCGATGGCTGCAGGTAAGAGCAGGGGGGCTGTCCACCGTCCCCTAAATTTGTGCCGCCGTTGCTACGCTACTGACTGGAGAGACCAGCTTATATCCAGTTCTGGGGGCTGTTGTCTACTACAAGTGAGCAATGAAGTTCTTGCTGTACTTTTAGAGGGAAGAATCACAGTGATGTGCATTTTCTTTTTGGTTGACCTCCACTCCATGACAACATTTTGTGGATTCCAGGTAGGCAGTTTCCATCAACGGCACAAAATGCAGGGGGCATATTTATGAGCCCCTTTGCGTCGCTCTTGCACCATGAAGCGTGGTGCAAGAGGGATGCAAATGTAAAATGAGATTTATGAAGCCACATAAGGCCACCTTGCGTAACTTCATAAATCGCAAGTAATGTAACGTAGCGCAAATCACTGCATTGCATTACTCTGCGCCAGGGAGGCGTTTCCATAGGTGTTGCATGGGTGTCCCCACACAACATCCATGGATCTTGATGCATTCCCAGATTTTCAAGAACAAGTAAACCTGGAAATGTGCCCAACAGATACGCCTCCCCAGGAGAGGCAAAACTAGGAGAAATATCTTTATTTCTCCTCGTTATTTCCTCTTTCTATGTTTGCTGAATTCTGCAGCACACATAGAAAGAGGAAAAAGCCTCTCAGGATTGTTTTTGTGCAGGAAGGTGCATCTTCCTGCAGAAAAATAATCCTGCTTACAACACAGGCACCCTTGCACCATGGTGCTTGGGTGCCTGCATTGACGCTAGGCTGCCAAAATGGCCTCAGCACAAGGGAAAAGGACAGGAATGTGCCCCATTGGATAAATACGGTGCACCTTTCCCTGTGACGCAGGGCAGCACAGCGCAGCAAGGTACTTCCCTGCCCTGCTTTGTGCCACAAAAGTTATAATTATGCCCCTGGATATCGAGGATAGCCAGGGAGTCTAAGTCGTTGTATGAAGGGTTTGCCACAGGCCATGCTTCTATGCCACTGCCCTTCTAGAAGTGTTTCCCTCTGGCCGGGTCACTGCTTGCTCTGCTGGAATTGAACCTGTTTTAGTTGCATTGCTTGTATCTAAAGTCAAACACAGCATTTGGCTTCGCTGTAAATTCAAGTGGAAGGAGACAGACTAAGGAGGAGCACATGCGGGTGAGGGGGAGAGACATGAAAATGATAACTTTGTCTATCACTTTAAAGGATGCATAAACAGAGAATGGAATCCCACCAGGGGTAAACATCTTACATGTTACTCAAGCACACGCAGGCATACATGACAATCAACAGTAATGAGGAGGCCTAGCCATGACATACTACATGGATGTCCAAGGGAGAGTAGGCTGGCGGTGTCACTACGAGGGTTCTGGTAACTAAGCTGGTACCCCACTATTATTAGTCATGTCATGGTTCGTCATAGAACCAACGTCATCCACACTAAAAGGAGTACTGCTTTGGGTGGATCTCAATACGCAGCAGAGTCCAGCACGGTACTAGTGAGAAACACCCCATATTCACCATGTGAAGCACGTGGCAGGAGTCCCGGGGCTCCAGAATGACAAAACACAGCACGACTGCTGAATATTAAACATCAGGAGGAGGTTGACATAAGGACACTGCACTACCCGCACAATAGTTTGCATACCCCTGGATTATACAGAAGTGGCACCGTTTTTGGAAAATACAAATAATGAAAACTTAGGGCTGCGTGAAGTCTGTTGATGTTTTGACTCTTAGGTTTCTGTCAGTAAGTCATCATCATCTGGACAATGGTAAGGGTGTAACAGGGCACCCAGTATGCCAAGGATAAAGTATCCCTAAACAGCAGAGGTTATGTGAACTGATGGTAGGAGGAGCACTGGCCTTCTCACACAGATACACAGGCAGGTGGACAACATACCCTGGTGCTGCAGCCACCAAAAATGTTGAAGCAATGCATTTGTGATTCGGAGAAACCACTGTTGCAAAACAAATGTGTATAAGCCAGGTTCCTGTGCAGGAACACAGAGCAGCCCTTTTGTTTATAGACCTGAAGAAGCAGTTGGAAAGGACGGCAAAGGAAAGAAATCAAAATAGAAGAAATACACCAGTTTACTACTAGGGTGTGTATACAACTCAAACTCTGAACTTCTTACAAACACTCAATGGCTTATTCAGATACTAACTTTCCATACCCTACAAGGCGGTGCACTACACTGAGCATCTAACTGACTGTAGAGCACAAACAATGATTATACATACATACTGATGACAAGACCCGATGGGTCAAGCTGGAAGTACTGTGGAGATTCATATGAAAATAAGATTACATGTGACAGAAAGCAAAGGATGGGACAGTGATTGCTTCATGAGGAATGCAAGCCGAGCAGCAGAGAGATAATCAAGGATATAAAACAACAGGACAAAGCTAGGGGCCAAACAAAGCAAGACAAGCACAAGCATCTACCTTACAATTCCCCATGCCTTCTGGAACATGCAAAACACATTTTCTAAACAGAACCAGATCAGAAGGACGAGCGTTCCCTTACATCGTTCCTAAAGCGTGGAACGAACTGCCTCTCCACATCACAGGCTCCTTCTCTCTTCTTGAATTCAGCAAGAAGCTGCAGACCTGGCTTTTCAATGAACCAACCTACCATAGGCAGGGCTGGGCACACACACCTGCTCAGCATTAGGATACCCTCGCTGGTGACAGTGCGCTTTACAAATACACATAACAACATAGAATATGGGAAAGAGATTTCCATTTGTAACAGCACAGCCTACAAAGGCAGTAATATTTGGGCATGAAGTCTAGCCACTTCTCAATTCCTCCGACAGCAAGAGTCTCAACCTTATGATTTTTTGCCTAATTTGTTGTGCCAGGGAGGTTACTGATACTTTTAGGAGCCCCGTACCTGACTCAACTACAATACATATGTTGATCTCTTTTTAAAATAAAAACGTAGGCAGTCAAAATCAAAGGACATAACAGGTAAGAGCAGGCCTGCCCTTTCTTTAAATTAAATTAACATAACATAACATGTATGTGTAAAGCGCATGTTCACCCAGATGGGTATCTTGGAGCTGAATAACAGATGTTTATTGTTACTCAACTCAATGGTAAATTGGCTTGACTAAAGAGACCATTCCCTGCCTTGGCCAAGTTCAGAGCAGATAATGCTTTGTGCATTGTGCAAGACCTAGTGACTTTTCCCACTTTACTTATAACTCTGTCCCTTAACAACGCAATATGTCCCTTAACAACGCAATATGTGAGCCAGAGTCGGCTGCGTAAGCCTCCAGACAAGCTTAATAAAGAGAGCATCCATCGCCAAATTCTGCCTTTGCAGGCTGAATACCTGCATGATCTCGGACTTGGGAAGTCCAAAGATGCTTCTGTATGCCTCACACTGAACCAGACCAGGACATTTATCTATCTTTGCAGGAAACGGCTCATAGCTGTATGCCAGAGCTGGCATTTACTTGAATTCATTCTCATTCAAGATGAGACTGGGACTCGAGGGGCTATCAAGTCTACCATACAAGTGCTTCAGAGAGAACGACGGGGAAGCAGCCTTATTTTTCAGTGCATCTAAGTGGAGCCCTGGGCTGCACGTGACACACTGCACGTGACACGTGACTGTTTATAAATAATTGTAGGTCGAGGCTGTGTCAACTTTTTTTAATTTATTTTTTTGGATTTTTTAAAAAACAACTTTATTAAAAAAAATAAAGTTCATCTCCACTGCATTCCGCCTACATCCCCAGCAGGGCCGGCAGTGCAAATTATCGAGGCAGTAACTCTTACGACTGGGTAAGGGAAAAACACAGCAAGCCGCCTACAACCACATTGGGCCGGCCGCGTACAGGAGAGTGATAGATAATGAGGTAAGAAACGTATGCGAATATAACTTAATTCTCGACAGTTATTGGTTATTAGCTTTCCTATCCCCCTACGCTATCTCTACTATATCTCAAGTGTCGTAATATCAAATTCACCATTTTACCATTACCACAGTGCTTAGATCCCTGGGTTTGCTGCCTTTTTGCGGGCTGCGTGTCGTTGCAACCCATAAGCGAAGGGAGAGAGTGTCGCCTCGGTTGTTACGCCGAAAAGAGTGTTTGTATTGCCCTTGTAGTTTTTTCGGGCGCACCACTATAGTTAGATGGTCGCATCTTGCGCAAGAAGATGGTATGTGGGCAGCTGGACATGCTGGTTCGTCAGCTTTGCAATAAAGATTGACCAGGAGAAAAAACAAATAAACTTAGAAAAGAGAAAGAAATAGATGAAAGAGAAAGAGGCCTAAGGTGATAGTCAGAGGGCTAACATCTCTCCGGTCGAAGGACCCGCAAGGAAGAGGAACCCGGAGGCATGCTGGGTCAGTTCGCGGTCGGGTGGGGACCGGCCCACGGGCACCAAGCATCGGGAGGACATATAGGGCTGTTGTGCGCTTAGGCTGTATCCAATTCGTCGGTATCCCCTCTGGGGAGAACTGGGTCGTCAAAGAGTTGAAGGGCGCGAAGCCGCGGAGGCATAGTTCTAGTGTGCTCCAGCCGGGTCAGGTATTGGATCAAGGGCTGCCAAGTGTGCTGAAATTTGGCATCTGTGTGTGTCAGTCGGTGGGTAAGGAGTTCCATTGCCATGACCTGCCAGAGTCTCGTAAACCACAAAGTTGTGGAGGGCGTGTGGGCCTGTTTCCAGTGGGCTGCGATAACTTGTTTCGCTGCCGTAAACATCTGGAATATCAAGCGCCAGGCCATATGTGTCATGGCTTTGAGTGTGGTCGGGCGAAGGCCCAAAATGAAAATCTCCGGATCGTTGGGGAGGGGGAACCCTACCACTGCCCTAATGTGCTGTTGCACCTCCGACCAATACAAAATAATAAGTGGGCACTCCCACCAGATGTGAATGAAGGATCCCTGAGCCGCCAAGCAACGCCAACAGTTAGGGGTAACTCCAGGGAACATTCTCTGCAGCCTAAGAGGAGTATAGTACCAGCGTGTCATAAGTTTGTATGCCGATTCTTGTTGTGGCGTACTTTGCAGTATGCGCCGGATATCCCTCCAGAGCTGAGCCCACCGGTCAGGGAGAATCTCGCTCCCAATGTCCCTCTGCCACTGGCTCTGGTAGGTGTGGGGCGTGACCTCCTGAGATTGTTGTAGGACCTTATAGGTCCGAGAGATTAGCCCTTTAGACCCATCGAACGCCCGAACCAGAAGTTCAAATGATGTCAGCTGTCGCGTGGCTCCCTCCCTACTGGATGGGGCCCGAAGCCAATGGCGGACCTGAAAGTATTCTAGCCGAGCAGTCACTGGGAGATTAAAATCCGCCCGACACTGTTCAAACGACTTGAACATCCCGTTCTCGAAGAGTTGTTCAATGATGCGACACTCCCCTGTTTCCCATGCTCGAAATGAGTTTATGCTGGAGGAAAGTCTGCGTTGAGTGCCACCGGAGTGAGGGGAGAGGGAAACGAAGCAAGGCCCTGGTGTACCGCTATTCTATCCCATATTTCTAATACCGTGCGTGTGGGCGTGGCAATATAAGCACTGGGATGTCGAGCGCTCTTTTTTAGCCAAGCTAGGTCCCACAACGGGCGACAGGCCACTGCTCGGTCCATGTGAAACCAGTGTTTTTCACTTGCCCGCACCGACCACTCCGATATATACCTCAAGTGCGACGCCCAATAGTATGCCAGGAAATCCGGGCATGCTAGGCCTCCACGTTCTCGCGGTAGCATCAGAACCTTGGTAGGCAGCCGCGGTCGTCCTCCTCCCCATATGAAGTTGACCACTTCTCTCTGAAGGCCCAGGATGTCTCTATGGGGGATTGGCGTCGGGAGCGCTTGAAATATGTATAGGACCTTTGAGAGTATGGACATTTTCACCTCGTTAAGGCGTCCTAGCCAAGAGAGGGGTAACGTTTTCCATCGGCGGAGATCCTCTCGCACAGTGGTTCTACAGGCAGGCCAGTTAGCCTGCGTCCAAGTGTCAAGATTAGCTGTGATATTGATCCCCAGATAGCGTATGGATTTTGAGGCCCATTGGAAAGGGTTGACTGCCTGGAGTTCGTCTAACTGCTGGGGGGGAAGAGTAAGATTAAGTGCACGCGATTTGGTAAGATTAACCTTGAGCCCCGATACTAACTCAAAGTGGGAAAGGGTGTCAATGAGCGCCGGGAGAGAGGTCGCAGGCTCCGTGAGTGTCAACAGTAGGTCATCCGCGAAGAGGGCGATCTTATGGTCCACCCCGCCCATGCAGACTCCTTTAACATCCTCCGATCGTCGGATAGCAATCGCCAGGGGCTCCACAGCGAGCGTGAAGAGCAGGGGTGATAGTCGGCAGCCCTGACGAGTGCCCCTTCGGATGGAAAAAGAAGAGGTCAAAATTCCATTCACCCGGATCCGCGCTTTAGGGTCCGCATACGGTGCCATGATGCGTTTTATCATGAGAGGTCCTAGTCCTATGCGGCGGAGAACCGCCCGAAGGAATGACCAATCGACCCGGTCAAAGGCCTTCTCGGCGTCGAGGGAGAGTAAGAAGGCAGGCATGTCTTGGTGTTGAACCTTTTGTATTAGATGGGCTATTCTCCGTAGGTTATCCGCTCCCTGTCGTTCTTGTATGAAGCCTACTTGATCAGGTTCAATTAATTTCGGGAGGAGAGGAGCCAGACGACGAGATAAGATTTTAGTATAGAGCTTGGCGTCGACATTTAGGAGCGAGATCGGGCGGAACGATGCGCATGCAGTATGATCTTTCCCGGGCTTTGGAATGAGAACAATCTCCGCCTCAGCCATTGACGGTGTCACAGCTCCGGTATCAGTAAACGAGTCAAAAAGGCGTAATAGAGGCGCTTGAAGTTCTGGGAGAAAGAGGCGGTAGAAGGCCAGCGTCAGGCCATCAGGGTCGGGTGACTTCCCCGTCGGCATACTCTTTAGAGCGTGTAGTAGCTCTTCCGCTGTGATGCGCTCCTCTAGCTGTTGCTGGTGGTGGGTGTCCAGAGGTGGCCAGGGGCTCTCGTCCAGGAAGGGTTCTATCCGGTCCACACAGGTGTCCGCAGCCCCGTATAGATCAGAAAAGAACTCGAGGAATTCCTTTTGTTTGGCACTTTCCGCGATGGCCCACCCCCCGCCCGGCAAAGTGATTTTAGCAATGTGGTTACGGGATATCTGAAGGTGGAGGCGACGTGCCAGCATGGAGCCCACTTTGTTGCCCCCCCCCATAGAATTTTTGCTTTAGGGCGAGAAGGGAGTGTTCCGCCTTATTTACCCTTAGGGCCTTTAGTTGTCCCCGAAGTGATGCGAGTTTTTTCTTCGCAAATAAAGAGGGCGTTATGTGAGTTTGCCGCTCTAGCGCTTTAATGTCTCGACCGAGGTTGTCCTCTACCAGTCTAGCCTCCCTTCGTTGAGCTATAGAAATAGAGGTGATAGTACCCCTAATGGTAGCTTTGAAGGCGTCCCATAGGAGAGAAATCGGGGTGTCCGGTAGGTCATTATGAATGAAATAGGATAGTATTGCTTGTTTTATTTCGTCTACGTCCACCAGATCCCGCAGGACCCGAGGAGGAAGACGCCATTGTGGAGTGGAGCCCGAGGGTCTGCCCAGTCCCGCCAGGGTTATCTCCACGTGGGCGTGATCAGAAACCGATATGTCTGAGATGTCCGCCGATTCCAGGGCTCTAGTAAGTGTCTGGGAAATAAAAAAGTAGTCGATGCGGGAGTAAGATCGATGTACATGGGAATAAAAGGAGTAGTCCCGCGTGTCAGGTTCCCTGTATCGCCATGCATCTACAAGACCAAGAGCCTGTATGTCGTGCTTAAGTGTCGCGGACATGGCTCCGGTCCCTTGATATGAGGAAGCGGTGCGATCTAAGCCCGGATCCCATACTAAATTAAAGTCGCCTCCAATGATGGCGGGTCCATCCTCCTGGGATAGTTGTGAGCGGAGGAGATCTCTGAGAAAGCTATCTTGCGCTTGATTAGGAGCGTATATATTAACTAGCAACAGGGGGTTGCCCCGAGCTAATATTGCCGTCTTAAGATACCGACCTTCTCTATCGCGTGTAGTACGGCTGATTGTTATTGGGGTGCCGGCTTTGAAAAGGATTGCTACCCCCGCAGTCTTAGTTGGTGCATGGGCCCATACCTGTACCGGATATCTAGGGTGTGACATACGCGAAACATCCGCCGAGAGGAGGTGGGTCTCTTGTAGGAAGATAATGTCAGGGTCGCGTAGGAGGAGATACCTCCAGATTTGTCTTCGCTTGTTCGGGGAATTCAGGCCCCTAACATTTAGGGTCATGCATTTAAGTTGTGCCATTGGTCCAGTAGGATGGAGCACGATCCGTCAACGCCATCTCTTTGCCTCCTGCCCCCATCCCAGGGCCCTCTCCCGCTAAATGGACACCTTTCGGCAGGGAGCGTAGCACACATCCACAATCCCCTCCTCTTAGATAGACACCCGGCGCCCAAGCCTGTCTCCAACAGTCCGACCAGCAAATCAGGGAGGAGTCCCGCATGTATGCCCAGATCCTCCCAGGCCTGTGCGAGCAAAGAAAGAGAGAATTGAGAGGACAGAAGACAGAAAAACCAAATAATAAAAAATAACTAGCAACATAATGGCCAACTGGGCCATAAAGAACCTGTCCGGTCCTGGAGCGGCCCATTGGTGTGAACCAGAGCGGCTCTGAGGAAGTCACTTCTCATTTGGACTAAGGACATGGTGGGGGGAACGTGGTACCTGACAGCCGGGGCGGCTACCGTCCCCCGGGGAGCCATCTGTTCGTTTAACTGTGGTCGTGAGGTTGGGGAGCCTATCAAAGTGTTCTCTCATATTATATCAGGGGAGCGAGCCCCTACCCTGGAACGCTGGGGGCTCTTGTGTCCCGGGTCCAATTGTATGTGGGTATCAGTGTAGTAAGGCAAGGTTGTAGCCTGGGATATCGAGTATATGGGCCGTATAGGAGCAGGCCTCAGTATAGCCCGGTAGGCCTGTCACGATGTAGCGAATGCCGATAGGTGATCTTAAAGCCAAGTACCGGCCTGACCTATGCGTGTTATCTAGTAGTGCAAAATCTAGTTGGTGGTAGGTCTGCGTCAGGAGGGTCGACTCATGAAGGCCCCCTTCACCTAGGCTATAGGATGACCTGGAAGGTGATCTAGAGCTCCAC
The DNA here is from genome assembly GCA_963921515.1 of Calotriton arnoldi. Taxonomy (NCBI): domain Eukaryota; kingdom Metazoa; phylum Chordata; class Amphibia; order Caudata; family Salamandridae; genus Calotriton; species Calotriton arnoldi. The sequence goes on along the minus strand of CAWUFW010007269.1, from coordinate 340,251 downwards.
CCACCCCTTCTACGCCCTGGACAACTGGGTGCCTCCCACTTCCCAATAGGTGTGCGCGACCTTCCTCTGCCGAGTAGTGCGGGGGCCTGTGGTCACACGAGCAGCCGGATTTAGGATGAGATCTATACAGTGTTACTTTTGTTATATCTCAATCCCCAGCTAGCAGATCGATCGCCCGCAAGCCCTCCCAATGGTGAGAGAAATTACGGATTTAATACATCTACCAACAGTACGTCGTTGTTGCTGTCAATGTCCTTGAAAGGCTGTCAAGGGGGGCAGGCACAAGTGTTTACACAGTGTTAAACTATGGGTCGGGGGCGGGACATTCAGTGAAGACAAGCCCCAATAGAGTGGGTTTCAGTGAACCTAATTTCTATACTAAGCATCCCTCAATGGATAGGGTCCTGTAATAACAAACTATAACATGGTAACACATAACATTGTGGCCTACTGATGGGAGATGTCTCGCCGCCTCCAGTTTGCTGATCCAGGAAAGCCGGTCGTTTATATCGTAGTGAACGTGACCACTTTTCGTCTGTGACTGTAGCATCATTTGGGGGTCTGTCCTGCCTAGAGAGGCCAGTTCAGGCTGTGTGTTCCCCTTGGGTCACAAGGCCCCCAGGGGCCATCTTCAAAGAAATTCCCGTGCACAGTGCGTAGATGTTTCCTCCATTGCCCCTGTTATAAGTAGAACCGGGTTGTCGCAGCTCGGGGGCATGTTTTGTCCTCCAGAGTAGGGATGTTGTCAAGTAGAGACTGATGCAGGAGTAGTAGAAACGTAGGATGTGATCAAGAGGCCCACGCGGCAGGGTGAGGTGTACAGGTGGTGAGCACAGTTCATTCTCCACTTCCTGGGCCCTCGGTCGATGGGAGCGCTTGGCCAGACCTCTTCTCTGACATCGGCTGGGGTTCTTCTAGAGCTTTCAGGTGGCGTATAATGTCTTGCTTAGCTTGGCTAGAAGCCGAGTGGGCTACCGATGATCCCGAGCCGTGGCGTTGTACCCTGGACCACTCCGGGCGCAGTGATATCTGGGAGGCCGAGTCAGCAGGGGAGGGCGAGGATGGCCGTGAGTCCCGTGAAAGGTGTAGCAGTCGGAGTGCCTCCCGCAATGAGCGTATGGATCAACGCCGTCCCTCCCATTGGAAAATTATAGCGAAAGGGTGTCCCCATTGATATTTAATGTTGGACGCTTTCAGTTTGGCCGTCACTGGCCGGAAGTCCCTACGGCGGCGCAGAGTGATGGGCGAGAGGTCCTGAAAGATCTGGATTGTATGGCCCCCGTATTCCAGCTTCTCGTGCGCCCTGGAGGCCCGGAGGATTGCCTCTTTTTCGGCATAGAAGTGGACTCTGGTCAGGATGTCAGGGACCAGGTTGGGGTTGCCTCGTGGGGGAGCCACTCGATGGGCCCGATCTAGCGTTGGGGGGGAGATATCCTCATCTCCTCGGATGGCCTGGAGCAGGTCCGCCACGTATGTGAGTATGTCCGTTCCTTCGCCCCCCGTGGCACCCCCCGGATGCAGACGTTGTTCTGGCGGCTCCGATTTTCTAAATCTTCCTGTTTGATCTGGAGCTCTACGTTCTGTTCTTCTAGTGCCTGGACTCTGCGACGGAGATCTTCCAGGTCCTCTGTGCGAGAGTCTATGGTGCACTCCATATCATCCACCCGATTACCAATTTCGGTAATATCTCGTCGTACATCCGTCAAGTACGTTTTGACCTCCGTCTTAAGGGAGGAAATCTCTGATTTTATCTCTTGCAGAAAAGTGGCCAGCACCGCCTGTGTGATAGTATCGTGGTCGGGGTCTTTCAGGGCGGACGCCATGTCAGAGGCCTCTGGTAAAGGCGACGGGGCGCGTTTGTGCCACAAATCCTTGACCGATGTGTCCTTGGTGGCGGGGGTCGCTACAGACTTCCCCGTACGAGGCCTGGTCATGCTGTTGATATCTGTCTCAGTGCGGTCGTCGCCTGTATCGCCGTGTAGCCCAGTACCAGTCCCCTTTCCAGCCCGTGGGTAGGCCGCAGGGTTCCCTCAGGAGCTATATGCTGCCGGATAGCATTCACTCCGGCCCGCTCTCTTCAACAGGGCGCCACCCGATCCACACCCCCATCTAGGCTCCTTTACAAATGTATTGGTTAGTTTGGGGGTTGTTCCATGAGGGCTCCCAGTCTCACAATAACCCGTTCTCTCTGCTGTTGCCCTCTCCCTCCTGGACTCCTCTCTCACCCCTGCTTCAGTAGGGCGTTATCGTAGGCTGTGGGGCGCTGGCTCACCAGGGCGATTATATGGGGTGGGAGGCCAGTCCCAGAAGCACGGCCTTCTCCCCCGCTCCCAGCTTGATGCAAGTCCCGATCTATCAGGCAGGAGCTTCTCGTCCCTTAAGGCCTCGAGTGCCCCCTTGTGCGCTATGGCTCACTGCCTGTGACAGCTGCACCTCCTCGTTTGTGGTCGGGCGAACAGGCCAACCTTTGCTTCTCTGGGGTTTTCTATGATCCCGGGGGCTTTACACTCCTCCCAGCGTTATCACGTTCTCCCCCGGGATCTACACCCCCGCTCCTCACCTTCTGGGAGTCCGATGCCTCTCCCGGGCTGCAGCCGCTCTGGCCGTCCACCAGCAGGCCGCCTCCGCCTGACTCACCCAGTGTCGCAGGCCGTCGCCGCTCCCCGCAGGGCCCTCCGCAGCTCTCGTGTCTCTGTCTCCAGACACACGGTCCCCAGCGATGTGCGCCGCCGTCGGGATCCGGCGTACCGGGGATCTCAGTCCTCACCCTGCCGGCGTAGTGACTCCTCTATGCGGGATTTGTGGATTGCCAATTGCGGGCGCTTGTTTCTTCCATCGGCGTCACTCGGCCTTTCGGGCACAGCCACGCCGCTTCACAAGATGGCGGGTCCGGCCTCCTTACCGCCCGCTCTCCTGGCCGCCAGCAGCTTCCCAGGTCTCTCACCTCTCAGCCGCGGGTCTCCCAGGTGTGTCGTCCGCTCGCTGCGGGCTATGCGACCTCGCTCTCCCCGCAGTCCCAGCCTCTGGTGCCGGCCCAGTCTCCGGATCGCCACTCCAAAACTTCCCCAATATGGCGGCTGGTCTCTCCACACCACCTCCACCAGCCTGCTTGGACGAGCCAAGGAGCCCCTACCTTGGGTCCGGGACAGCCCCCGGGCGTGCGCTCGTATGGGGGGGTCACCTCTCGTGCCCCCCGTGCCTTGGAGCGCTCCCCAGTCGTAGCCGCCGGTGCCGGCTCAGCCTCCGGATCGCCACTCCAAGGTGTCCCTAAGATGGCGGCTGGTCCCTCCGTAGCACCTCTGCCAACCGGCTCGCACGAGCCAAGGAGCCCCCACCTTGGGTCCGGGACAGCCCCGGGCGTGTGCTTGTATAGGGGGGGACACCTCACGTGCCCCCCGTGCCTGGGATCACTCCGCAAATGCCCTAGTTAGGCCCCGGAGGACGGAGCACCAGCCACGTGCGTCTTACCCCATCGGAGTCTAAGCCACGCCCCGTGTCAACTTTTTTTTAACCAATTTGCTCCCAGCCAAAGTTCTCACAGCTTCTTTCAATAGCATTCATTTATATTTTGCTTGCATTAACAGCTTATTCACAGAGTTCTAGGTGTTCAGAAATTTAACTACTCTTGGACTCCAACACTGGTATAATCTATTATCACTTTGTCCACATATTGAGACAACTGAATATGCATTTGATCCAGTTTTGGATGGAACCATCTTTCTTCTGATGGGACAGGTCCATGTCTAAAGGTTGCACAATAGTGGCCCTAAAATGCAGCTCTGTTTCAGGCTTTGATCACCCAGGTCCCATCAGTAAGAAATGAAAGGCCTGTATTGCACTGGGCGGGATGACGCAAATACCCGGTTTACTCCAAAATACTGCCCTGTCTACACCATCAAAAGCAGCACTGTAATCAGCAAAACTAGCCCAGAGATGATTCTTGATGGTGCGGACAACCTTATGGACCAGTACAAGATTGTTGTCAATTGTCCCGCAGCGAATGGAAATTGGTCTGAAATAGTGGAAGCACCTCCCTCCAGATTGCCCTGTTTTTGAGCTCTTTTAACAGTACTCAGTGTATGCTTTGGACATAACATCGAGGACAGTAATGAAACAACAGGTTGCTGAAGCTGCTGGATTCCCTTTATTGTATAGCATCACCGAACCCCTCCAAGAATCCGTTTAGACCAACATGGAATCATGTTCATTTTTTAAATCAAGAGGGTCCATAGGTGATATGTTCAAAAATTGAGCGGGAGCTTCAAATTGTGAGGTTTCTGGAAGCTCACATTCTTTCACGATTATGGGGGGACGGGTACCATCTCACTGGCCTCCTAATTGCTAGCTGAAAGTGCCTTGTGGCTGCCTTTAAGTTACTCTTTTTGTTCTTTATGACGGAATCAATCCCTGCCTGTCCAGCAGATTCATACGCGATCTCCAGTTTAAGGAGCCAGCACCAGAGTAGAGCACAACATGCCTTTTTTCGTCATTACAGGCATACACATGGTCTGTTGTACTCATGACCTGAATAAGGGTGGCTACCCTTAGCTCCTTTGCGTAGGACCCACTATCACCTGCTAAATTTATTTATTTATTTATTTATTTAAAGTTTTGTATAGCGCGAACATGACCCAGGTGTGTATCAGAGCGCTTTACATATGTTTAGGTAGACAAAGGAAAGCAGCAAGGTGATAGAAATCATGGAAAAGGTGGGACAATATTCAACGGGAGCAGGATGAAATTGGGGAGTGGAGAGGAAGCAGGATGGGTGAAAGCGACAAGTAGGGCAATATACATTAAGAGCAAACCAGACAAAAACGGTCACTTAGAGTCAATAGGAGAAAGCATCAGGTTCAGTGCAGAGTTCATTAGAAGAGTTTGTTCAGTAGTAGAGTTTTGACTTCCCTTTTGAAGGCAAGAGTAGAGGGAATCAGTCTTGTTTCCACTGGAAGGGAGTTCCAGATTCTCGGGGCGATGCCAGAGAATGTACGATTGTAAGTTTTAAGCTTATTAAATTTCTTGGGCTTGAGCAGCAGTGTGCCGGTGCTCCTTGTGGACCTGGAGCCACCCGAAAGTTCCAGCTTGTTTGTCAGATAGAGTGGGGTGTTGAAGTGAAGTGCTCTATGGGTCATACATGCGATCTTTAGTTGTATCCTAGCTTCAAAAGGAAGCCAATTGAGCGATTTAAGGTCCGGTGAAATATGATTGGACTTCTTAGAACCCGTGATGAGTCTAGTGGCAGCATTCAGAGATGCTCTGATAGGTGCTAAACTGAGTTTCGGCAGACCGCAAAGAGTCGCACTGCCATATTCAAGTCTGGAAATGACAAGTGCTTGCACCGCCGATTTAAAGTCATCTTGGGGAAGGTAGGGTTTGAGTTTTCTTAGGATGCAGAGTTGAAAGTTCGCTCCTTTGGTCGATGATCTGATGTGTTCTTGCATGTTTAGGTTTTTGTCTAGCACAACTCCCAGTGATTTAGTGGAGTCAACGAAATGAGGTGTGCAGTTGAGGGCGGTGAGGTTACAGAGAAATTGCAACACAGTGGGGGTTTGCCTAGCGGGTGCAATGAGGAGGAATTCCGTCTTGAGGGCGTTTAATTTGAGATGGTTGGTGGTTAACCAGTTAAGGGTTTTGAGAAGGGTTCCGTTGAGAGATTTGATGTCCTCGGGGGAGAAGATTTTCATGTAGAGTTGGGTGTCGTCCGCATACATTTGATATTGGATGTTGGAGACTTTAAGAATTACAGTCAGTGGTTCAAGGAAAAGGTTGAAGAGAGTGGGGGAGAGTGAGGATCCTTGGGGGACACCAAGTGTGCAGGGACTCAGGTTGGAGAGAGACTGGTTGGATTTGATTCTTTGTGTTCTGTTGTTCAGGAAAGAGGCAAACCATTTAAGGACCGTGCCTGATAGCCCCATTCTGCGTTCCAAGAGGAAGAGTAGATTGTCATGTTTGACAGTGTCAAATGCCGATGAGAGATCGAGCAGAATTAAAAGGCAGGTTTCGTTTTGGTCAAGTAAAGTGAGAGCGTCGTCCACAATGTGAGTGATGGCCGTTTCGGTGCTGTGGCCACTGCGGAAACCCGATTGGAATAGGTCGAGAAGCTGGAATTGCTCAATGTGTTTGCGAAGTTGTTCATGAACACATTTCTCCAGAAGTTTCGCCAGGGTCGGTATGTTTGTGATTGGGCGGTAGTTGTTCAGGTCAGCAGGATCAGCCGAGTGTTTTTTGAGGATAGGGAGCACTAGGCCCGCCTTCAAGCAGTCAGGGATCTCACCTTGAAGAAGTGAGGCGTTGATGATTTTGGACCAGAGGGGTGCTAGTGAACCTATCATTTCTTTAAAGAAGTTAGGGGGGAGGGGGTCATTGAAGTGATTTGAGGGTTCGAGGGTAGAGAGAATGTTGAGGATGGTAGAGTCATTGAGGGGAGTGAAGTGACTCCCTGTGGCATTGTTTTTGAGTGAGAGACCCTGAGGCGAGGGCAGGGGTGTGGAGACAAAGGAATCAGGAGAGGGCGAGAGAGTGAGTGCAGCAGACCTTAGGTCTGATTCGATTTTGTTTGTCTTTTCGAGGAAGAATTCAGCCACTGCATCGCAGTTTGGTTGCGGGCGAGCGGGGTGCTGAGAGTGGGTAGCGGTGTTGTTGGATTGTGATTTAATGAGTTCAAAAAGTCGTTTCGGGTGATTTTTGGCTATGTCAAGTTGGTGTTTGAAGAAGTTGGCTTTCACCGTTCTAATGAGTTTGTTGTATCTACTTCTTTGGGATCTTAGAGTTTTTAGAAGATCTGAGGAGGGAGAGGATCTCCACTTGCGTTCAGCTAGTCTAAGACTGCGTCTGTCCGCATTTAGACTGTCATTGAACCATGGCTTGGATTCTTTTATGGGAATTCTTTTTAGTTGAAGGGGGGCCGTATCATTTAAGGCGGATAGCATGGTGTTGTTATAGTGGTCAGTGAGGTCGTGAACGTCAATCATGTCAGAAGGCGGCGGGAGGGAGAGATTGCAGCGTTCTATGAGAACATTAACGCTTGTGTTATGGAGCGGTCTTTTCCAGTGTTTTAGTTTGAGTGGTTGAGCAGATTTGTGGTTCCAACTTTCAGGTATCAGGAAGTTGATGAGATGATGGTCAGACCAGTCACAGGGGAGAATGGATTCGAGATGAATGGAGTTGGGGTTAGAGATGATGAGATCCAGTGTCGAGCCTAAGTTGTGAGTGGGGCTGTCGCAGAATTGGGTGAGAGACAGGTCGGTAAGGAAGTTTTTGAGGGTTGTGACAGCCTGATCATGTTGGTCATTCCAGTGGAGATTGAAGTCACCAAGGAAGATCTGGGGGGAGTGTCGGCCCAGGTTGGAGGAGATGGTTTCCATAACTTGTTCAATTAGATGGAGGTTATCTCCTGGGGGGTGGTAGAAGATGTGAAGGCTGCATAGGGGTCTGTGTGAGCTGGTGATATCTATGCAAAGGTATTCACAGGAGGAGAGATTAGCTGAAGGGGACTGTTTTGCTGTGAGAGAGTTGCGGAAGATACAGGCAATGCCACCTCCCATTTTCTTAACTCGGTCAAGTCTGATAATGTTGTGACTAGGAGGGACTAATAGGTCAAGGATAGGGCCAGAGGAGTCGTTGAGCTACGTTTCCGTGAGTATAAGGAGGGCCAGATCTTGGGCGAGGATGAGATCAGCAAGGTCTGTGGCATGTTTCACTGCTGATCTACAGTTAAGTAACATGCTTTTCAGGTGCGATTTGTGCAGGTTGTCTGAGGGTGCAGGTTGTGTAGTGGGGATCTGCAAGAGGTTATTGATATTTATGGAATTTGTGTTGAGTCTGGGCATTCTATGGGGGTTGGGCGTGATGGTTCGGATGGGATCCGCATTGTCATGTTTAGGGAGTGTCGTGTTATGTGCAATAAGTGAGGCTGTTCGAGAGCAAGTAGCAGGTCCTGAGAAGGTCGAAGGAGGAGAGGAGTACTCACGGAGGAGGGAGAGAATATCAGCTTCTGAGTATGGAGAGGTGTACTCGAGGAGGAGGGAGAGAATATCAGGTTCATGATATGGATTTAAGGATCTGGCAGGTCTAGACGGGGCGTTAGGGTAGGGGGTGGTGTTCGAATTTTGAGCAGAGGGTTTCAGGAGGATCATATGTGAAATTTCAAGTGTTGGAAAGGTGGAAGAGAGATGGGGGATCTCAAATGTGGACATGTTGGGAGAGAGATCAAGGGCTAGGTCTTCGGTGGCCTTAATGAGTTTAAGGATGGCAGTTTTGAGAGTTAGCAGTTCATGGTTTATAGTCTTGAGTTTAGAAGCAGGATCAGAGTGTGGATTATGGGACACGCAGAGGGGGTAAGGTAGGTTGGTCAATGGGGAGGGCGGAGGGGAGATCAGGGCAGGTGGACGGGTGGGGTGGGGGAAGTCCACTAATGGAGAGTTCCCACTCCGAGGTACTGGCGTGCAAGGCGAGTGGGCGATGTAAGGGAGGTTAGGGGTAGGGAGGTTGATTGAGTTCCTGTTGGAAAGTGGGCAAGGCTGCTGACTAGTGAAGGAGTTATGAGGGTAAGGGCGAGAGGGGGTGGGGGTGGGGGAAGTGTTGGCGAGGTGGTCGGAGCGAGGGAGAGCAAGTGCACTGTGATTATTGGTCAAAGTCTGGTCAGGTCGTGGAACAATGGGTGTGTTAGGGGAGCCCGGTGTCGGTGGAGCTATGGTCCAGTGGGTGTTGATTGGGGTAGGTAAGGCAGTCATTATCCTGGGGTTCGTCAAAGAGGAATAAGGGACCTCCTGAGAGGGGGTACGGGAAGGTTCATACCAGGATTGAGTAGGGGAGTCGCTAGGGACCAGAGACCTTTTAAAGAGTGCAAACCTGTCATCAAAGATGTCCAGGCTGCGATCGGTGGCCTGAATAAGAATAGTCCCATTGTTGTATATGGAAATAGTGGCATTTGCTCTAAAAGTGGGAGACTTCGTGACCAAAAGTCGCAGACCGTGCAGGAATTTTTTAGTTGACGTGATTCTGAGAAGGGAGCGGAACGTAGATCTCCACTGAGCTCTTCTTTTAGTGTAGAAAATCAAGTCGCTCGTAAAAGTACCTTTTTTTGGGCAGAGGTAGGGGTCAGAGATGAGAGTTTCTGGATTGGCTTTGAAGAGTCTGTGTTTCAGAGTTTTGGTCGCATTTTTGGAGAGGTTGTCCGGATAGTTAATTGTGTAGCTGTTTGAACCAGACTTTTCAAGTCTGGAGTCCATGATGCAATGTGTAAGAGTGGACGAGGAGGAGAGAGCTTGGTATACGTGGTTAGGCAGTGGTGTAGAGGTGGGAAGAGCTTAGTATATGTGGTTAGGCAGTGAGTTAGGAGTGCGCAGGAGGCATGCTCAGCCCTGCATTGAAGCTCCAACAAAGGCACTCAATGTGTTGAATACATGGCATTTATGAAAAATGAACTATCAGAAAAATGCCTGCAAGCAAACCTGCAAAGGTATGCATTGCCTTTCCTGTTTTCTCAGGCACCCTTTTATTAATATACGCTGCTGATGCGAGTGGGACTGCAGAATAAATTGTTTTCGAAAGTCACTGAATCCCTGCTGATTGCAATCAGTGCAACGCAGCAGATAGGCGCAGGGGTGGGGGCCATAACACGATGGGAGCCATTGTGTTGTATACCATGAGCATAGGAGGGGGACACCAGTATGGCAATAGGGAGCCGTTACAAGATGGCTAAAGACTGCAAATAAAGTCCTTGGGTGCTGTAGTTGTTCTGAGGGCTGGGCAGGCAGCACTGAATGGAGAATTTAGGGGGATATTTACAAAAAAATGTTGGAGTGCATTGTTATTCCAAAATTGCTATCGCCGCACTCTGACATTTTTTAAATGCAGGTATGCACCTTATTTACAAAAATACGGCGCACCCCTGCGTTTCCCCTAAGGCTGACACTAAAAAAGCTGCCTAGCGCCAGCGCAGGCACCGTTGCACCATGTTGTGCGGGTGCCTTCGCTGAAGGAGTAATTGTTTATGTGCAGGAAGGGGCACCTTCCTGTACATATACAATCTTTACAGGCGATTTGACGTTTTCAATGTGTGCTGCGGATGCAGCACATGTGGAAAGAGCAAAATACGAGGAGAAATAAAACATTTCTCCTCGTATCACCTGTTTAAGACCAGGAATTTTCTGGTCTGATTTTCGGCGCTGCATCATACCTTGGAAATATGGGACAGCGTCAAAAAGCAATGGGTGTTGCTCCGGAACGCCCACAGCAACACCCATTGCCAGCAGACTGCTGCGGTAAGGGGCATATTTACAAGGTGGCGTTAAGCCACATTAAGTGGCTTAATGCCACCTTTTAAATATTGGGTTGAGAGCAACACCACCAGAGCTTCAGAAAAAGTGACGCTCTGGTGGCATTAGGGGCGTAAATATGCCCTGTAGTTCATTAAGTACTGTGGTGTCCTGATTCCGAACAGCGGTGGGCACTGAAAGACTGGAAAAGTCCTTTTACGTTGTACATCCACTAGTTTCTTCCCAAGTGCATGTATATAATTTAATGATTTATCCGCCTCATGAAGTTTGCTCAGCTTCTTTTTGCTATGACACGACAGGAGTGACTACAAATCAGGTGTCTTCGAAATCTAATTCTGCAAAATCATTGTTTTCAGAAGAGTGACTATCTCAGACACAGACTGCTCATGCACAAATGAAGGGAGATTGAGATGAAACATGTTCTTTGCATTCGTTTTTTGATTGCAATTAAAAAGAACAGCAGTGCACCTGAGGGTCAGCCACCGGATTATGCAGTCAGACCTGATTGCCCAATACTCATGGTTTTACTGACATCAGCCAGGGCTCGTGAAATTCTTGGAATGATGGATATTTACAAGAATTGGCCCACAGTGTCATAACTGTGGAGAGGCAAGCAAACCCTAAGCAAGCAAGCCCTCATTGCTTAATTACAACTCAGGCAACCTATCCTGGAATCAGTCAAGGCTACAAAGGTTGTAAAGGTTTCCAGAAGGTCTATTTGCAGTTCAGGTTTATCCGACTACCAGTTTATGGCTTTTGGCAGTAGTGTCCAGAGTGGAAAGAAGGTTCGATAACAAGAGTGTTCTTCCCCAAGAGTGTGGGATGGCACTTAGTGGATGAGGAAAAAGAGACATTCTTGGAGTGAGGTGGGTTCAGATGGCAAAGTTCTATCTAAAGTCTGTGTCTGGATTTGTTGTGATGGAGGCCCTCATTACAAGTTTCACAAATTGTCAAGATGATATACTGGAGGGGGGCCTGAATACAAGATTCTGGTCAGAAGTCTGCACCAAAATAGGGCACTTAACCGGCTTTGCACTGAAATGGGGAATAACCAGACTCAGTAATACAAGGATCTGTTCTCTATGGTTTTCCCCAAATCCAGGAGCAGCTCCACTGACGTCTTCGTTCTGCTCAGACAAGGTGGAAGATGCCATTGGGAGGTGCAGTAGGGGATGGGTTTGGAGGCATTAGGTTGAGTGGTCAGGGAAGATCAGGGATAAGTTATGCCTGGAAAGCTGCAACCAGTAAATTGGATTTTCGGCAATCTGATTTATTTACAAAAGACCCTCCCTGGTCCAGACCATATCCATACCCGAGGAGCCCATCTTCTTGGCAGTGCACCGTTCGGAGGGTCATCTTCTACTGAGAGTTTAGGGAATAACATTGAAGAAAGCTACATCCTAGATAGGTAGCGAGGCATGCTTGTGACCGTGCCGCCACTCTTGTGCTGCCCCTGCAGAGCACCCCTGGGTGCTGCCTTTAAGGCACCCGGGAAAGGAAGTGATGGTCTTAGGCTGTTACTGGGACGCACTGTTAATTATTTAAAATGTAGCTTAACAGGAGCTATATCCTAAAGAGCATTAGGCCTCCTAACCAATACATTCGAGCAAATGAAAGGGACAGTGAAAGTGCCAATGCACGTTATACATCTCAGGAGCGGATTTAAGGCCTTATGTCCAAAGAATGCATTCAGTAAAAGTTGTCACAATAAATGTACCGACTTTTACTAAATGCATTGGTATTTTACAAACAGACGTATGTATTAATAGGTCAGTTCGCAAAATACCTAATCATAGTGGGTCGCAATTCGAACTATCTCATGAATATTAAAGAGATTGGGCGGAAATTGCGACCCACTACCATTCTCTGCCATTACAGGGATGGTGGCCTGGCAGGGCCAGCAAACCACAACGCCTGTGATTGTTTTTCAATAAAGCAATCGTTTTTAAAGAATGCAAACCCTTTATTTGAAAGGACGACAGGATGCCATTAAAAGAAAAATTAAAAGATTCACACACTTTTCAGGTAACATGTTTCATGGCTCACTGCCCACTTCTAAAGATGTTTTTGTCAACGTTCACAAAGAGGTCAGTTAGAAAATTGGATACCATCTCCTTTGAGGTGTCAGTAACCTATCAATGCTTTGCATCTGCAATTGCAATCGCAAACCACTGATACATATCTTAAAGAATAGCAAATTGGAAATGATGCTCGGACCATGGCCCTTCCAATTTGCGATTCGGTATATGCCAAGAAACATATTTTGCAATTTGGTAACTTTTTACCAAATCGCTATTTTAGTTTTGTACCAGCTATTTTGCTGTCACAAAGGCTCTGATTTTGCAAATCAGAGCCTTGGAACTGCAATATAGGTTTTTACATAAGCCCCCTAGAGAATTAAAAGCAATTTTTGTTGAAGTGTTAAACTACTAAAAAGTGTTTTTACTGCAAATTAGTGCTTATAGTAAATAAAGAGCTCAAATTGCGTCTGCACAGTTAAAAAACATAATCAAGAGGCAAAGTTTAAGACAAATCTCTGCATCAGGCCAATAAAATTGAAATGAGACAAATAAAAAGCCAGTAGAGTGCCACAATAGCGTCAATAAAAGATGATTAAATGAGTTTGCAAATTGTCAGCATTTTTTATACCAGTGTATATATATATGTCCAAGGTGTGTCCGAGGTAAAAGATAGCTTTCAATCCAGCTCATTTGCCCAGCTCACAGTTCACTCCCCTGGCACCTTTCGAGCGTTTTCTCACCCGACTGGGGGCACTGGCCCAAGCCGCACCATGACCACCTACTCCCTACTACAAGCTGCCGGGTTCGGGCATCTTCTGCCCCTCTGCATCCTTGCCTCAGCTCCTGACACCCTGACAGTCCAGAGCTAGGAAATTCGCAGCTACTGGTAGTCATAGCAAGCATAGTCACATGTAAGCAGGAGAGGAAGAGAGTGACATAAGAACGTTCAGCTGCTTTCAGAGATTACTGCTATGGAGGTTCAAAAATCCAAGGTTGTCCATGGTGTGACAATCGCGGAGAAGGACAAGCACAAGGAGCCTAGAAACCATAACAAGCGAGAAAGTAAGATATCAGGGAAAAGCCGGAGATTCAATGGAGCAAGGTATGCACAAGGAACATAAGAACCCTAAAAACAAGAAATTAAAAAAGTGTAAAGCTAGGACTCAGTAGAGCAAGGCAACCACAAGCAGTGCAAAAGCCATAACAAGCAAAAGAATAAGATAGCAGGATAAGGCTGTAGACTCAACAGAGCAGAGCAAGCATAAGGAATATAAGGAGTGCAGGTGCTGCAGCGATCAAGAGAGATGGACTGCAAGTTAAAAATGAGATTGTCGGCCCCCGGGGGAAGTGAAGGTCGCAGACCACTCTTCCCCCGGAAGTGCTGGCCTCAGGACAGGCTGGGGATAGGTTAGTCAGGGGGAAGAGGAAGGTTAGTTGTGGGGCTATATAGGAGTCAGGAGAGGCATATCCGGCCTCTTCCTGACGCCAAGCACCACCGGGAAGGGAGGCAGTTGCAAGGTGTTAGCAAGGTTAGTAGGGTAGTGTAGGCTTGCCTTTTTCCTGCGTGGCCGTACGGTGGAGCAGCCATGGCATCGCCGGATAATGAGGCGGTCCGGGCAGCTCCTGGGTCAGAATGGGGCACCTGACGCTTTCCGCGTCGGGCGGTGTGGCAGCGGCAGTAGCGGCTTGCTTGACTGAGCCACTACCAGCCAGGAAATCAGGGGCGGGCCATGGCAGGTGCATAAAGCGCGGTGTGGCCTGCAGCAAGCGCGGGGGCCAGCGGAAGAGCCTCCAGGCATGTCTCTTCTCAGCCGAGGAGAGAGATGAAATACCTGAGGGTGGGGGGGCAGGGCCTTTGAATTTGGAGGACACACGCTCAAACAGGGGGTAAGAAAAATGTTGTGGAGCTCCAAGGGAGGCTGGTCCTTTGGACCTCTCGGCAAGGCACCCCCCTGGCGTGTTGACGTGTAGGTGGCTGGGCCTCTGGGCCCAGCCCTTAAAAAATGCAAGTTGGTTGGGCCTCGGTCCTGAGTGAAAGAGCCTGGGGGAAGGACGGCCCCACTTCACATCAGGGGGCAATATCGATGGACCCTGTGGGGGCGAGGGGCTCTTGGGCCCTAGGGACCCCCAACTAATCAAGTGGCAGGGTGTGGACCTAGAGGCTTGCATACGTGACGTGAGCAGCACCTGCTCATTCAGGAGACAGAGGAGCACTGGGCTAGAATGTGTGAGGCCAGGGAGAGTGCAGCTGCTCCTGCACACAGGAAACCACAGGAGATAGATGCACAGGGCGGGGCCCACGGGTCAGTGGGTCCCAGACTGGTGGGAGAGTGGGTGTGGATACCCATCAACCACGAGCAGGAGGCAGGTAAGGTGGGAGCTAGTGTGGCTCAGGGGCTTGGTGGTGCAAGGGACCCCCCATGTTGGAGCAGCCTTTTGGGGGAAGGAGGCACAAGACCGGCGCTTGAGGCCAGAAGACAGATGGAAATGCCAGAGGGGCACAAAACGGCCCCTGGATGTTGGCCTGGAGCAGCAGGGGGGTCCGCAGCAGCCAGCCCTCCATTGAGGACTCGCAAACATGGTGTATGGCTGGAACCCCATTTGTCTCAGCATGGTGTGTCTATGCAATGGCAGAAGGGAGTAGTGCATGAGCTTGAGTGTGCAGCTGCAGTGGGTGATGAAGAGCTGATCCTTGACTATGGTGACGAAAGTGATAAAAGGGAGGAAGGGGATTTGCGTGATGATGAGGATGTGCCTGTGTGGAGGCCTAGGAGAAAGGAGTGGACAACAGGTGAAGTTGGTGTTTTACAGATGTCAAATGCAGACAAGAGGAGTGCCAAGACTAAAGGGCCCTGGAGCAGTGGCGGACGGTGTAAAGAAAAGGAGATGTACGGAGCCGTATCGACAGGTAAAGGTGATTGGTGAGCAGCATGGGATATTTAGGATTCCAGAGTTGGGGGTAGGCCTTGCAGGTGGGTGGGTGTGGGGGATGGAGTGATAGATGACTCACGAGCCCTGCTGACGGATGTGGTGGTGGCCCCGAGGGCACCTGAACAGGTGGGTGCCAGCAAGCAGGCAGTGGGTCCCAGGGACAGTACAGTTGGGCAAGGCGAGGCAGAAAAGAAGGATGAGACTGAGGAGGACAAATATAAAAAGAGACTACCTTACACGGGGTTGGCAATGCTTTTGGGGTCCCATCTGTCGGAAAAAACTAAGAATAGAATTTGGGAAGGGCGTGGCCAGCAACATGGCCAAGTAAGACGTGCCTCTAACAAGCTCCGGCCGGAGCCACAGAATACAACCTAAATCCAGCAGTTCCAAAACTTGAAAGACGGCTGCCCTGCACTGAAAGACTGTCCGCTCTGGCAGGGGGAGATCTGCAAGCTGAGAGGGGCACAATAAAGCAAGAAGAGGTGATAGAATACGCGCCCACTTAACCGAGAGGACCCTGCCCTAGGCCCGCCAGAGGCCAAGAACAGAGAAGAAGCCGAGCCAGCTGGGCCTGGCTGCAGCGAGCCCAACAGGTGAGCCCGGTTCGCGACCTCACAGCGAGGGGCGTGTATCCCAGACCTGGCGATTGGAGGGCCCACCCAGAGCACCGCAAGATGGAGAACTGGGCCCAGACGGAGGGATTGCTGCCTATACGAGGTGAGGGAACCACTCCCTGGGCCCATCCGAGGCCGAGAAAGAAGAAGAAGCTGAGTCCGCCGGGCCTGGCAACAACGAGGATATTGGGGGCAGCCTGTCCCAAGCCCACACAGCGAGAGGCGCAAATCCCGGCCCAAAATACTGCAAGGGAGAAAGCTGGGAGGAGGAAACGTGATTTGCCCAAGGTGCATGAGGAAACAAGCATTTGCAATGCAATAGGTCTCGCATTTACGAGAGTTTGAGCTCTTGGCATTTAAAATGGCAATGCCTCTTATTTATGTGTTGTTTTTAAAACAGATAAATAAAAGGCATTGTCATTTACAATGCAATAGCTTGGACTCTCGCAAATGTGAGACCTATTGCATTGCAAATGCGTTCGGCGTCCGTGCTATAACATTTTTTTTAAAAGTGTTAGGAGACAGCGTGTCCTGCCTGCAACAGCAGGCAGGACAAAGCTATTTGAGTAAATAGTGCTCGGAGGCTGTAATTAAAGCGTACCGAGTAACAACACACGTAACAGAAGGTGTCGCCATGGGAGGTTACAAAATGAGACAAGGCGTACTAAGGAGGGACTACTAAGCCTATTGACCAATGAACAGCCACAGTTTACAGTGGACAATGATACAAGCCAATGAAAAATATGGGTGGAGAGTGGACGGAGCTTCAACTATATACTCCAATACAGCATGGCTCGCAGAGCAGCGCATGCACTGCCCAGGCTCGACCTAAAAACTGTCCTTACACTGAGACATTATACCAGCCCTTCGGGCACTGTTTGAGTACCCTGTAGGCCAGTCAGACCCTACCAGTTCCTGGCACACTGAAACATCTTTGTGCCAAGGGGAGGGAAGTAATCTCAAAAGTATTTAGTTTTCTACCCAGCCGAGGTAGTCCAAAGTGGCAAATGTGTTTATATGTCACCAGGATGAGCAGGTCAAGTTCCATGCAGGCAACTACCATTCAAGGAGCTGTGGGGGTGTTCTTTCGACTCTTCAACACAGCACTGGGGGACAGGGCTGCTGCTGCCTCCCCCTAGGTGAAGTGACATATTGTCCCTCTTCTTTGCCCCGGTCCCAAAATGCTGTCAACCTCTGCTGCTTGTAGCAGGCAACCCTACAACCCCTGCTGGGCGAGCCGTAGGGACCCAGCTATTTGCTGCACCCTAGAACTGGCCTTGCTTGGCCATCTGGATCATAATATTAGCTAACCCATTAATATGTGGTTTTATCCCACTCAATTGCATTGATACTATTGACCCTGGAAGGATGAAAGGTTCAAACCAGTCAAGTGCAGGGTACACCCAGATGTAGGCAGTGAGCGGTCAACCCACTGAGCTATCTTGAGGCAGAGGCTAGCCTTGAGAAGAATAAATGAGTTTTTTATTCCTTCATACTGCTTCCTGCTAGGGTGGGAATCCTGCCTGTGCCCCAGTCACAATGCAGGAATCGGTGTGGCTAGTAGAAGGGCAAGTAGCTGTTCCTTTCCACTCCATATGACTGCCCCATCCCACAGCCGCACCATACCTCGTTCTGCGGACTGGAACTGTTGAGTTCAAACGCCGCAAGGTAGCAATTTTTTTTATCTGGTAGGGTTAATAGTCACCTTGCAGAACCTAGGGGAGCTGATTTCTAACTGTTGAGTG
Organism: Calotriton arnoldi; assembly: GCA_963921515.1. Lineage (NCBI taxonomy): Eukaryota > Metazoa > Chordata > Amphibia > Caudata > Salamandridae > Calotriton > Calotriton arnoldi. The sequence goes on along the minus strand of CAWUFW010007269.1, from coordinate 322,660 downwards.
GCTCCCTGGCTGTATTAAGTTACTCAGCTGTAATTGTGCGGCAATAACAGCCCCTGGTGCTGTCTGACCGCGTGCAGAGCTTGGTGCGCGAGGAGCATACGTAAAAGAAACCTGTTCTGGGGCTCCGTGCAGTGCCTCGCGGAGACCGTCAAGTGCCTTGAGCCTAAGCGCTAGGCTAACATACAGACCAGCAGCTCAGAAAGGAGTAAACTGTAATTCCGAGAGGGAGAGGAATCACAAAAAAGCATTTCCAATGCATTAGGTCTCGCATATTGCATTGCAAAAAATGTTTTGTTCACTAGCGCCCATGCAGCGCTTTCACATTTATGGATGTCGCATCCCCTTCTTTAGACAAACCGCGTCTAAAGAAAGAGGCGCGGCCACTATTAAAGTGAAACCGTTGCATACGGCGCTTTGATTAAAAAAAGCATCTGTTTGTCAAGTTGACAAACAGATGTTTTTTTTTGGTAAAAGCGCCCATGCCTCGCTTTCACTTTAATAGCGGCTGCGCACCCTTCTTTAGACACGGTTTGTCTAAAGAAAGGGCGTGGCCTCCATAAATGTGAAAGCGCCGCATGGGCGCTAGTGAACAAAAAAATAAAAAAATAAGTAAATGCAGCCGCTATGCTTAAAGCGGTCCGACATTAGTACGTTAAATAAATAAATAAAGAAAGTAACGCGGCCACTATAGTTAAAGTGGACTGCGATTAATAAATAAAATAAATGCGGGCAGCGTGCTGCAACCAATAGGCCGGAATAGGGGCATAACATCAAACAAAATAGTGCTCACATCCAATATAATGCAGACCGTGTAACGCCACAAGTAAAAGATCCAGTCCTCATGGGAGGTAACAAATGGCGACAGGGCGGTAACAAGGAGGGACTGACAAGCCTCATTATGAATCGGAAGCCAGCTTTTACCAAGGACAATGACACCAGCCAATCAAAAATATGGGGGGAGAGAAGGCAAGGCTTCCACAGCATACTCGACTACTGCATGCCTCGCAGAGCGAGCAGCGCATGAGCGCTGCAACACTAGGCTTGACCTAAAAAGAAACACACACTGCGTCCAATCGTGGCTAATCGGCGAGCCCCCGCCTGGTGGGCCTGATCCGGGAGAGAGAAGGGATCGACTGCCACCTGTGTTGGCTGCGGCGGTGGAGACCCTCACCAAGAGTCAAGGAGAAGGGAGGGGAGTTCTGCCGGAGCTGCCGACGAGACCAAGGTGAGCTGGGCCTCACGACCGGGAGACCGTCAAGGCGATGGCCTAGACGGAATACCAGCTACGGTGTCACCTGGGTGTGGTGGGAGGCATAGAGTGCGGGCGAGAGGGGTCGCGCTGCTGGGCAGCCGAGACATTGAGCGCGCCCAGGGGACTAGGGATGGAAGAAGAGGTCCCGTTAACAAGGCAAGAGGCCAATTGCGAGGGCGGAGGGGGCTGCCGTGAGCATACCAGTGATTCTGAGGGAGCCCTCGGTAGGCCTACAAAAACCCAGGCATCAAGGGGTGCGCCCCGAAGAGGCCGGCCCCTGACAGGAATAAGGCATAAGAGAGCAGGACACCATATGGGCCCCCCCTAGCCAGGAAGGCCCAGAACAAGGCCCACAAAGGGAAAGAGACCTGAAAGGCCAGGAAAACTTCAACTAGGCCCCGGAACACACATCCACAACCCGCCCATTATAGCAAGCATGCTGCTGAGGCTAAGGTATCCGGACAGGGCAACACCATGAGAGGCCCCTTCCTGGCCCTGGGAAATGAGACTGAGAGCTTAGTACCCAGCTGGGGACCCTCCCACCCAACCCGGTCAGAAAGGAAGATGGCGGGGAAACAGACAAGGGAAACCACACACAGAGGACCCAAGACGACTGATTGGCGCCCCCCCGGCTGATACCCCCCACAACACAGGGGAGAACCCCCGACACAAAACCTTCAAAGGCCCCCCTTGCCGAATCACAGCGCTATACCAACGGAGACTCCATAGACAGTTTAAGTACTTGTGAAGCAAGATTAAGATTGAGACCCATTATAACTGGGAATAATCTAAGCCAGCACAGGGACAAGTTACATATAGAAATCAACTAAAAGAACTGCTGTGCACCAACGGGGGCATAAGCTGGAGGCGCCAACATAAGAACACACAAAGGAAAAGACCTGAAAGACCCAGACATAGCCCCATGGAGCAAAACCCAGCCTTGAAAGGCGAGTGCCCGTATCTACCATAATGGGCAAAGACAAAGACAAAGACCCCAAACCCCTAGACAAGGGAAGATGGACCGATATAGCAGAGTCATCACCCCACCTCCAGAAGTACCACCACCGCCTCTTCCAGACACGGTGACATCGCTACAAGCAATTTAATCATTGAGGACCACGCTGGAAGATAGGATAGGAGAGGTTCGCTCAGAAGTTACACTCCTTCGGCAGGACCTACAGAACCCCTATGAAAGATGACTGAATCTAAAACCTGAGTCTCAGAAGTGGAGGATGCGATAAAAGACCTTTGGAAACGGGTAGCAGAACTACAGACAACTGGCAAAGATATCATCTGGCACATTGAAGATGCTGAAAATAGGGCGCAAATAAACAACCTTCGCTTTGTAGGATTTCAGGAAGGGGTTGAAGGAACGAATGTTCTGGAATTTCTGAACTCGTGGCTAAAAATCATCATCCCACCGGATACATTTTCAGCGTGCTTTGTGATTGAGAGAGCCCACAGGGCACTGGCTGTCAAGCCCCCGCCGGGAGCACCTCCCCGGCCCATCATAGCAAGATTTCCTCATTTCTTGGACAGAGACATGATCCTAAAGGAAGCTAGATGCTTTGACGAAATTAGACATGAAAACACGTGAATCATTATCTTCCCAGACTATAGCAGAGAAGTTCTGCGCCAAAGTCGAACCTTTGACTCCACAAAAGCAAAGCTTAGGGCACATCAAATTTAATACATGCTACTATTCCTGTCAAAATGTAAAGTTATATTCATGGGAAAGGCCTACTTCTTCCAAAAGCCAGAAAAAGCATGGTACGGGCGGAAGAACGACCAATCCTCCGTCGCCCGGGGGTCACAAACAGAAAGGGATATGACCCACGGAACAGACTATAGAGCCAAGGGACCGCCCATAAAAAAAAGGTGCATGGAGCAAAGGAAAAGACGCAAGATGGCAGCAACCCCATACACGTTCCGGGGATCAGGGAGACATAAGCAGAGAACATCGGTCCCAAGAGATTCTGCAAATGAGAAAACTCTAAAAGCAGTGCATAGAGAAAGTCAAAGGGAATCGCTAACAGATTCAGAAAGTAGAGACATGTCATCAGGAGATGAGACCCAGCATCCACTAGCAATCGAATTAGCGGCCCTGGAACAAGACATGGAGACAGAAAGACACCCAACACAAGAAGACGTACCGACTCAGTCTGAAGGAATCAATGAACTGCCACAGGATCCGGCCACAGGAGAGAAAGACATGCAGCCACACTCCAAACACCTCCTGGAAATATATTGGGACTTACTACCAGAATCAACATGAAGGCAACAGGCTCAGAGAGGGCCCGAGACACTCTTTTACTTTTTCCTATACACTAATTCCAATGCTTTGGGAGTTTGAACTCATAGTGTAAGTTTAAAGAGGGGGGTGGGCGACAGACCTCTCCTTCTCCTCAAACACACAAACTGGTCCAGGATAATGGGGACGAGTGTGATAAGGGGGAGGCGGGAGGTAGGGTGGGGGGTTAGTTGGGAAGGGAATGGGTCAGTTATGTTAATGTTTCAGTTTCGTCGCACGGATCTTACAGAATGGCCACCACAAAGAAAGATGCTTAGGCAGGGAGTAATACTACACACATGTCCTATTGCCAAACGAACAGACCTAGGAACATGGCGACACCTTCAGATAGTCACCCTCTCACCGTATTAACATGGAATGTCAATGGCCTTGGGGATAGGATTAAACAGGGTTTGGTCGCAAGATATATTAAACGAATGCACCCAGACATAGTGCTACTCCAAGAGACACATCTGCAGGGTATGAGATGCGGGTTCCCTGGGCAGAGGAGCATATGTGGTATTGGCACATGTGGACTACACATTAGGATCCAGGGGAATGGCGATACTGTTCAAAAATCGCCCCCCTTCCATCTATCACATACATGGACAGATCCACAGGGCACATATTTGGGAGTGACTGTGGTATGGGGTAGACGTAAATTGACCCTTATTTGCATGTATGACCCACCTAAGATACAAGCACATATATTGACCAAGGTGACAGAGATCCTACTGGATTCCCCGACCTCACTGCATGTGATAGGGGGCGACTTCAATGATGTCATGTATACACCCATGGACTGTATGGGGGGACAAAACCAGTCGACCGCAACCACCCCGTTGGCACACTTCACAGACACGATGGGCCTGACAGACGTATGGAGATAATACAACCCACAGTCCAAACAATACTCGTACTTCTCAGGGGCGCATCGAGTCTACTCCAGATTAGACTATATCTACCTCCCAAGGGGGGACTTGGGCGAGATCAGCAAAGCAGAGTATCTCGCCAGGGTACTGTCCGATCATTCCCCACTATACATACAAATAGGAAGTAGAAACCGAGATGTACACCCACAATGGAGACTCAATGCATGGGACCTGCAGAAGGGGAACATACTAAGAGGCAATAGGACGGATATGGAAGACTTCTTTACAGAAAATATAAGCACAGTAGAATCAGGGGCTACACTGTGGGAGGCATACAAAACAGTCATAAGGGATAGGGCCCAAAATCGTATAGCTTGGGAGAAAAGGAAAGAGCAAGAAGACCTGGCAAATTAGAGAAACGAATCCTAGCCCTAGAGGAACAGAACATCACAAAGATCGATCCTTTTGCAACTACACAGCTAGCCGCACTAAGACAAGAATATAAAGATAGGGCATAGGAAGCCGCCAAAACACAGGCCCTAGCTACCCTTCAGCGACTCTACGACATAGGAGACAAAGCAGGGAAACAATTAGCCTGGCTTAGCAGAAAAGAGGTGTTAACCAGGTGGATAGACTACATTACAGATGCACAGGGATTGACCCACGCTAACGATGGCCAAATAGCGGGGACCTTTGCTACATACTATAGGGATTTCTATGAAACCCACCCCCTTAGCAACCGGTCTGACATCGAAGCTTATTTGGCTGACGTGCCTACCCCGACACTAGACGCTACTGAAAGATATGGGCTGGAGAGGGATATCTCCATTACTGAAGTGAAAGCAGCCATAGCCAAATTACGCTATGGAAAGACCCCAGGATCCAATGGCTTACCAGCCGAGTTCTATAAGCGGTGCACTGACCTCCTGAGCCCCCACTTACTGACCCTTTTTCAAGACGCATATGAAGAGGGCATCCTTCCGTTAGACCTGCGCATGGCCACGATTATACAGATACATAAACAAGGAAAACCAAAAGACCAATGCGAATCCTATTTCCCAATCTCCCTTCTTAATATGGAGGTGAAGATATTGGCGACCATCTTATCCACAAGACTATACAGGTTCATAACGACATTGGTACATTGTGATCAATCGGGATTCATGCCCAGTCGGGCAACCAGATGAAACCTCCGTAGAACAAACAATTGGATGATGCCGGTCAGAGACCGAAATACTCCACACCTACTATTATCACTGGACACAGAGAAAGCGTTTGACGCCATCCATTGGCCCTTTCTAGAGGCTGTCTTGATTAAATTTGGTCTGGGACCAAAGTTTAGGAAATGGGTGGTGCTACTGTATAACTCTCCTAAGGTGACAGTACGAGTGAACGGGCGAAAGTCTAGCGATTTCCCCATAAGGCGCGGGACGAGACAGGGATGCCCCCTGTCCCCCGTCTCTTCGCTCTGACAGTGGAGACCTTAGCCTGCCAGATCAGTCACCACTCAGGGATACAGGGTTTTAGGATAAGTCCAGAAGGCACCCTGGAGGAGAAGATTTCCCTTTACGCGGATGACATTCTCCCATTTGTCACACAACCTGAAACCACGATCCTCACTCTTTTCTTTCAATAGATATATACGGACAACAGTCGGGTTATAAGTTAAACGGGCACAAATCAGTGATATATAGCCCGGCCCGTTGACTGAATGGCCCCCACTTCCAAGGCACCTGCAGGTAGTGCCCAATGGATTCAAATACTGACGAAATTTAGAGAAGATGCCCAAAGATGGAAAACACTGCCCCTCACAATAATGGGACGAGCAGCCATGTTCCAATGATAACCCTACTGCAATTTCTATATGCACTACAGAATACATACCATCCCCTCCCACAAACGATATTCCAGTGAAATAGAGACTGAACTGCGCTCGCTCCTCTGGTTGGGAAAACAACCAAGAATTGCACTACACACACTGCAATGCAATCAACACAATGGGGGCTAGCACTCCTGGATGTAGAAACATATTATTGTGCGGAGCACTTAACACCTATTAACGACTGGATACATGTAACGGACGATCACCCAACATATAGATTAGAGCGGGAAACTATACTCCCACGAACATTCCTGCATTATCTTTATGGGGGTAAGGGCACCAGAGAATTGCTCCTGGCCACACAAACCACCATAAAGGCATGAGGTAGGGCAACCAAAGCGATGGGATGGGATCACAGATTCACAAAGGAAACGCCACAGTGGAAAGGAACCTGTCTAAGGGAAATGAAAAGTTACGGGGTTTCGGAGAATAGGACACCATAGGAATTTCAACGGTAGGAGACATAATAGACAAAGGCACTCTGAAAAGCTTCACCGCCTTAAAGACCGAATTCACACTTCAAACATCCCAGTTCCTTAAATATGCCCAGTTAAAGACATGCATGGCAAGTGGAGAATATAGATGGGACCAACCTGCCTGAATATGCTCCATTAGAAGGGCGACTACTGCAAGAACAACTTACACTTAAGGCAGTGTTGATTACATACAAAACCCTAAATAATAACGCACCGATAGGCTAAGCAAACTTAGGACTACATGGGAAAAAGACTTGGGTACAATGGAGGACGTGGACTGGGAGGCAGCCTTTATGCACCCTAGAAAAGTCGCAATTAAGTCGCGATTGCGTCTTATTCAATATAAAACCCTCCACAGGGTCTACTGAGACCAGACCAGACTACACAAGATGGGAAGAGCCATAGATCCGACTTGCCGTAGATGCGGACAGGATCTGGGGAACTTCTACCACACAATATGGGACTGTCCGAATATACAGATCTACTGGAGAGGGATCATAGGAGAACTTAATGAAGACGAACATACCCCTAGACCAGAAATTTATACAACTAGGGATCCCGAATGATGTAGACATAGACAGACCACAATTGACACTCAGCACACTAGGCCTAGTGGTGGCGAAAGGGGACATAGCACGGCTCTGGGGAAACACGATCACGCCGACAATACGTGAGTGGAGGACGGGAATGGATATATATATATATGGCAGCAGAAAGGGTCACGTACAAGGCCAGAGGCTGTCCAAAAAAATGTCATAAGTTATGGAATAGCTGGAGGAAATATTACGGATTGGGCACGATGGGTGACACAAACTAGACGCATCACAATGAGGAATAGAACGCTTACCCATACAACATTCATCCAGGGATGAAGTGACACTCTGGACAAAGGAGACACAGATTCTACACTGAAGGTTTGGAATAAGGGAGAAGCACTATTGGAATGTTCTAGATGTATCTAACCAAACTATATGCTATGTATGAATGTATTACATGTAAAACGAATACCTTGATGTTGGCACTGTTTGACACTATGCAACAGCAGTTGTGTTTTGTTACTGTTTGAAAGAAAACCAATAAAGATATTCCCCCCAAAAAAAGAATAGAATTTAGAAGAACGAATATGTAGATATCTTCAAACTCCTCCATAGAGAAATTCATGCAAAGGAGGGGTCCAAAAAAGAGGAGTGGGAACTGACCGCGAGGCTGAGGGTTCCCATAAATATGGAGAATTGCTAGAATATTGTGAGCGCTATTTGGATAGGGCGATTGCACTGCTGAAGTACATGGACATTATTCGCAAAGCGCAGATGCATTTCAGGGGTTATGCCAGGCTGAGCTACGATGAGGAAATTAGGGCTAGGGTCAGCCTCAACCCAAAAGAGTGATGGGGGCGAGGTGGGTTCAGATGCCATTCACTCAATGCTCGGCCTCAACGCATACGGCCAGCGGCCTGCCTATGACATATCGGTCCTTTCAGCCCCGTCCCGCTAGAAAGGGAGTAGTATATGCACAGAAGCCAACAGGATCCAGCACTGGGGCGTGTTGGAACTTCAATAAGGGGTTCTGCTCCCGGCACCCCTGTAAGTTTAAACATGAATGTTCCAAGTGCGTGGGACACCACCCCATCACGCATTGTTTTACACTCACCAGCCCTGAAGAACAGTGGAAGGCCTCTATAGGCCGGGGGCAGACTAGGCCAAAGGGCCCCTATCCCAATTAAGGTGGAGTCCTTGGTATCTTGGCTCTCTGTGTACCCAGACAGGGAGGAATAGGGATTTACTGAAGGGTTTCGGGTGGGGTATCAGGGCCGTAGAGGGCGTTGGTGGGCGGACAATCTGAAGTCAGCTAGGGAACTCCCTCAGGTGGTAGCAGCAAAACTAGACAAAGAGGTGGCTGAGGGCAGAGTAGTGGGTCCATTCTTTGAGTGGCCCCTACTGGACTTGATTATTTCTCCACTGGGGGTGGTGCCCAAAAAAGGGACGGGAAAATTCAGGATGATTCACCATTTATCCTGGCCTGAGGATGGGTCTGTCAGCTATTTCATTGCTGAGGAGGATACCAGGGTGCTGTAGACCTCTGTAGATGATGCTATCCGTCTGGTGCAGAAGTGTGGGCGGAGGGCTGAAATGGCAAAGTGCAATGTGAAATATGCCTTTCAATTGCTGCCCATTCATCACTCTGATTTCTCTTTGCTAAGCATGCAACTTGAGGGTGTCATCTATGTGGACAAAGTGCTGCCGATGTGTTGTGCCATTTCTTATGTCATGTTTGAACTTGTCAGCACGTTTTTGCTGTGGATTTTCAGCAAGAAGAGTGGCCATCATGAAGTGTCTCACCACCTAGATGATTTTCTCTTTGTTGGCGCACAAGCCTCAGGGGAGTCTGTCCAGGCATTGTGGCATTTTGAGTCCTTAGCACAGGATTTCGGGGTGTCTTTGGCTCCTGAGAAGACAGAGGGGCCTAGTGTTGTGTTGACATTCCTGGGCATTGAACGGGACTCGGTGCAGTGGGTGGCCTTGTAGCCAAGGGAGAAAGAGGTGGAGATACGTGGCTTTCTGACATATGTGATAGGGGAGAAGAAGATTGAGCTGAGGGTGGTGCAGAAGTTGCTGGGTTTCCTGAACTTTGCGTGCAGGGTGATTAGAGCAGGGAGGACTTTTTGGAGGCGTCTCTGCATGGCCATGTCTGGGGCGGTTCTGCCGCACCACAGGGTGCAAATCTCTTTGGCGGTATGAGCTGACCTGTGTGTTTACAGACATTCCTGGATGATTTCAACGGTGTGTCCTTGGGTTTTTTGGAGGAGAATACAGTGTGGCAGGTCCAGATATTCTCGGATGCGGCTGGGGCCCTGGGTTTTGGTCTTTTCTGGGACGGGAGGTGGTGTGCAGCAGTGTGGCCAGCGCACTGGTTGAGTCAAGGCTGGAGCATTGCTTTCTTGTGGTTTTTCCCGCTTTTGGTGGCTTTGGCAGTCTGGGGCGGTGAATTGATGAACAGGTCTGACTGTTCCATGTGGACAACATGACCATGGTGGATCTGGTGAACAGGAAGCGAGCAAGGGATTTGAGGCTGTTGAGGAGGTTCATGCTGGTGTGCTTGTGGCTTAATGTGGTGTTCAGGGCAAAGCAGGTGCTGGGGGCCAGCAATGATATAGCTGATTTTTGTCTTGTTCGCAGTGGCAAAGATTGCGCCGGCTGGTGCCAGGAGCGGAAGAATTCAAGACACAACTGCTGGTAGACATCTGGGCCTGGGGGGAGTGATAGTTGTGGGACTGGTCGAGAGGTCGCTGGCGGAGTCCACCAGAAGAAGTTACAGACTGGCCTGGAGCAAATTTGGGGAGTTTTTGGGCCGCTGTCCGGAGATGATTCGGCTGCAGTGACATGACATTGAGCAGAGAGTTTTGTTTTTTGTTATGTCTTGTATTGACAAAGGTATGTCACCTACGACTATTGCAGGCAAGTTGGCTGGAATCTCTTTCTATGGCAAGCTGTAGTTGGGTTTTGACCCTGACAAGGAAGGGATTCTGAGCCAGGTTCAGAAGGGGTGGGGCAGGGAGAGGGGTGTGGGGAGAGTGGCGTTGTGGTAAGCTATTACGTTCGAGCTATTGCAGGAGTTGTTGGCTGTTTTGCCTCATTGTTGCTATGATCATTTTGAGGTTGCAGTTTTTCAGGAGGGCAGGGGAAAATGGGTGTAGTTGTGTGAGGGCGGCAGCCAGGAGATCTGCCCTGTGCGGGAATGGCGTGGTTTCCAATGTTTGCCCGGCAGGTGTTTGTCATGCTGATGGCAGCAAGGTCACTGCCTTTCAGTTGTTGGCAGTGTTGCGCATGGCTTTGCGTAGACTTGGTAGAGAAATTACTAGGGGCCAGATGTAGGTAACTTCAATTTAGCGAGTCCTTAATAGCGATTTTTACTGAATCGCTATTAAGGACTCGCTAAATGGAATGTAGGTAGGAATCGCTAAAATATTAGCGATTCCTTAACATTCCTTAATAACGAATCGGTAATTGAGATTAGTTGTTAAGGAATACCTAGCCATTCATTCCTATGGGCTAGGAGGCCCATAGGAATGAATGGGAAGATATTCACTATTAGCGATTCGGTATTACCGAATCGCTAATAGCGGAGAAGTATTTCAAGGGTGCCAGGGTGTCCAAAGGACACCCTGTTGCACCCCTGAAATGTGCATGTGTGCACATGTGGTGCACATACATGCCCTAAGGGCATGGATGTGTGCCACATGGCACATTTGAAAAAGCAAAAAAGTGCTTTTGTAAAGGAAATCGCTATTTACCACCAACTTGAAGTTGGTGGTAATTAGCGATTCCTTAAGGCTCAAGTGCACTATTTTTAGTGCTACGTGCATTGCATTTAAGGAATCGGTATTTCCGATTCTTTAAATGCAATAGCAAAATAAGGAATCGCTATTTTGCGATTCCTTATTTTGCATGTAGGTATGAACTCACCTACATTGCACTCAGCCAAATACCGGTCGGTAACGCTGAAATTCTCTGAATTTCGGCGTTACTGACCAGTATTTCGCCACCTACATCTGGCCCTAGGTTTGGTGTGCATTCCTTCCGGATTAGGGTGTCGATGGCTGCAGCACACTTGGGGTGGTCTTGGGGATGGATTTGTCAGATTAGCAGGTGGAGGTCGAGGTGCTGTGAGTGCTATGTGCAAAAGTAGTGGGGACGTTTCCTGGTGGGAGGCGTAGGGAGATAAGGTGTCTGAGCTAATTGCCTCTTTTTTCAGCCTTAAGGCGCATGAGTGGTCCCGGTGATTAAGACGGTTACCTGGATTGTTGGACATTCTATTGTGCACTGGGCAGCGAAGTATGCGGACCAATAGGTCTATGGACGGATCCTGGGCTTGCGGAGCAGCCACCATGAGCTGCTTTGGTGGGGTAAGGGGGAATGCGTTGAGGTGCATTGTTGCCCTAGCTGACAAAGTTGGTTTTGAAGAAGAGTTTCCCAGACTTGCTCCTGATTCATCTAGGGGAAAATGACTTGGTTCATTTGTCAGGACTGGCTTTGCTCCAACATATGCAGAGGGATTTGGAGGTGATCAAGAGAAAATTTTCAGGAACATGTGTTGTCTGGACTGAGTTTGTGCCGCGCAGGGTTTGGCGGGCAGCCTTGAAACATGCTGCGATTGATAAGGCCTGGGGGAAGCTGAACAGTGCAATGACCTTGACTGGTAGGTCGCTCCCCCACCACACAGCTCCGTCTGTGTGCCCTGCTGCTGCCCCTGATTGTGCTCGTTTTTTTCCTTTCTGTGCCCCCTTGCTGCCCCTGATTGTGCTCGTTTTTCCTTTCTGTGCCCCCTTGCTGCCCCTGATTGTGCTCGTTTTTCCTTTCTGTGCCCCCTTGCTGCCCCTGATTGTGATCGTTTTTTCCTTTCTGTGCCCCCTTTGCTGCCCCTGATTGTGATCGTTTTTCCTTTCTGTGCCCCCTTGCTGCCCCTGATTGTGATCGTTTTTCCTTTCTGTGCCCCCTTGCTGCCCCTGATTGTGCTCGTTTTTCCTTTCTGTGCCCCCTTGCTGCCCCTGATTGTGCTCGTTTTTCCTTTCTGTGCCCCCTTGCTGCCCCTGATTGTGATCGTTTTTCCTTTCTGTGCCCCCTTGCTGCCCCTGATTGTGCTCGTTTTTTCCTTTCTGTGCCCCCTTGCTGCCCCTGATTGTGATCGTTTTTCCTTTCTGTGCCCCCTTGCTGCCCCTGATTGTGATCGTTTTTCCTTTCTGTGCCCCCTTGCTGCCCCTGATTGTGCTCGTTTTTCCTTTCTGTGCCCCCTTGCTGCCCCCGATTGTGATCGGTTTTTCCTTTCTGTGCCCCCTTGCTGCCCCCGATTGTGATCGTTTTTCCTTTCTGTGCCCCTTGCTGCCCCCGATTGTGCTCGTTTTCCTTTCTGTGCCCCCTTGCTGCCCCCGATTGTGATCGTTTTTCCTTTCTGTGCCCCCTTGCTGCCCCCGATTGTGATCGTTTTCCTTTCTGTGCCCCCTTGCTGCCCCTGATTGTGATCGTTTTTCCTTTCTGTGCCCCCTTGCTGCCCCTGATTGTGATCGTTTTTCCTTTCTGTGCCCCCTTGCTGCCCCTGATTGTGATCGTTTTTTCCTTTCTGTGCCCCTTGCTGCCCCTGATTGTGATCGTTTTTTCCTTTCTGTGCCCCCTTGCTGCCCCTGATTGTGATCGTTTCTTCCTTTCTGTGCCCCCTTGCTGCCCCTGATTGTGATCGTTTTTCCTTTCTGTGCCTGTTTCCCGCCGCTGCGCCCTGCGGCCCCGCCCCTCACTGCCCATTCGCTGCCCCATTCCCTGCTCCTCCCTCCCACCTCCCCATTTATGGCGGCCGCTGTGCGGCCGCGCCGCTGGCGCGCCGGGCGCGCCTAAGGCAAGCCCGTCTGCGCCCGTCCGCGCCGTGGCCGCGCCCAGCGCCAGACCCCCTGGTCCGGGCATCCCCGCGCCCGCCACATCAACAGACGCCGATACGACGCCAGCACCCTCCACGCACTCAACCCCGGAAAAGATCACGCCTGCTACCAGGCCACCCCGAAGCGCACCCAAGGGCCCTTCACCTGCCGGAACTGCAGCTTCGCCAGCACCCGCCCCGCCAAACCACCGCCCAGGAAAGAACCCAACTACCTCAGATGCATCCTCCTCAACACCCGCTCCGCCCGCAAACACGCCATCGCACTCTGGGACCTTCTCGACTCAACCTCCCCAGACATCGCATTCCTGACGGAGACCTGGCTGAATCCCGCTTCAGCCCCCGACATCGCCATTGCCATCCCGGACGGATACAAGATCACCCGCAGGGACCGCACCAACGGAGTCGGAGGAGGCATCGCCATCGTCCACAGGAACACCCTCAGAGTCTCAACCAACACCGACGACACCCTCAGCACCGCCGAACACATGCACTTCCAGATCCACACCGATCCCAACACCACCCTCAGAGGAACCCTCATCTACAGACCCCCAGGACCCCGACCACAGTTCAGCGATTCCATCGCTGACTTCGTCAGCACACACGCCATCGCCTCCACGGACTACATCCTCCTCGGGGACCTGAACTTCCACCTCGAGAACAACAAGGACACCAACTCCACCACCCTGATCGACAACCTCGCCACCCTCGGACTCAGACAGCTCGTGACTACACCCACCCACGCCGCCGGCCACACGCTAGACTCCATCTTTTCCGCAAGCCCACACGTCTCCTTCAACCACACCTCCAAACCCCACTGGACTGACCACCACTGCATCCACTTCACCTACAGGAAGCCCACCACGCACCACCGCACCGAACAAATGCCTCGCCGCTGCTGGAGCAGAGTCACGGAAGACCAGCTAACCACAACCCTCGCCCTGAGCCCACCCGCCGAACCCTCCGACCCCGACACCGCCGCCCGCAACCTCAGACAGTGGATCGACGACTGCGCCAACACCCTCGCCCCGCTCAAGAATCCGCCCAACAGCCACACCAGCAAGAAAGCCACCTGGTTCACCGAAGACCTCCAGGCCTCCAAACGAACATGCCGAAAACTGGAGAAGATCTGGCTCCACGAACGGACAGCGGACAGCTACGCCGCCCACAAGAGCGCCACCCGCAATCACCTTCACCTCATCAGATCCGCCAAAAGGGCCTCACTCAAAGACCGCCTAGACAACAACGCACACAACAGCAAAGAGCTCTTCAACATCGTGAAGGAACTCTCCAACCCCAGCTCCAACACCAACGACATCCAGCCGTCGCAAGACCTGTGCGACTCACTGGCCACCTCCTTCCACCGCAAAATCGCCGACATCCACGACAGCTTCAACACCACGACCGCCCCGGCAACCACCGAGACCACTGCCCCCACAACCACCAACCGCCTGCTCTCCTGGACCAACATCAACGACGAGGACACCAGCGAGATCATGAACACCATCCACTCCGGTTCACCGCTAGACCCGTGCCCTCACCACATCTTCAACAAAGCCAGTACAGCCATCGCGCCCCATCTCCGGAAAATAATCAACATCTCCTTCGAGACAGCAACCTTCCCGGAAAGCTGGAAGCACGCCGAGATCACCGCCTTACTCAAGAAACCCAAGGCAGACCCCAAGGACCTCAAGAACTTCCGACCCATCTCTCTGCTCCCGTTCCCGCGAAGGTCACTGAGAAAATCGTCAACAAACAACTGACCCGCTACCTCGAGGAGAACAACATCCTGGACCCTTCCCAGTCCGGCTTCCGCAGCAACCACAGCACCGAAACCGCCCTCATCGCCGCCACCGATGACATCAGGACCCTGCTAGACAACGGAGAAACAGCAGCCCTCATCCTCCTGGACCTATCAGCCGCCTTCGACACGGTCTGCCACCACACACTACGAACACGCCTTCATGACGCCGGGATCCAAGAGAAGGCCCTGGACTGGACCACATCCTTCCTTTCCGGCAGAACACAAAGCGTCCGCCTCACCCCTTTCCGATCCAAGGCCACCAAGATCATCTGCGGCGTACCCCAAGGCTCCTCCCTCAGCCCAACGCTGTTCAACATCTAAATGGCACCCCTCGCCCACGTCGCCCGACAGCACAACCTCAACATCATCTCCTACGCCGACGACACCCAGCTGATCCTCTCCCTCACCAAAGACCCTCACACCGCCAAAGCCCACCTCCACGAAGGAATGAAGGCCGTCGCCGAATGGATGAGGACCAGCCGCCTGAAGCTGAACTCGGACAAGACGGAGGTCCTCATCCTTGGTTCCAACCCTTCAGCCTGGGACGACTCCTGGTGGCCAACATCACTGGGAACAGCCCCGCCACCCACCGACCACGTACGCAACCTAGGGGTCATCCTCGACCCCACCCTCTCCATGACTAAGCAGGTCAACGCCGTTTCCTCATCCTGCTTCAACATCCTCCGAATGCTCCGCAGGATCTTCAAGTGGATCCCCACCGAAACAAGAAAAACAGTCACCCAGGCCCTCGTCACCAGCAGGCTGGACTACGGAAACGCCCTCTACGCAGGAACGACGGCTAAGCTCCTGAGACGGCTGCAACGCATCCAGAACGCCTCTGCACGTCTTATCCTCGACATCCCCCGACGCAGCCACATCACACCCCACCTGAGAGACCTGCACTGGCTCCCTGTCAACAAGAGGATAACCTTCAAGCTCCTCACCCACGCACACAAAGCACTCCACAACTCCGGACCAGCCTACCTCAACAGACGACTCAGCTTCTACACCCCCACCCGCCAGCTCCGCTCGACCAGCCTCGCCCTCGCCACAGTCCCCCGCATCCGGAAAACGACCGCCGGCGGCAGATCCTTCTCCCACCTCGCCGCCAAGACCTGGAACACCCTCCCCACCAACCTCCGACAGACCCAAGACCTACTGGCCTTCAGAAGACTCCTCAAGACCTGGCTCTCCGATCAGTAGCAGCACCACCCCCCTCTTCCCCCAGCGCCTTGAGACCCTCGCGGGTATGTAGTGCGCTTTATAAGTGACATGATTGATTGATTGATTGAATGAGGGTTTTCTGCCTGGCTCATGTCATTAAGGTGATTGCACATGGGGGGCTTAAGGAAGAGGAGCTGGGTCTCTTCAGGGAAGATGGGTCGCACCTTTCGCACGTGGGAAATGCATATTACATGATGGAATTGTGGGATGTGGTGGGAACTTTATGGAATGAGTCGATTTGGTGCCAAAGGTCTTCTTGCTGAGAGGCGAAAGGTACATGCTTTTTCTGGGGGCGGGGGGGCGCAAGAATCCACCCTATGGGGTTTTCCTGGTTGGCAGCACTTTGGGGAGTGGTGAGTCACATGTGGGCATATCCACCCCTCGGGGGAGGAAGGGGGCACAGGTGACTGAAGGCGGTGCGCAGGATGTGATCATCAAGGGAAGGATCTTCAAGGGAGGATGTTTGAAGGGCAAGTGAAGGAGTGACTGGGTATACGGAATGAGGTCAGTGAGTGAAAGGGGGAAGAATGAAGCAAAGGATATGGACTTACTGGGGAATTGGAAGTGGGTGAGTTGTGAATGGTGCGAGGAGAATCGAACTGTCTGGTTCTATGTCAAGATTCATAATGTTGAGATACTGTAAATGTTAATAAAGTTCAATAGAATGTTACCAAGCCTGTCCTAATAAATGACTTTTTACGCTAATGCAACGTGGAGTGTGTTTATTGCACGATGTGGGCCCCCGGGAGAAGTGAAGGTCGTAGACCAGCCTTCCCCAGGAGTGCTTCGTGCTGGCCTCAGGACTGGGTGGGGATCGATTAGTTAGGGGGAATAGGCAGGTAAGTTATAGGGCTATATTGGCGTCAGGAGAGGCATATCTGGCCTCTTCCTTATGCCAAGCACCACCGGAAAGGGAGGAAGTTAGCAAGGTCCTCCTGCCCACCCTACATGTTGTAGAAAGTTACTGATGGTGGTTGATGTACAGTGTTTGCCAGTTTAGGGCAGGTGGCATGGCGTAGATTGTATTTTGGGGGGTAGTGGGTCACATGAGGGCATATCCACCCTTCGGGGGGAGGAAGGGAGCACTGGTGACTGAAGGAGGTGCGCTGAATGTGATGAGCAAGGGAAGGATCTTCAAGGGGGGATGTTTGTAGGGCAAGTGAAGGAGTGACTGGGTATATGGAATGAGGTCAGTGAGTGAAAGGGGGTGAGTTGTGAATGATGCGAAGAGAATGGCACTGTGTTGTTCTATGTCAAGATTTATAATGTTGAGATATTGTTAATGTTAATAAAGTTCAATAGAATGTTAGCAACCCTGTCCTAATAAATGGCCTTTTACGCTAATACAACAACATGGAGTGTGGTTATTGCACAATGTAAAGAGGAGAAACAAAGCAATGGGCAAACGAACAGCAAAACTACACAGAATTGGGAGATATAGAAGCTAAGGACTGAAACACCGCTAGTACGCAGAAGAGACAGAGGAATTGGAAACACATAGAAAAAAAGAAAGGAAGCAAAGGCAAATACTTGTCCAAGATCACGTTTTGTGATCTTTTGTAACCTCCTTTATTTAGACAGTGGAAGGGGGTATTTTCAAATGTATTTTGGAGTATGTGAAGGAGTACTTATGCAATACTCTTTACGACTTACTGAATTGACCCTAAAACATCTAGGGCCCGATTCACAAAGGTAAAATGAGAGGAAAGTCTAACTTTACGACTTTCGGTATTCACAAAGGACATTTACTACTTGTAAATGCCCTTTGTGAATACCGAAAGTCGTAAAGTTTAACTTTTGTTGTTCACAAATGGCATTTATGAGTAGCAAATGACCTCTGTGAATACCAAAAGTCGTAAAGTTAGTCTTTCGTCCCAGTTTACCTTTGTTAACGATAATATTCGGGGAATAGTCATTTACAATTAGTGCAAATAGAAAATAATGTGCCCTCTTTGCACTTTTAGTAATATCAATTATGGAAGTTGTAGGGCAGATACAGATTGATATGCAAGAGTATGTAAAAGAGAACTCCTTTAGTGCTATTTCTCAGAAATGTTTTTGTGAATTGGCCCATATGACTTTAACCCCTTCGCTGCTAGGCCTCCCCTCCCCTGTGCTAAGCCTTTTTTTGCTATTTGGGGTTTTTTACGCTTAGGCCCCTGTAACTTTTTGTCCAGATAAGATATCCAGGTCAAATTAGCGTCCTTTTTTTCCAACACCCTGAGGATTGCAAAGGCACCCAGGCTTTGTGGATTCCCCTGGAGGGGACCCAGAAATTAGCCAAAATACAGCAAAGTTTTGGTTCTTTTTGAAAAAATGGGAAAAAGTGCTGCAGAAGAAAACGTCTGGTTTTTCCCCTGGAAACGGTATAAACAAAGGGTTTATGGTGCTGAAATCACCATTTCATCCACTTTCAGGGATAGGCAGATTTTTGTCAGAAAACCAAAAATTTCTACACAGTTTTGGCATTTTACTGGGACATAGCCTATTTTTGCTATTTTTTGTACTTTCAACCTCTTTCCAATTAGTGGTAGAAATAGGAGTGAAAGCAAAAATGGATCCCGGAAAGCTATACATTTCTGAAAATTAGACAAAATCCTGATTTTAGAAAGGGGTTATTTGTGTAGATCCCTAAAGTTTTTTTAATAGAAACTAACAGTTGAAAATAAAAAATAATGAAATTGAGTTGAAAAAAACAGCCATTTGTGTGAACGCTTTCACCTGTAACTTCTTCTAAATATTACAGATTTTTAAAGCAATGTACCGTTACATCTGCTGAACCCTTCTGGTTGCAGGGATATATAGGACTGGTAGGTTCACCAAGAACCCGAGGAACCCAGAGCCAATAACGGAGCTGCGTCTTGCAATGGTTTTCGATTGTGTACGGTGTAGATAGCAATTCATTTGGTAAAATATAAAGAGTGAAAAATAGGTACCAAGGAAACCTATATAGTTCTGAAATGGGAACAAAATATAGAGTTTAGAAGCAGTGGTTATTTGCACATCTCCAAAATTGTGGGTACCCATACAAGCATGTGAATTAGAGG
The DNA here is from genome assembly GCA_963921515.1 of Calotriton arnoldi. Lineage (NCBI taxonomy): Eukaryota > Metazoa > Chordata > Amphibia > Caudata > Salamandridae > Calotriton > Calotriton arnoldi. Next base: position 303,393 of record CAWUFW010007269.1, on the reverse strand, counting down.
TCCTTTTCAAAATGACTTATTTTTTACAAATTGTCTTACATTTGGAAGGCAAACATGCAAAGAAAGTCAATTGGTAATACCACTTGTTCTACTATTCTGTCCTTAAGTCTACTGATAAAAATGCTACCTCACTTTTGTGGGTAGGCTTAGTGCCTGCGACAGGAAACGGCCCAACACACAACATGGACACATCACATTTTTCCAGTGATAAGTGCCCCTTTTTTCAATGTGCCTAGCTATGGATTTTGGACCCTAGCTCAGCCGGCACCTCGGGAAACCTAGCAAACCTATACATTTTTTTAAACTAGACACCCAGGGAAATCCAGGATGGGGTAACTTGTGTGGCTTTCACCAAGTTCTGTTACCCAGAATCCCTTGCAAACCTCAAACTTTGTCAAACAACTACATTTATCTCATATTTCTGTGATGGAAAGTTCTGGAATCTGCGAGGAGGCACAAACTTCCAACCACCCAGCATTCACCAAAGTCTCCCAATAAAAATGGGACCTCACTTGTGTGGGTAGGCCTAGTACCCGCGACAAGAAATGGCCCTAAACGCAATGTGGACACATCACATTTTTCCAGTGAAAAAGGACCCTTTTTTTGCAATGTGCCTATCTGTGTATTTTGGACACTAGCTCTGTGGACAACTAAGGAAACTAGACTATCCAGGGGAATCCAGGATGGGGTGACTGGTTTGGCTCTCACCAGGTTCTGTTACCCAGAATCCCTTGCAAACCTCAAACTTTGTAAAAACAAATACATTTTCCTCATATATCTGTGATGGAAAGTTCTGTAATCTGAGGGGAGCCACAAAATTCCAGCCACCCAGCATTCCCGAATGTCTACCGATAAAAATGGTACCTCACTTGTAGGGTAGGCCTAGTACCCGCGACAGAAAGCGCCCAAACGCAATGTGGACACAACACATTTTTCCAGTGAAAACTGACCCTTTTTTCGCAATGTGCCTAGCTGTGGATTTTGGACCCTAGCTCTGCCGGCACCTAAGGAAACCTGGCAAACCTATACATTTTTTAAAGCTAGACATCCCGGGGAATCCAGGATGAGGTGACTTGTGTGGCTCTCACTAGGTTCTGTTACCCAGAATCCCTTGCAAACCTCAAATGTTGTAAAAAAATACATTTTCCTCATATTTCTGTGATGGAAAGTTCTGGAATCTGTGTGGATCAACAAATTTCCACCCACCCAGCATTCCCCAAAGTCTCCCGATAAAAATGATACCTCACTTATGTGAGTAGGCCAAGTACCCGAGACAGTAAACGGCCCAAAAAGCAACGTGGACACATCACATTTTTCCAATGAAAACTGACCCTTTTCTCCTAATGTGCCTAGCTGTGGATTTTGGACCCTACCTCTGCCGCCACCTAAGGAAACCTAGCAAACCTATACATTTTTGAAAACTAGACATCCAGGGTAAACCAGGATGGGGTGACGTGTGGCTGTCTCCAGGTTCTGTTACCCAGAATCCCTTGCAAACCTCAAACTTTATTTTTAAAAAATACATTTTCCTCACATTTCTGCGATGGAAAGTTCTGGAATCTGTGGGTAGCCACAAAATTCCAGCCACCCAGCATTCCCCAAAGTCTTCCAATAAAAATGGTACCTCACCTGTGTGGGTAGGCCTAGTGCCCGTGACAGGAAACGGCCAAAACGCAACATGGATACATCACATTTATCCAGTGAAAACTGACCATTCTTCGCAATGTGCTTGGCTGTGGATTTTGGACCCTAGCTCTGCAGGCGCCTAAGGAAACCTAGCAAACCTATACATTTTTGTAAATTAGACATCCATGGAAATCCAGGATGAGGTGACTTGTGTGGCTCTCAACGGGTTCTGTTACCCAGACTCGCTTGCAAACTTTAAACTTTTCAAACAAAACAAATTTTCCTCACATTTCTGTGATGGAAAGTACTGGAATCTGTGTGGATCCACAAACTTCTACCCACCCAGCATTCCCCAAAGTCTGCCGATAAATATGGTACCTCGCTTGTCTGGGTAGGCCTAGTGCCCATGACAGGGAATGGCCCAAAACGTACTGTGGAAATTATCTATTACAAAAAGACCTTGTTTTGCGAGCGAGTCACCTGCGTTTTTGATCCTGGGCTTGGCGGCCATCTAGGGAAACTAACCAAGCACACACATTTCTGAAAACTAGACACCCTGGATAGTCCAGGGAGGTGTGACTTGCATGGATCCCCCAAAGTTTCCCTACCCAGAATCCCCTGCAAACCTCAAATTTAGCAGAAAAAAAATCACATTTTTCTCACATTTCTGGGTGGGAAAGTTGAGGGATCACCGGGCTGATTCAAAATTTCCTACCACCCAGCATTCCTCCAGGTCTCCTGATAAAAATGGTACCTCCAAGTGTGGGTGGGCCAAGTACCTGTGGCAGGGAAGGACTCAAAATGTATTGTGGAGACATCAAAATTATCTATCATAAAACTACCTGGTTTTGTAAGGGGGCCACCTCGGTTTTTAGTCCCAGGCTCGACGGCCATCTAGGAAAACCTACCAAACCCAGACATTTCTGAAAACTAGACCCCCGGCGGAGTTTAAGGAGGTATGGCTTGTGTGGATCCCCCAATGTTTTCCTACCCAGAATCCCCTGCAAATCTCATATCTAGCTAAACAAATCCAATTTTCCTCACATTTCTGTCTGGGATCACCGCGCCAGCAAAAATGTCCTACCACTCAGCGTTCCTCTCAGTGTCCCAAGTACAATGATACCTCACTTGTATGGGTGGGCCAAGGGCCTGCAACTGGGAAGGGCCAAAGACAGGGATTGAGGGTATAGCACAGCGGATCTAAGCACTACATTTTTTAAAACATAGGATTTTAGATGATTCTGCATTGGACACCTACACAAGTGAGGGATCATTTTTTTCGGGAGACCAAGGAGAACGCTGGGTGGTAGGACATTTTTGCTGGCGCGCTGATCCCACGCAGAAATGCAAGGAAAATTAGTTTTTTTTAGCTAAGTTTGAGGTTTGCAGGGGATTCTGGGTAGAAAAACATTGGGGGATCCACGCAAGCCACACATCCCTGGACTCCCCTGGGTGTCTAGTTTTCAGAAATGTCTGGGTTTGGCAGAGTTCCCTAGATGGCCGCCAAGTCCAGGACCAAAAACACATGTGCCACCCTTGCAAACCCAGGTCGTTTGGTGATAGATAATTTTGATGTCTCCACAATACGTTTTAGGCCCATGCCTGTCGCAGGTGCTTGGCCCACCCACACAAGTGAGGTACCATTTTTATCGGGAGACCTGGGGGAACGCTGGGTGCATCCATGCAAGTCACACCTCCCTGGACTCTCCCGGGTGTCTACTTCTTAGAAATGTGTGGGTTTGGCAAGTTTCCATAGATGGCCACTGAGCCCGGGACCAAAAACGCAGATGCACCCTATCTATCACAAAAAGACCTGGTTGTGCAAGGGGGCACCTGCGCTTTAGGGACCGGGTTCGGCGGCCATTTAGGGAAACCTACCAATCAGCAGGGAAGGGCCCAAAACGTTTTGTGGAAACATCAAAATTATCTATCACAAAATTACTTAATTTTTTTTTTAAGTCACACGCGTTGCAGATCGAACTCCGTGAGGTTGAAGTCAGGAGCGCTGGCGTCGATGGCATTGGGGCTGCGATGCGAAGCGGGATGATGCGACATGCGGTGCCCACAGGTCATGGTGCAGGCAGCGGCTCGGTGACAGCATCTGACGTCGCCGGTGAGACAAGGGCTGCTTTGTGAAATGGGGCGGTGCGACATGCGGTAACCACAGGTTACGGGGCATGCAGCAGCGTCGTCTTTGCTGAAGCGCTGTCATCGGTAGACCCAAGGTTGCGATGCAAAGCAGGGCGATGCTTCGTGCAGTGCCCACAGGTTGTGGTGCAAGCAGTGGTGTCAGTTGATGATGCTGGAGTCGATGGCGCTGATGTCAGTGGGGGTTTTAACCACTCGTATCACCTCCATGGTTTATACTGGTGAGACTGAGGGATGGATCAGCAAGAAATAGGCGGACTTCCTGGTCAAGAAAGACCCTAAGGTCCCTTACTTCTACGTACTCCCTAAGATCCATAAAAATCGGATTCCCCCACCCGGACGGCCAATTGTCTCCGGGATTGATTCTTTACTCGAACCCCTCTCCAGGTTCTGCGACCACTTCCTCCAACCAGTGGTCCAGAAGACCCCATCATTCTTGCAGGACACCAGGGACGTCCTGAGACTTATCAATACAATTGATACTGACCAGGAGATCCAACTACTAGTGACACTCGATGTGGAGTCCCTATATACAAACATTCCACAGGGGGCTACACTTGAGGTTGTGGAAGCAGCACTGCGGTCAGTTGATTGGGTCTCTCCCACACCGATCAGCTTCATTATGGAGTGTGCCTCTTTAGCACTGACCCAAAATTTCTTTCAATTCAAAAGGCAACTTTATCACCAAACACAGGGCACATTGATGGGGAGCACCTTCGCACCCAGCCTGGCCTGCCTGTATATGGCAGCCTTTGAGGCAAGGTGCATTTTCGACATCTCCAACTCATTCTCCCAGAACATACTCCTATGGCGAAGGTACATAGACGACATCTTGTTATTCTGGAAGGGGGATGTACAGACATGTAATGAGTTCTGTAGGTGGGTGAACACTCAACCCGTACTTACGCTTCACAAACACCATCTCTGACACTCGTATTCCATTTCTGGACTTGGAGATAACACTTACGGAGGGTAGATTACACACCACGGTCCACAAAAAACCAACTGACCGTAACAGTTTGTTACTGTATGGGAGCCATCATCCAAAGGCTCTTAGGGACAACCTTCCGTTTGGGCAGTTCCTGCACCTTAAGCGTAATTGCAGCACCACCCGGGATTATGACAATGTGGCATCACAACTCACACACAACCTAATACAAAGGGATTACCCGGTACATAGCATTAACACTGCCAGGAAGAGGGCCAGGATCAATAACAGGGAGGCCTTACTCGAGAAAATACCCAAAACTGAGGAGGACATACTGACCTGTGTGACGATATTCACCCCACATTCAACCAGTATCAAACAAATCATTAGAAAGAACTGGGGTATCGTACAGACAGGGAACCTGGCACTGGCCCCTCCCAGGTTTGCGTTCAAACATACCAGCAACTTGAAGGACCTCTTGGTCCACACACGTCCCCGCCCTGGTCCATGCCACAATAACCAACCAACTTTATGGGGTCTACCTCCGGTCACAGGTCACTCAGCGTGTGGCTCGTGTTCTGTGTGCCCTCTTACTGAGAGAAACAAAGAACTACAGCTATCGCCCAATTTTAGATGGGTCCAAAGGACTCACACCAATTGCAACACCAACAATTGTATTTACGCCATTACCTGCCCTTGTAAACAGAGGTACATTGGCATGACAACCAGGTCAGTGAAGGTCAGGATTATGGAGCACCGAAGCAACATACGCTGAAACAGACTAACTACCAAACTCTGTCAACATTTCACAGAGAAGGGACACGCACCTGATAGCTTAAGATGGACAGTGATTGAGGCCCACCCCAACCTTAGCAAACAAGGCCTCTTCAGGAGAGAGCAACACTGGATTTTCAGACTATCCTGCGACAGAGATGGGCTCAATGAGGATATTCCGTAGGAAGAGGTAAATAATTAGAGCCTCCTCCTCCCTCCATTATCTTCCCTCTTGATTCCTACTGCATGCAGCTGATGTCACTAACTGCAGATACTAGCCATCACCAGCAGGATCTTAGTATCCCTTGAACACGATCTACTTTGCCATAATAGCCAAGCCTGGCTTCATACAGTCCCTGTTGCCATGGCCATGTAGACTCCCTCCTTCACCTCTTACATGTGATAACTATCATGACATCCCATCGGGATTTATCACATGTAGAGATGTCAGTGTTTACATCCCAATGCCGGGACTTCACCCACTTGAAATCACTCCACTGCGTGACCTGTGTGTCCCATTATGATTGTCTGACTTCAGCCTGCAGACCGATAATGTCGGTCAATTGGGTACTTCCTTCACCCCTTTTTACATTGCCAATGGCGTTGGCCTCAAGATGTCCCACGAGGGTGGGCACTCTTTAGCGCATACACGCGCTTGCGTGACCCATCCAATACAGTACCCACCTTCTGGATGCTATGCGCATTCCACGTTATAAAATGACCGCCATACCTTTAATCAATAGCTTTAAGCTTCCCCCCTTCAAAGATGGCTGCCGTATATTTATTGACCTGTGGATGCCATATGCATTCCACGTTCTAAGATGGCCGCCACTGTTTTGACTGGGAGCTTGTAGCTTCAACCCCCTTCAAAGATGGCCGCCGCATGCCCCTCGACCTTCCACTTCCGGGTCATTTCCCTGCTACTTGAACCTACCGGCTTCACACACCTCGCTTCCTCCCAAGGAGGCAGAGCGAGTGGTGGGTTCCCGGGACCTGTTTTCCAGGAAAACTGTAAGTAAGCGGTCCCCGCTGTTCTTCCCCCTTCTCCCCCCCCACACCCCCCCTTTTGGCACCAGAGACCTATGCCACTTTGACAGGATGCTCATCCTTGGGCAACCTTCCATCTTTGCTTATACCCATTGTGTTTTTATCTTCCCCCTTTCTCTCCTCAAAACCAGCATGACGTTAACTTTTGTAACGATCGTTGTTCTGCCTAACTATTGATGAGGCGTGACTTGAACCCGAATTGGGTGAGTTCCATCGCGCCATTTCCTACGGTGGTTGGTTACCACCAATGACACCAGTATATTTTGTACATGTCATGTGTGCCACAAGTCTGCTTATTATGTTTGTCTGGCCATGCACCTCTTGAGTTGCACTAACCACTAATGCTTGTGGCATGTTTTAAATTTCATTTTGGAGGCATTATTACTGTATGTGCATACCTTATTCATGTACTGTTGTTTTTCTCTCTCTGTTTTGAATCTCATTAGGTTGGTCCCATGATTTATATTATTAAGGTACCTCATTGAAAGGTCATCAGAGTGATTGGTTCATTTTCCATAACCAACCACCCGTGTAGATAGTGCATCAAGATAGGTCCTGAAGAATTGCAGAGTGATTTACACACATAAGGCAAGAAACATGTTTACCATGACTACACACATATAGACACCTTGGACCATTATAATCGGCGGTATCCCTATTCTGGTTTTAATAGAGACGAGTGGGCTCGCAGATTAAAATCCATTTTGGAGCACCACCTCGCCTCATTTTATTTCTCCTCACATCACCTCACATCTACACCACTAGGCCCCTCGCACGCACCTCACCTATTCGGCATGGGAAAAAGATCTCCGACAAAGAGCCCCTCATAGGGTGCCCGCCAGGCATTGCAGCGCCGGCCTGATGAGGAGCAAGCCATATGATGAAGCATGACACCCAAATGGTTATGTGAGGGCCCCACTTCCCAAATTGGGAGATACCCACACTCCACTATTGAGTAAGGGTGTTGACCAACCTATCCTGCTTCTCTTCTTTCTCCACCCTACAGGAACTGCATACTCCTTTGGTGCTGCTGATGTCGGAGGACCAGGGCTGTAATGCGGGATGGGGCGATGCTTCGTGTACCTCACAAGCAGTGTCCACAGGCCACGGTGCAAGACAGTGGTGTCGATGTCGCCGTGGAGCGGCGGGGTAGGTGAGGCCAGGGCGGCGATGTGAAGCAAGGCGATGCGAGGTGTGGTGCCCATGGGTCGCGGTGGAAGCAGTGGCTTAATGACAGCATCGGTTGGCAGTGTCGGTGAGACCAGGGTTGCGTAGTAAAGTGGGGTGATGCTCAGGTCACAGAGTCAGCAGCAGCGTTGTTGATGGCATTGTACTTGTTTTTCTTCTGTTGCAGCACAAAACACACAGGTCCCAGTGCTGTTGGCAGATGTACCTGCAGTCTTTGATGCTCCTGAGACTTCCAACAGGAGGCAAGCTTTACTTCAAGCCCTTGGAGAAACTCAGGATATAAGTTGCAGAAAGTTCAGTCCAGTCCTTTCACTGCCCAAGAGAGAAGCAGCAACTGCAGGCCAACCCAACAAAGCAACACACAGCAAAGGTGCAGTACTCCTCCTGGCAGATCTTCCAGCTCTTCTTCTTGGCAGGTCCTTAGTCCAAAAGAGTTCTACATTTCTGGGGTTTTAGGTGTAATACATATACCCCTTTTTCCCTTTGAAGTCCTAGTTCAGAAAGTCTCTCTTGCTCAGCAAAACCAGTTATTTCCTCCCTGTTCCAGCCAAACTACAGGGGGTGAAGACAACATTGTGCAGGACAGCCATAGCCTATTCAGGTGCTAGTGACAACTCCTCTCACCATTCTACCCCAGAACGGCTCATCAGCATATGCAGGGCACACCTCAGCTCCTTTGTGTGAGTGTCTAGAGGGAATGCCCAAACCAGCCCTTGTCAATCTATAAAACCAGACATTCTCACAGGCAGGCAAAGGCAGGGGATGGTTAAACAAGAAAATGCCCACTTTCTAAAATTTGCATTTTCAAACACACAATTTAAAACCACCTTTAATAAAATATGTGTTATTAAATTCTGAGCTCAGGGCAAATAAACACCATTTCTCCATCTTGTTCCAATTGAAAGTTACACTTCTAAAATGGTACAAGGCAGCTCCAGTGATCACCTACAGGGGGGGAATAAGGGTCCTATCTGTGAATAAAATCTCTAGATCCTATCTAGTCCATTCCAGTAGGTATTAGCACTCTCTTTTAAAATGTCTGCCTTTGTACAAAATGCTGCCTTCCACACATCTCCGATCCACACCCTGCCCTGTTCCATTAGCCTCCCTCTCCCTTTAACTACAGCGGGAAATGTCCAGCTCGGGTGATGAATAACTCTTGTGTGGTACACAACCTGCTTTTAAAGAAACATCCAGTAGCGATTCGCCTTGGGTGTCGTAATGCTGAGGTAAATAATTAACAACATAAGCCACTTCCATATAGTAATTTGGGTGACAGGTGGCTCTATCACAGACGTACCTGGCAAGAAGGGGCGCTTTTCACCCTGAAGGAACGGAGTCTCATAAAGCGTGCCTGCTCCTTGAAGTCTTACTAAGAGGCACATGCAGTAGCTCACTGAAGAAGGGCCAAAGGCTTGCCAGAAATAGGAAATCCGGACAGAAAAGGGAGAAAGTCTTTAGCATCTTTTTCGGGTACGACGCAGTGGAACCAAGCCCGAATACAAGCTCACTCTGGCCAGCAGACAGCAAAGAAACCGCAGAGAGGTGAGGGGGGAACTTGGCACTGGAGGTTGGGTAGGAGGGGCCACAGCAGTACTGGAGGGTTACCAATGGGCAGGCCCCTTGTCCACACATGCCATTTTACACAAGAGTTGCTTACACACCTTAGTGGGCACTAAACTGTGGTGGTGGTGGGGGGGAGGGGTGATAGTCTGTAAGCTTGCACAACTGTAGGGATACAGGTAGTCGGTAAAGCTGCACTTCATCGATTTCACGAAAGGTATTTTTTAAATATTTCAACGTCATAAAGTTGGCGAAGATTTGCAACAAAAAAAAATGGGAGAAACATCCTTGAAAAAGCAGCCTTTCTGAAGAAAAAAAAAGTACAAAGCCTTTTTTTTTTTTTAAAAGTTGCCCATGGTGGAGCTGTGTGATACTGGCAGTCTTTGCTTCTTTGTGAAACTGGCCTCATTATCAAAATATCACAGGCTGACTCCCGGGAAATATACCAATTGCTTAGACTTCTGAACAACACCCAGGTTGCACAGACTCATGTGCAGTGTGCCAGTTGATTAGAGTGCTGGGCAGTATTCCAGTTGCTTACACTCCTGGGCAGCATACATGGAAGTCAATTCACCAAAATGCCAGGGGTAGCGGAAGTGACTTCACATGCCCCTTGACCTTCACTTTCACTCACACATACATATGCTTATACATACACAGGCATTCACACTTACACACACGCTCATATACACACACACTCTGCCAACACATGCACACACATTCACACATCATACACACACTCTCTCTTACATAAACACAGTCAAAACTGCAAACACACACAACATACATTTAAAAGCATATTTTTTACTTACCTCAGCTGCCAGGGAAGGTCATATTTCAGCTATCTGTACTCCATTTTATAATAAACTAATAGCGAATAATGAAATATTATTCACTATTAGTATGGTAACAAATTGACAAAAAACGAGGTGAATGTAGCCCCCACCTACGTCCATATGGACGAGCTGCTTCTGTTCCTGGCACTGATTTTGCCACTGCTGGCGCTAGGGATCGCAAAGGCAGTGCCAGGGGTCACAAGGGGCATGCCAGGGGTCGCTGGCGACCCCTAAATGGCGTCCATGGCAGCATACCCATTGATTTGACTCCTGGGCTGCACACCCGCTGCTTAGGCTACAGGGTCGTGTTCTAGTTGCTTAAACACCCAGGCAGTAACCCTGCTGTTTTGACTCCTGGGTAGTACCCCTGCTGCTTAAACTCTGAGGCAGTATATCCATTTGAATAGACTCCTGGGCAGTGCACTTGTTGCTCAGACTCCTGGGTAGTATACCTGTTGTTTAAACTCCTGGGCAGTGCACTTGTTATTCAGACTCTTGGGTAGTATACCTGTTGTTTAGACTCCTGGGCAGTGCACTTGTTACTCAGACTCTTGGGTAGTATACCTGTTGTCTAGACTCCTGGGCAGTGCACTTGTTGCTCAGACTCCTGGGTTGTGCACCCGTTGCTTAGACTCCTGGGCAGTGCACCTTCTGCTCAGACTCCTGGGTAGTATACCTGTTGTTTAGACTCCTGGGCAGTGAAATGAAATGAAATACCAGCATTTGTTAAAGCGCACAGCTACCTCCGGAGAGGTGTCCCGGCGATGGGGGCCCTCGGGAAGATTAAGCGAGCTATTGCCCAGAGTCACATGGTGCTGGGCTAACCTGCCGCCGGCACCGGGGATTGAACCGTGAACCCCGTGGTCCGGAGTCAGGCACCCTGGCCGCTGCGCCACACCTCTTCCACTACACAACAGTGCACTTGTTGCTCAGACTCCTGGGTTGTGCACCCGTTGCTTAAACTCCTGGGCAGTGCACTTGCTGCTCAGACTCCTGGGTAGTATACCTGTTGTTTAGACTCCTGGGCAGTGCACTTGTTACTCAGACTCCTGGGTAGTATACCTGTTGTTTAGACTCCTTGGCAGTGCACTTGTCGCTCAGACTCTTGGGTAGTATACCTGTTGTTTAGACTCCTGGGCAGTGCACTTGTCGCTCAGACTCTTGGGTAGTATACCTGTTGTTTAGACTCCTGGGCAGTGCACTTGTCGCTCAGACTCTTGGGTAGTATACCTGTTGTCTAGACTCCTGGGCAGTGCACTTGTTGCTCAGACTCCTGGGTTGTACTCCCGTTGCTTAGACTCCTGCCCAGCATCCCTATGATATCACTTGCAGACATGCACACTGCGCCCAATGCCATACCTGCCAACTCTAAACACTATACCATCTGTCAGCACACCCATTCCCAGACCACTGACTACATCCAGTGCGTCCACTGCCAGTCTTTAACACTTATTCACTGTTAACACTGCCAGCCCAGGAACAGCACACCCATCTATGGCCTAGCAGTTTGGGCTAGATGGTGGCGTTATGGGGCAGGACTATTGCTGAATTACATATGCTTGGGCTCTGTCTGTACAGGCACATACAATGTAACAAGTAATTACCTATAAATAGGTTGAACTAGGCCTGGCAACCCTAACTACTAAATTTTATATGGAAGAGGTAAAAGTATACACATTCCTTAAAACAATATGAATATTTTCCCTTTATACTCTTGTATTCTATTGAAAGCTGTATCAAAAGCCATTTAATGATTACATATTCAAAGAACAATTCATTTCCCATCCTGGGTTTTTACGTTATGGTATGAGATGTTCAGGCGGAATCCTTTTTCATATAATTGTCTATTTTAATGTATTCTCCATTTGGTGACATCGGAAGGATGTGCAGCTAAGTAGGCTTTTCCAAGATTACCCCTCAGATCCTCCAGATCACAGCTGATGTCAGTGGCCAGCATTTAAGTCAATGAGCCATATTACCAAGCATGCAATTTAGCCAAAATAACTTTGCAGGCTGTGATTTCTTACATGCCAATGTTTAGAGGAATCTACAAGTCTCAGAACATTGCTGGGGGTCGAATCCAGGACGGGTTGAAGACGTCACACACGGCAAGGGGCCTGCAGCTTTCCCCTGATAGGCTGATAGCTTCCCAAACTCTCCGTTTGCTCTCAGTGGCTACGTCAGAACCAGACTTGCTGAGAATCGAGGCTGTTAGCAGGGCGTATGTTACATGGAGTCAACGCAATGTAACATATTAGGCTGCGGTTATCTAATCTGTTTGAGATGTGTGCAAATACCAGAGTGCTCGCCGTGAAATTACTTTCCACATTGCTGTTTTCAAACGTACTACACTTGTAGAAACGGTCATTTGGGCGTCAACTAGAACGGGAGCCTTTGCCTCAAAGAAGGAAAACAAACACATTATTTTGTTTAGACATTGTATCTCAGCATCCTGCATTTCTACTCCCATCACTATACTTTATCCAGATGGCTAGCATCTACCAGTAAATAAGCATTGGCAAAGCCAATAGGTCGCACCTATACAGGAGCTTTTGACTTTGGCAAAGTGTTTTTGCCATACTGTACCCCAGAGAGGCTAGAAGTTAGTGGCGTGGGGTGTCCTACAGTGGAGTGGAGGGAGTAGAGTGTCGTAGACTGGATTTGTTGGAGTAGAGTTTTATAGAGAGGAGTAGGAGGAGTAGAGTGTCGTAGAGTTGAGGAGAGGGGAATAGAGTTCAGTGGTTCAGTGGCAGAGAGTGTCGTAGAGTGCAGTGTCATAGAGTGCAGTGACGTAGAGTGGAGTGGTGTAGAGTGGAGTGATTTAGAGTGGGGTGGAATAGGGTGGAGTGGGTTGGAGTAGATTGAGGTAGTGGGGTGAATTGGAATATATTGGGATGGATTGAATTGGGGTAGAGTGGGTTTTATTGAGCGGAGTGGGGTGGTATGCTTTGGATTGGAGAGGGTGGTCTAGATGAGGTGGATTGGATTGGAGTGTGGTGGGGTGGACTGAATTAGAGTAGGGTGGTGTGGAGTGGGGTGAATTATAGTGGAGTGGAGGGTTGGATTGGACTGAACTGAAGGGGGTGGATTGGAGTGGGGTGGATTACAGTGTAGTGGGGTCGATTGGAGTGTGGTGTGGTGGGCTGAATGGATTGGATTCAGTGGGTTGGACTGAACTGGGGTGGGGTGGATTGGATTGGAGTAGAGTGGGGTGGATCGGAGTAGGGTGGGGTGGATTGGACTTCAGTGGTGTGGGGTGGATTGGAGTGGGGTGGATTAGATTGGGGTGGGGTGGATTGAACTGAAGTGGGGTGGATTGGATTGGGGTGGGGTGGACAAAGGTGGGGTGGATAGGAGTGGGGTGGATTGGACTGAAGTAGGATGGACTGGAGTGGGGTAGAATGGTGTGTTTTGGAATGTAGTGGTGTAGGGTGGGGTGGATTGGAGTTGAGTGTATTGGATTGCAGTGGATGAAATGGATTGGATTGGAGTGAGATAGATTGGATTGAGTAAGGTGGATTGGATTGTGGTGGATTGAATTGAGGTGGATTGGATTGAGGTGGATTGGACTGGTGTGGGGTGAACTGGATTGCGGTGGTGTTGATTGGATTGAAGTGGTTTGCATTGGAATAGGGTGGATTGGAGTGGGGTGGATTGGAGTGGGTGGGTTGGAATGGGGTGTATTGGAGTGGGGTAGATTGGATTTGACTGGATTGGATTGGGGTGAGGAGAAATGGATTGGGGTGAGGTGGACTGGATTGGAAAGGGGTGGATTGGAGTGGGGCGGGTTGGAGTCTAGTGGATTTTTTTGGATTGGAGTGGGGCAGATTGTATCGGAGTGGAGTGGGGCAGATTGGAGTGGGGCAGATAGAAGTGAGGCAGATTGTTTTGTATTGGAGTGGAACTGATTAGAGTGGGGCAGATTGTTTTGTATTGGAGTGGGGGTTATCAGAGTGGGGTTCATTGCTTTGGATTGGAGTGGCGCATATTGTTTTGGATTGGAGTGGGGCAGATTGAAGTGGTGCAGATTGTTTTGAATTGGAGTAGGGCAAATTGGAGTGGGCGGATTGTTTTGGATTGGAGTGGGGAAGATTGTTTTGGATTGGAGTGAGGCAGATTGTTTAGGTTTGGAGTGGGGCAGATTGGGGTGGGGCAGATTAAAGTAGGGCAGTTTGTATTGGATTGGAGTGGGGTGGATTAGGGAGTGGTTTGGTTTGGAATGGAATGGGTTGGATTGTGGTGGATTGGAGTGGGATGAATTGGGGTGGAGTAGGTGGACTAGGATGAGGTGGATTGGACTTGAGTGGGGCAAACTGGAGTGGATTGGAGTGGGGCAGATTGGAATGGGGCAGATTGGAGTTGGGCAGATTTGAGTGGGGCAGATCGTTTTGGATTGGAGTCGGGCAGAGTGTTTTGGATTGAGTGGGGCAGATTATTTTGGATTGGAGTGGGGCAGATTGGAGGGAGTGGGGTACATTGTTTTTGATTGGAGTGTGCCAGACTGTTTTGGATTGGAGTAGGGCAGATTGTTTTGGATTGGAGTGGGGCAGATTGTTGGATTGGGGCAGATTATTGGAGTGGGGCAGATTGTTTTGGATTGGAATGGGACATATTGGAGTGGGGTGGATTAGAGTGGAACAGATTGGAGTGCGGCAGATTGTTTTGGATTGGAGCAGGCAGATTGGAGTGGGGCAGATTGCTTTGGATTGAGTGAGGCAGATTGGTTTGGACTGGAGTGGGGCAGATTGGAGTGGAGCAGATTCTTTTGGATTGGAGTAGGGAAGATATGAGTGGGGCAGACTATTTTGGATTGGAGTGGGGTAGATTGCTCTGGATTGGAGCAGGCAGATGTTTTGGATTGTTTTGAATTGAAGTGAGGCAGATTGGAGTGTGGCAAATTGTTTTGGATTGGAGTAGAGTTGATTGGAGGGGGTGGATTGGAATGGGGCAGATTGGAGTGCGGCAGATTGTTTTGGATTGGAATGGAGCAGATTGGAGTGGGGTAGATTGGAATGAGACAGATTGGAATGGGACAGATTGTTTTGGATTGGAGTGGGGCAGATTGTTTTGGATTGGAGTGGGGCAGACTGTTTTGGATTGGAGTGGGGCGGACTGTTTTGGATTGAAGGGGGCAGATTGGATTGGGGCAGACTGTTTTGGATTGGAGTGGGGCAGATTGGAGTTGAGCTTTGGAGTGGGCAGATTGAAGTGAGACATGTTGTTTTAGATTGGAGTTGGGCAAATTATTTTGGATTGGAATAGGGCAGATTGGTTTGGAATGCGGCAGATTGGAGTGGGCAGATTGTTCTAAAGTGGTCCAGATTGTTTTAGATTGCATTGGGGCAGATTGTATTGAATTGAGTGGGGCAGATTGTTTGGACTGGGTTGGGGCAAATTGTTTTGGATTGGAGTGGGGCAGATTATTTTAGATGGGAGTGGGGCAGACTGTTTTGAATTGGAGTGGGGCAGATTGGAGTGGGAAGACTGTTTTAGATTGGAGTGGGACTGATTGTTTTGGATTGGAAAGGAGCAGATTGTTTTAGATGAGAGCAGGGCAGACTGTTTTGGATTGGAGTGGGGCAGATTGAAGTGTGACAAATTGTTTTGGATTGGAGTGTGGCAGATTGGAGTGGGCAGATTGTTTTGGAGTGGGCCAGATTGTCTTGAATTGGAGTGTGGTCGATTGTTTTGGATGGGAGTGGGGCGAATTGGAGTGGGGCAGATTGGAGTGGGGTGGGTTGGGAGGATTGGAGTGTGGTGGGGGGTTGGAGTGGATTGGATTGGGGTAAGTGGTTTGGATTGTAGTGGGATGGATTGGATTGGTCTGGGGTAGATTGCTTTGAGTGCAATGGATTGGTGTGGGGTGAGGCGGCGTGGATTGAAGTAGGCTGGATTGGAGTGTACTGCATGATTATGTGTTAAAGCATCATTTCAGAAATTACACATAAGAAAGAAACAATGTCGCTTTGCAATAAAATAATCCTCATGTTTTGAGGACAGCGCCCACAAGCAAAAACAAAAGAAAACATGAGTGCAAAGTGAGAAAAGAATACTGGCAAAATAAAAGAAAGTTAACTATGGAAAATAAATCTTTGCAATTTTGTTTGTCCTGCTAGGCACGTTTTTGTCTGTCACATGCTTCTGTTTGCAGGGTACTAAAAGTAAAACAAAATAGTACCTCAATCACGTCGGGAGCAGCGAACGGGCACTGGTTAAGTTGAATCAATCAGTGCTTGGTCCCTGCTCCACAGTGAGGAATGGAAATTAAGTTAGGCCTGCCTTGACAGATTATGAGGCTGTAAAGAGGAGTGCCATGCAAGCCAACAAATTGTAAGCAATGAATGGGCTCCAAGCCCTTTTTGTTAACCTCTTCGCCGTGGCGTGAATTCCGCCGCAGTGCGAGGGGTGGCGGGGTTGGGCGTGGCGCTGCGGTACTCATGACGGCTCCCAGCCATCATAAATCACGGTGGGCGTGTGCTCATGACGGCCGGGAGCCGTCAGAACTCCGCCCACTGATTAATTCTCCCGCACAGGCGGGGAATTACAGCGCATGGGCGGAGCGTCTACGTTCTGACGGCTCCCGGCCGTCATGAGCACACGCCTACCATGACTCATGACGGCCGGGAGCTGTCATGAGCACCGAAAAGGTTAACAAAAGTGTCTCGCAAGCAAGACGCATGCGCTAGAGCATGCTCTTGTGGGCTCGACCCTAAAGCCCTTTACAGAGGCCATAAAATACACAGAATTATTTGCCACAGGTTCCAGACCCTCTCTCTGCTGACCACAAGCAGTTTTAAGAAATCTAAGTTTTCATCTTAGATTGACTCCACTGGTGAGGGCCCTCTCCTGGACCAGCTAGCAATGTCCTCTTTCCATTGGCATTCTAATTCAATGCATTTGCTGCATTCATATAAATTGGCTCTATTTTATCAGGTTCACCATTAACCAGTCGTGGCTAGCTAGCAGTACTTTCGATTCTGTGGCACAACAGGAGCTAAAATACAGAAACAGATTTCAGCCATTCTGCACTATGTGACTGCTTGAACCTCTTCCTGGTCTTGGAATATCCCTTTTAAAAAGCAAAGCAAACCTATTTGCAATATATTTGATATTTATGAAAAATTAGAAAAAACTGATTTTGCTTTAAGCTCAGTCGAACTTTCACATTTAAAAAGTTGTGAAATAGTATGTAAATTTACGTAACACAAAAAAAACATTGTGAAGTCTGAAAATTATCTCGAAGTGTATTGAAGAAAATCTGGATTTTCTATGAACATAACAATTTGGATTCTATGTTCTTCATTGACTACGATATAGGGAATTCAATTCCTTATAAAGAAAGTGTGCAGTCTGTCATGTTCTACGTATTTAACTTATACTCGATATGCAGCTTTTAGCAATAATAGGGAGGCCAACCACTTCCCAATGTTCATTGGCTTATACTCAATATACTGGTTTTACAAATAATGGGCAGACCAACCACTACCCAACGTTGACTGAAAAAACTGCAGATTCTCCTAGCCAGTTGTGATGGAGAGTCCTGGTTTAATTAAAGACTACGGTAGTATTGTGCATTCTCTTTTATTTCTGTTTGTTTTACACAGCACTTCCACACTCTACAATACCTATAATCCTGCTCACACCAGCAGGAAATGGCATATAACCAAAAGCAATCAGTTAAACTATAAATAGGGCCAATCCCAAATGACTTCAGATGAAACAGGATCAAAACCCTTTTCCATACATCAGCCATTCTATACATCCCAGGCTGGTCTGTGAGCTTTGACAGTGCCTGTGGTCCATGAAGCGCAGATGTAGCCTGAAGCCGCATTCAAATATCCTGACACATCTGTGAACATCCTGAAAGATTCCATGCTACTAGACTCAACTTGCCCTGCAGCACCAAACTGTGAGTCTGACCACTGGGGCTCCTTAATATCTGTGGAAAAATTGACAGCTGGATTAGACAATCTATTGACAGTTGTAACAAAGTGGGGTAGAAGGGTTGACTACTCCACAACTGTGTCACTATCACTACCTTTGCTAGTTGCTGAATATCTGGGCTAGGCACCTGGAGATGATGGTGAATGGTGGCAAAGCATAATGTGTTCCTCCAGACCAACCTTGGAGAAAAGCATCTGCTGCAATAGCCTCCAGATCTGGCCTCCAGCTGAAAAACTTCTCCAGCCAAGTTGCCAGTCTAGAAGCGAATAATTCTATACCAAAGGGGTCCCACACTTTCTCCTAAGCCCCAAAAATCTGACAGTCTAAACTCCATTCTCTTCTGTCTCACTGATTCCTTGAGTACCAGTCTCCCGCCATGATGGATGACCAGGGATGATATTCAGCAACCAGCAAGATTCCCTGTTTGAGACAACATTCCCACAGGGCCTTCACTAGCTCTGCCAATGGCTTTGACATTGTCTCCATAACTTGATGATGTGCCTGACTGCATTCAGATTGTCCATACGAAGGAGTACCACACACTTTACCATGCCTTTTACCAGGGTTTGAATTGCAAAGGAGCCCATAAAAGTTCTAAACAATTTATGTGCATTGAGGACCCCCTCTTGGACCATCTTCCTCCAATCAAGAGGGTGCTGTTCCTGGCACCCTATCTACAAAGACTTGCAACTGATTGTGGGACCAGATCTAGGTATGTACAGAAAATAGCCCCGCCGTTACAGGCATCTTCCTGCTTCTATTGTGAGTGGCCCAGGAGGGATACATCCCCAGTGCTACCCGCTGAATGAATTCTCCATGTACACCAAGGCTGTGTCTGGAGAGTAGCCGGGGAAGGACACAAGAAAGAAGAACCATGCCAAACTGGTTCTGCAGTTTGAGACAGTGGATCATCATGTCTTGTCTGGAAATTCTTCATAAAAGTAGCATCCAAACCACTTAATTTTGTTCCAGTTCCAAGTTCTCTATGATGACAGAAGGGACTGCTCCACAGACTATTCAGATTATTCAGAGAACTGCTGTTTAACCAAAACTGCTGTCTCCCTGACAGGTAGTCTCCCAAAGGTGAGGGGACATAACATGAAGACAGGATTACCTAATGGAGAAGCTGTGTCCCTGCCCTATAGTGTCTAGAAACCTGCCCCACAGAAGGAGACTGTCTCAATCAATCAGGGATTTGTAAAGCGAGCCAAATCACCCATGAGGGTCTCAAGGCACTGTAGTTGCTAGCTGCTTTATGGTGATCAGTTCATTTGAACAGCTAGATCTTGAGCCCTTTCCTGAATTGATGGAGCAATGAGGCGGTTCTGAGGTGAAGGAGAAGGTTGTTCCAAGCTTTGGCCGCCAGGTGTGAGAAGGAGCGTCCTCCGCTGTTGCTTCGGCGTATCCAGGGGGTGTCGGCGAGGAAAAGGTATGCGGATCGTGGGTGTCTGGTCGGTTGGTGGAAGGTCATGTGTTTGTTCATGTATGCTGGTCCTTCGTTCTTCAGGGCTTTGTATACATAGGTCAACATCTTGAACTGGCACCTTTTCTGGATCAGGAGCCAGTGTAGCTTCATGATGTGGGGTGTGATTGGGTTCGTCTGGGGAGGTTGAGGATGAGTCTCGCTGCTGAGTTCAGAATTGTCTGTAGTCTCTTCAGGATGCGTGCTGTGACTCCTATGTAGAGTGTATTCCTGTAGTCCAGCCTGCAGGTGATGAGGGCCTGCATGATGGTCCTTCTGGTGTTGACTGGGAGCCACCTGAAGATCTTATGAAGCATGCGTAGGGTGTGGAAGCAGGCGGATGAGACTGTGTTTGCCTGTTTTTTCATGGATAACTTGCTGTCCAAGATGATGCCGAGGTTGCGGGCGTGGTCTGTTTGGGCGGGGGATGGGCTGAGTTCAGTAGGCCACCATGCGTCATTCCATAGAGAGGTGTTGTTCCCAAAGATGAGGACTTCCGTCTTGTCTGTGTTGAGTTGAAACAGTTGTCCCTCATCCAGTCAGCGTCGTTCATCAAACATCTATGGAAGTTGACTCTGGTGGTGGAGGGGTCATCTGACAGCGAGAGGATAAGCTGGGTGTAGTCGGTGTAGGAGTTGATGTTGAGTCTGTGCAATCTGACGGCATTGGCCAGGGGGGTCATGTACGTGTTGATGAGAGTGCAGCTGAGGGATGATCCTTGGGGGATGCCGCAGATGATTTTCTTGGTTTCCGAGGTGAACGGTGGGAGATTGAATCTCTGGGTTCTTCCAGTGAGGTATGAGGTGATCCATTTGAGGGATTTTCCTTGGATTCCGATGTGGTGGAGTCTGTTGATCAAGATGTGATGGGATACGGTGTCGAAGGTGGCTGACAGGTCCAGGAGGATGAGTGCTGCTGTTTCACCATGTTCCAGGAGGGCCCTTATGTCATTGATGGCAGCGATTAGGGCTGTCTTGGTGCTGTGGTTGGTGCAGAATCCAGATTAAGAGGTGTCCAGGAGGTTGTTGTGTTCCAGGTGTTCGGTGAGTTGCTGGTTGATTGCCTTGTCGAGAACCTTCACTGGGAAGGGGAGCAGGGAGATGGGCCAGTTGTTTTTTGGTTCTGCTGGGTCGGCTGATGGTTTCTTCAGGAGGGGCCTCACTTCAGCGTGTTTCCAGTCCTCAGGGAAGAAGGCCAAAGGGATGGAGGTGTTCGGGCTTTCTTGAGCTCATCGCCAATTGTCTTGCGCCTGAGGTTGAAGATGTGGTGGGGACACATGTCTGCAGGTGCTTCCGAGTGCACGGATTTCATGATGGAGATTGTGGCTTGAGTAGTGGGAGGGTCCCCTGTCTAGGAGAAGAGTGAGACTAGCCTGTAGCCGGTGGCTGTGAAAGGCCCAGGAAGAAGCTCGTTGTATTAGAGTGATCCGTGAGGGCCCTGGTGCCTGTGCCCCTCTGGACTCTTGAGCCGGTTCCTGATGGGAACTGTGATACTACATGGTTGCTGATGGTCTGGTCAGGGCTGCAACCACTGATTGCTGGCAGTTTATCTGGGGCTGAAACTACCAAAAGCTGAAGATGCAATCAGGGCTGCAGCTACTGAATGCTGATGGCACAGTTGGGGCTGCAACTATGTATTGTTGATGGCCCAGTGGGGACTACAACTGCTGCCCATTCAGGTCCCAATCTGCGTACCAGTCAGCCAGAACATGGGATGCATCTACCAAATTGAGGAGGGCCTCCCTGGGCTACACCCATTTATGATCTGGTCCAGACTGCACTGCTACAGGATTAGCAATTACTGAAAAATGAACTGTACCTGTTGCAGTTGGGCCCACAGCCATGCTGATGCCACTGCCGCTACGGACCTTGTGAGACCTAAGCACAACAGCCAAGAGGTGATGTCTGGGGAGGCACTGACAACAGTGGTCAATGCCCAGCCCTACAACCAAAGACTTGCAAGTTCTTTGCAACTGTTCCTTAACTTCTGGAGAACCCCTTGGAAAGCCAGACATACAGTGCTTGAACTTGTGAAATTCTACTACTCATGGAGTGGTGGTAAGAATAACAAATTCTGAACTGTGGGTGGTAGAGACTTTTGGATTAGTGGATGAGTGAATGTGCAAATTATTGGATGAATTAATTACTGTATTGATGAATGGAAATATGATTGACTGACTGCATGGATAGAAACATCAATAGATGAAAGAAGGTGTGAGTGCGCAGATGGATGAACAGCTCAGGTATACATCGATGGATTGCTGGAACAGTGGGTGAGTGAGTGCATGAACAGAGGAATGGAGGAAATCACACATGAAATCTTTAAGTTTGAGAACTAGGATTAGATCTCTCACATAAAGGTCTGCAGTGCTATACTAATGGCAGATCATGCCATTTTCAAATGTCAATAAGATAATTTGTCAGCATACCCAATGTCATTTCCTTGACTTTCAGGCACTTTTTCAGACAACAGCATTACGCTCACTGGGACTTGCTGTTTCACTGTTCCCTTTAGAAGTTGGGGCCTACACAATCTGAGTTCGCTTACTGCTGTTGATTGATTAACTAAATCACCTGTAAGTAATTCAAACATTACCTTAGTTTCATTCCTCATTCACCAAACATCAGGCTTAGACCAATGTGCAAAGTTGAGACAAAGGGGGGTGAGAGAGAAAATATATGACTGGAACAAGGACTAATAAATTCAAAGTTCTGAATTACCAGTAAAAGACTTAAATATTTCTTCCTCATCTCATGCTTCATTTCAGTCATTACTCTATGGAGAACATCAAAGCCAAACTTAAACTTAGCTGATCTGTCCTTAGAAAAAACACAGTGAGACTGAAAATGCAGTACTCATGAAATTTGTATTAGTCTTCTTCTGTCTATTAGTTTATAGCAGAAAGAACTCTAGAAATAAACTTAATAACACCACAACCATCAACATGCAACTAATTGTGTTTGGTGAAAGTTCAAGGAGTAGCCCTAGTAGTAGCTCTACAAATTTCCAACACCGAAGTCCTCTGTGCCACTGCACAAAAAGCTACGTTCTGAATCGTATTAGTCAAAGAAAAGCACGATCTCTCTCACTGACTTGGAGTAGGGGTAGAGGCTTGAAGATACTTTCTTGCTGGTCTACTAATGACAAACAAAATTGACAAACAGAACATCATCCTATCAGAAGAAGTTACTCCTTTCAGGTAAATCATAACTGCCCTCTTGGCATCCAAGGAATGGAGCCTAAAATTCTTCAGGGTTATAAAATCAAGAAACAAATAAGACAGAACAGATTGTTGTTTCATGTGAAAAGCAGAGATCATCTTAGAAACAAAGGAAGAGTCCAATCTTAACACCAGTCGGTCATGGAAAACTCTAAGATAAGGAGGCAAGCAGAACAAAGATCTACTCTCTTAATCTGCTAGCTGGTTTCTATAAATCCTCTAGTATAATAAGTAAATCTCATCTGGTAACCAAACTTCACGTTGCCAGATGATTAGTAGCAAACATTTCAACAGTCTAAGAGCTTTGGGCTCCCAGGACTGAACACCTCTCTAGCACTCTCCAAATACTTTAATTAATGAACATTGGAAATGAGGGTAGTCGTCA
Source organism: Calotriton arnoldi (assembly GCA_963921515.1). NCBI lineage: Eukaryota > Metazoa > Chordata > Amphibia > Caudata > Salamandridae > Calotriton > Calotriton arnoldi. The sequence continues at coordinate 280,272 of CAWUFW010007269.1, read as the reverse complement.
CAAAGTCAACCTGAAAACCTTCGTAAAGAAATGACAGAATATGTATCACATCCTATGACACAGGGTCTAGATCTTTGCGACTACACCAATTTCTAAATAATCCTAAGAGTGCAACCTTATAGTAGGCTGCATCCTAGATCTTTGCACTGAAATAGTTAGTTCTCTGGAAAGACCCTTGTTCTGCAATATCACATACTCAACTTCCAGGCCAATAAGCTGAGGTGAATCAGAACCTCTTGAGACAGAATTGGATAGTTCAAGGGAGTGCAGAATTACCCACTCTTGGCAAGTCATCATCTGACTGAGGAGAAGTAGGGTCAAGCTTGAACAAACGGAATTACTGTGGCTCCGTCTCTCCTAATATGTATTAGTAATTCCAAAATCAATTGGAATAAGGAAATGGCATTTCAAAAACTCTGTGGCCAATGGACAATAGACCATACACTTCCCATTTTTCTGAGACCTGAAACCTGAACCTGACTGAGGAACTAGGGAATTTTCCTGATCTGCAAACAACCTGCCACAGAAATCCCCATGTCTTGTAAATAATTGAAAACGAGTGAGGGTCCATACAAAATCTCTGGAATTACAGGAAGATTCTGCCTAATCTGTTCTCTTCCACGTTATCTATCCCTTAAATATGCACTGGACTGAGGGAGATCAAAACCTTCTCAGTCCATAGAAAAATGGGATCTGTTACCCTTGTGAGTTCCTGATAGTGAGCTCCCCCTTTTTTTTAGACAGATCTGGGCATTCACATTGTCTGTCCTGGTAGATACTACTTTTTCCACCTGAACAGTTACTAAATCCCTAAAAACGTGCCCACACATCAGCAGAGACCATTCCGCTGCACTTCAGTAGTCAGGAATGCTGCTGTTTACCATTAATGTTTAGGATGCATTGATATTCCTTGCTGACTTTCTGAGATAGAAACATTTTCTCCTAGAAAATCCGGAATAGCTAGAAGAATGCTTCTTTGATTCCCATCCCCCCAGAGTGGGAATTACTAGTAGACTTTACTTTATAAGTAAAAGCATGTTTTTTTTTTTTTTTTTTTAAACGTTTTAAGATAATTTGCTCTAACTGATCTCCAAAAACATCGATGCATTATAAAGGAATCTTTAGTAGTGCTGCCTTGTCTGCAGTCTTGATTTTTTAATCTCTCTTCCAAATATACCCCCTGACTACCACTGAAACTTCAGACGGTAAGACAAAGGTAATTAGTCCATCAGGTATTTGAACAAAATATGTGGATTAAAAATATAGGGAGGCCGAAATTTCTGAATATAAATATGGTTATAAACAAATAGGCAAGAATTTTGTTTTTTTAAGGTATTATGTTTTAGATACTATTGATATTTTTAGCATTGTTTTCAATAACACTATAGTAAAAATATAGTTTTCTAATGTTTTAGTTGATATATTAGTTTGATGTTTTATTATTGTTTAAGGGTATTTTTTTATTTAAATAGCTAGTAATTTTGAGTGATTTAGCATTTTTTATTTCATTTTTGTTGAAATTTATGGTGTCATAGCAAGTTGTAAGTTTTATAGGGGGAAGAGTGGGAAGTAAATTAAGTAATATTTATTTAACAAGTAATTATAAATTTTTTAATGAATTATTTATTTGATTTCAATCATGTAATTTATTAAATACTTATTTATTTTACTTATATTTTAGTTGCAAGCTCCTAGGTTTGTAGGGGTCTAGGTTGGGAAGCCAAGTAATAAGCAATTAATAATTTGGTAATAGTTTTTAATGAATGATTTAATTAATTATCAATCATGTAAAATGTGGACTACTGAATTATTGTACTAACATTTTAGTTGCTGACTGCTAGGTTTGCAGGGGTATGCGGTGGGAAGTTATTTAATTAATAATTAATGTATTATTCTTTACTAATTGTAATTTAGGGGCTCATTACGATGGCGGGCGGAAGCACAACCGCCGTGCTGGCGGATGCAAAAACCACCAGTTACCGCCGGCACGCAGCAGTCCACACGCCCGCCCAATTACGATGCGAAAAGTAGGCCAAACACCGCCGGCAAGCCAGCAACACCGTCCGCCATCAAAGTGCGCCCGTACACGTAGCGGCGCAGCCCAACTGACACACACCGTCCGACGAAACACGTCCCGCCCGGCGCATAAATTACGATGCCGCAAACAAACGGCTCCCACGGCCAAGAGATACCGTACGACAAACCGAAGCGGTAACACGGACGCCGAGCACGGACAACGAAGAAGCGGCTCCCCCGAGCATGAATCCAGCACTGCAGGCCCTCCCCATGCTCCTGCTGATGCACCACCAAGGACGCAACGTACCGCGGAGACGCAGGTAGGCACACACACAACAAGTGCACGCAAACAGCGCACACAGTGCAAGGGCGGAAAAAGCGGACAACCCCCCACCAGCGCGTGTACACTACACATCCACCATTGCATCCACATATGACACACAGGCCAAATCGTAACATCGCGTAACACATGTGTACACACCACCTGGGACTAGGAACCAACAACCCCGTCACGGCCCCAAAGCGGCGATGATGCCGCCACACATGCGCACAACGCAGAGGCCAACCGCAGCGCCATGCATGCGTCGCACACAGATACAGGGACACAACCAAGCAGCACACACATCAGCCCCACCCCGAACGCACATGACACGTGACAGGCCTGCCACAGACATGTCCCCAACGCCCAATTCACGGACAACACCCAACGCCACACAACCGACGCACACATGTCAGTGAAGACAAGCAACAGCAGGACACACCCCAGTGCAACAAACATGGCGTAGCACACAGCGGCGGCAACACCAACTAGGAGAAGCAGGGCCCCTTCGGGAAGAGGAACGCCAGTACCACACTGAAACACCCATACCACCCTGCACATATGAACAAGACATATAAAACGGAACACCAAAGAGCCCGGGGACCGACAACAGGTGGCCCAAGAATAACATTCACACACAAGGCCCAACGCAGAGCGGAAAGGCAGCCTGCCGCCCACACAAGGGAGAGCAGACAGCACTGAATGACCTTCCATTCCAACTCCGAAACCACAGCCCTACGACAGAAGCCGGTGAATACAGCCATTGTCCAAGAATAGACCAACACAGGCTTGCCGAGGAGACCGACCACAGGGCAGATAGCGCATATCACAGAAGCACACAACGGACGGGGAAGAAAGAAGAAAACACTCCCCATGTCGGCCACATGCAAGTTAATTGGAAGGAGTCACACATCACTGACCTTGAACTGTCTGAGAAGCATGTGGGAAGAGGGCCCGTGTCCTCCAAACAAGCCAACAGAACACAAGTCCTGTCTCCCTACGACTACACAGAGCTCACAGCAACCTCGGAGCGTGCACATTGCAGACTGCACACACAGCCGGAGCACGCCACCACAACGCACCGCTGCGAAATGGCAACCGCAACACACCTACCCAACTACGCCGAACAGCTCAAGCTGTACAAAACCAACCTGTTTCATACATTGGGATGCGATCTCCTGTCCCTGCTGAACGTAAGTTACCGACTGACTTACCGCATCACATTGTTCAGCTGCGTCATGCCCGTCTTCTACTGTCGGAGGTGTCCCTACCAGCATCCCGTGGAGATATGCCTCTCCAACCCGGCATGTCTGAAGGCGGACCTGCTACCACTACTCCTCCCTCTGGACGCACACGACAGGGCCTGCTCTGCCTATGGGGGCATGGCGTATGTGGCCAACATCGCACCCGCACTGAAATGGGACCACTGTGCCTCCACACGACGGATCATCGAGAACAGCTACATCGAATGTCACCCAGCATGCCCCATCATGGTCCTCCAAGGGACAACTTACGAACAACACCTTGACAGCCACCATCCGCTACATTGGCTGGCAAACATGTACACCACCAATGACATGGAAGCCCTGCTGGACGGCATCGCATACCTGACAACCTGTAAATTCGTCGGACCACAACGCAGGTTCCCCGATTGACCTATGATGTCCAACCCCGCACCCATGCTTAGCTTCCGCACGGACTGGCCAGTCACCACCACAACAGCCATACCAAACGACCGGCAACTGTAACCACACCATCAACGACATCGCCATGACATCGGATATGACCGGGACATGCACACTGTTCCCCATCACATCCAGGAACACCGCATGCATCGTGGGAGGCAGTGGCATGGGCTCTGTGTATCGCACCCACATGGACGGAACTGCACGAACAACCAGGACACGACATGGATCCAGCGCCCATGGACACACACACCGCTCAGTGGACATGAATAGGTCGCCTGGAGTCTGTGGGTGCTGCACCCTCCCACCCCCGCCCCGGGAATCCCATACCAGGACCTTTGCAAGGACGACAAGTGCATACAACAACAACACGACCCCAGTGACTGTGACATGTCCAGTAACCACCACAGTGCAACAACAAGTGGCACGCCGCTGCATGCACGCAAGCACATGCCCTGATGTCATCTCACATGCACGCGTGCATGAGGAACAACCGCAGCAAACCTGTCACATGGAACTGAGATGGACTGTGCCCATGATGCCAAGCGGTCTGGTAGGCTACATGTATACCGTCTGTGTCAAAGTCCGCAGCTCCGCAGCTATACGTAAATGTACATTAGCACAGCCTTGGCCAAGCAGATGTCACTCTGAAGCCCACATCCCACATGCAACAGCCAATCACATGTAACCCCACACCCTATCCCATTTGCAATCATGCTCAGTATATCCTCAACATGTATTCCGCTGCCAGTAGTGTCCACTATACTGCATCACAGAGGACAGAAGACTCAATATAATGTTTGAAACCAAAACTGTCTCCGCTGACTCATTTCACAAGTACGAATGAGAGAGGATGAGAGGATGTGAAGTACACGGCAGTCGTGACATGACCATGTAGTCCACTGGTATTGGATGTCAACGCAAATGAGTAGTACAACTGTGGAAGACACACATGTGTCGTGTGAAGTCGTATGGACGCAGTGCTCAGGTGGGTGGGTGTGACGGGTAGATGCGCACATGCCAAGTTGGAGCACGCCGTGTTGGGAGGGGTCATGAACAGTACACCACCGCTTCCCTGGGCATTGTGAGAGGACACCTGTCGGGGGGAGTGAACACGTGTGTGCACAGCAGCCGGGCACACGTACAAAGCGGTACCAGGCGCACCTCAGCCCACCCTCTGTGGACAAGCTGGATCCTGTTGTGCGCCCGCCATGCCCCTTGACAAGGCACACACAGCCCCAGTCGACCAGGTGTAACCCCAACATAGTCAATCCGCACAGGCGATACAGGGCACGGGATGGCAGTGGAGCATGGTGTGTGAGAGGTCTCCTCGCGCTCCTCCTGGTCATATCACGCAGGCAATAGAACCTCAACGTCTAGCATGGCACAAGTCAAATGGAAGTGTAGGGGGACGCACCACAGCACGAGCAGCACTGACGTCACGGGAGGTGGCTCGCACCATCCCATCCATTGCCCATCATACCAACCACGCCACATGCCATTGCGACTAAGTGCAAGCACGTGCGCCACCACCCCCGAGCCCTCCCCAGAGAGGCCAAAGAGTGAATGTGTGGGCCATCAGCCACAGACGGACGCGGCCTGGCCGCAAGGGCAGCCACAGCCACTGGGTGTCGCAGGTGGCGGATCCGGAAGGCGAAGACTGTGATGCATAGTCCATGCAGGCCGGGTCTCCATTTGGGGCACCACGCAGGTGGATGGCGTCCTGCCACACATCATACCCTGAGACAGCCCACTCGTGCAACTGGACCCACACATACACTCCTTGCCCTCTCTGGTGCGAGCTTGGGGCTGCCTGTGCAAGTGCTAGCCTCGCAGGTGAGCCTGCATATTGGGGGAGCGAGGGGAGGACATGAGGGCTGGGGCGAAGATGACTGTATCACTGTCAGTTAGTACAAGGGATGACCCAGATGTGGAAAGGAAGAGACGTGTCCCGTGTGTACTGCAACTAGTCGCCAATCCAACTACCCCCCATGTCCGGAATGTAAGCCCGCACCTAGGTCCGCCCATCCGCCACATCGAACATACCACCAGCACGACAACCTTCCCATTCGAAACACTGACTGGGGGTGGCGACCAGTGAACAATCATGTGTAGCCTACCCACGCGTACATGTGGGCCCTCCATGATCCATGTCACCTGCGGCAAAGTCATGACATGCGCAATGAGGGAAGTGAGGAGAGCTGTCCGCCCCACGCGCAGAAGGTGCATCAGCTCCACAGACCCAGCAGCGAGTCCAGCAGGGGTCACATGTGCAGGGGCAGCTGTGCCTGGTGTGAAGGCACATGCATATAGACAGCACATCGACCAATGTGTAGTCTGCCCACATCTACAGTCCATCATCATGCGGACATAGGAATTGAACACAGGGCAACACATCTTCAGTTGGTGCACCCACCGTGACCAACAATGCGCAATCATCGACGTACCCGCCCTGTGCATGGCCCCCACCCAACGGAGGCACATCCAGTGCCACCATCCCACACACACAAGCCTTCCACGGAACATGCTGTGTCCAATGGTCAGTACAGAGTCAGCGCCCATCTGGTGGATCCTGAACAGGAGACACATGCACACACATGCCAGCTCCCACTATGTACGTCTGCCACCTGGCACGTGCAATGTAACCTCTCACCTGTGACGTGTGACTGCAAGCACACAGCCGTCTTGGCATGGGGCTGTCAATGTGGACACCTGTCAATGTTTCGGGAGGTGTGATCCGTACAGTGCTGTACATAGGGTGCAGTGCTGACACCTACTACTGTCTCATATCCCCTCGTGCCACAGGTCCCACTTGTTTTGGCCGCTCAGCCTGTGCCCACATCGTCGTCGTCGTGTGCCATACTCATCCAGCCGCGGAAGCAGTTCCATGCTCAGCAGACATTCATGTTGCCGTGGCGTTGCCGCTTGACGGATATGCAGTCAGTCCCCATCAGCACGCCCCGCAAGTCATTGGGGCATAGATCCCCATGTGCATGCACATGGCAGTGGTTTGTATCACTAGCCATTGCCATTGTTGGGAGACCTGTGTAAGTGTATTGTGGCCGTGCCGTCCCAGCTTGACAGCTGGGCTGTGGCTCATGTGCTTGCTCAGTCATGTCAGTGATGTGTATGCGAAATTGCTATGTGTCGTGTTGCTTTGACATGTGTCCTCTGCCATTGTTCCTAGGCGGAGACCGAACATTGACCGCCCATACCAATTGCTGGCGGACATGGACGATACAGAGGTTATTAGGAAGTTTCAGCTGGACAGGCCAACCCTGCATCGACTGTGTGCCATGTTAGAACCCCATCTCCGTCCCCGCAGGGTGTATCCGACTGCTGTCACCCCCACGGCTAAGGTGATGGCCGCCATGCATTTCTTCGCCACTGGGTCATTCCAGCACACAGTGGGCATTGGAGGAGGGATGTCCCAGCCCATGTTCAGCAAGGTGCTGAGGGATGTACTGGCAGCCATGATGCTGTACCGAAACAGGTACATCCGCTTCCCCAGGGCTCGTGAATTGGCGGCAGTGAAGGGTGCATTCTATGCCCTTGGCAGAATCCCACACGTCGTTGGAGCCATTGACTGCACACATGTCGGCCTTGTTCCACCACAGGCCACTGAGCACCTGTACCGCAACAGGAAGCACACGCACTCCCTGAATGTGCAAGTGGTGTGCCTTGCGGACATGGTGATCACCCACGTGTGTGCAAAGTTCCCAGGCTCGGCCCATGACGCACACATAATGCGCAACAGCATCTTGCCACGACTGATGTCCAATATGCAACAGGATCGTGGCTGTATTGTCGGTGAGTATGTGGAGTGGTGTAGCGTGCTGGTTGTGCGATGCTGTCCCCTGTCCAGTTGGAATAGCAACGGTTCTCTGTGTCCCTCACACCCAGGTGACTCTGCGTACCCGAATGGGGCATGGCTGCTCAGTCCATTGAGGAATCCTCGCACCCCAGCAGACAATCGCTACAATGAGGCACATGGGAGGACCAGACGTGTGGTCGAGCGTACCTTTGGCCTCCTCAAGTCCAGGTTCAGGTGCCTGGACCGCACCGGGGGTGCGCTGGCGTACTCCCCACAGAAGGTGTGCCGGATAGTGGTGGCGTGCTGCATGCTGCACAATCTGGCCATTCGGAAGCAGATCCCCCTCATCGTGGATGACGGAGATCAACCAGGGCCCCAGCCCGCAGACCAGGACAGCTCGAGTGAGGAGGACAGCGGAGAGGAGGAAGCTGGTAATGTGCGGCAGCAGCTCATCGCCCGCTACTTCACTTGACGGTAAGTGTCCATGTACGACGGCTGATGTGGCTGTATCTGTGCAGGTGTGTGTGTGCTGTGTCAGGGTGGCCGTTTGTTCACTGCGTGCTGTGTGTCAACGCTCCATGGCCAGGGTAGTATGCCACTGTTGGTGGCTGTGGCATTGTGCCCTATTGCTCTGTGCGATGTGTGTACATTGCTTGTAGTTGTTGACATGTACTGTGTGATGGGTGTGTGACACACTCATTGAATGTGCTCCTGTTCTGTCTCCCACCCCTAGGTCCCTACAGGCCCTCCGGATTCCATTGCCATGCCACGCATCAGGTGCCTTTCCGCCCAAAGTGGCCGTTGTATTCCGTACAAATAAAACACAGGGCACAAACAGCAGTTAGTGTAAAAGGTGCATTTATTTCAAACTGTGACATGTGATTGTGTGTAAGGTGATGACAAAAGTGGTGCGTGCAGTGACAATGAGCTGTCGGTCATGGCTGCGTGATGCTCAGGGTGTACCCACTGGTTCTATGTCCATAGTCCAACACACACATGCCATCCAGATGGCTGTGTGGAGTGGGATCGTAGTCCAAGTCAATGCAGTGGCTGGTCAAGGAAGGCTGGCGGAAGGCTGGCGGAAGGCTGGCTGGCTGCCTCACTTGCGTTTGGAGCGTGCGAAGTCCTCCCGGGAGATCTGTTTCCACTTCGGACGGCCCCTTCCACGTTTGCGAGGGGGGTGCCTGCTTGCGACATGCTGGTGGTTGAGGTGTGCTCACTGGCTGTGGACGCAGGGGAACTGGACACTGCTGCTCGACCCTGCGCCCCGGCAGGTGGTGGCGGAGGGGAGCTGCTGTCCCTGGCTGTGACCTCACCGCCACCACCAGCTGGCCCATGAGGTCCACGAGTTGGCCCATACGGGCGTCCATGGACCTCAGCACCCCCAGCACCTCACGCGTGTCTGAAGCAGACCGGACCCATTGTCCTTGGGCCTCTTCATAGGCCCCAAGGACTCTGGCCATTTGAGGCAGGGCATGGCTCCCAGGGGAGGCTGGCGTTTCCCTGACCCTGCTCCTCCTACCAGTCCTGCTGCCACCGGCCTGCCCACTAGCCACATTGCTCACCACGGTCCTCGCTGTGGCTCCCAGGGTGGATCCAGTCGGCCGGGCCACCACCTGCGCTGGGGCTGGTGCCAGCGAAGACGTGGTGGTGGTGGCGGCGGTGGTGGTCGGTGCGGCGATGGTGGCGGTTGCGGCAGTGGTAGTGGCCACAATGACCGTGGGTGTGGCCGCAACGACAGTGGCAGCAGGGGGCTGGGAATGTTCAGCAGCCCTGGATGATGGGTTGGTGGGTAGGAGGGGTCCTGGGGAGCGGCTGGGCCCTGCCACACCAGATGGGCCTGCTTGGTGGTCCGTGTCCGAAGAGGAGGACAGATCCTCCAGATCCGTGTGTCCTCGTTGGGGGCTTGTAGGCTGGCTGTGCTGGCTGCTGGCTCCATCCCCAGCATCCAGCAGTTCGTCACCTGTGGAGAGAATGTGATTTGTTATTGTGTTGCACCTGGCGAAGTATGTATTTGTCGTCTGACATTAACAGTTCGTGCAATCTCGTACATGGGTTTCCCGGAGGCGTGTGTGTGGCTGTAGCATCTGTAGTTGTGTGTGCTTGGCAATGGGACTGTGTGCTGTGCACATGTGGCATGGGACGGATTGGCCATGCCGATGGGTGTGTTGCTGTGCCCCTACTTATTGTGACTCTGGTGTATGCGGGCTCCTGGCCCATCCTGGGTCTGGTTTGTACTTTGCTTTTGGTGTTCAGATGGGACGCTTAGGAACGCATATGGCAACATGGGGGCCATGCCCCAGATTCGCATTTGGGAGGGAATATGCTTTTGGGGTTCAGATGGGACGCTTAGGAACGCATATGGCAACATGGGGGCCATGCCCCAGATTCGCATTTGGGAGGGAATATGCTTTTGGGGTTCAAATGGAACGCTTAGGAACGCATATGGCAACATGGGGGCCATGCCCCAGATTCGCATTTGGGAGGGAATATGCTTTTGGGGTACATGCTGTGAGCCATGGGTGCCGAACGTGACATGTGTTGTGGCAGCATGACAGTGCATGGTTTGAGGTGTGTGCATGCTTGACATGGCCTGCATATTTGCTGTCTGTTGTGATTACTGGACATGGCATTGGACGCATCGTTATGAGCGAGTGATGGTTGTGTGCCAGCCAACGTATTGCAGTTGTCCCATCTCCTTGGTGTGCGTGCTGCCCTGTGCCATGTGCATCACTGCAGTGCTCGGGGGGTGTGGCCCATGTTGTGTGTTGTTGCTCACAGTGTGTCGTGCGCTTCATTGACTTCTGGCACATGGTTGGTCATGGGCATGTATCTTAGCGTGACTGCTGTATGTGTGGCAGCTGTGCGGATGACATGCCTTTCATGAGACTGGGGCTGACGGATGGGATGGATGGTATGTTGTATGTGCATGGTGTGTCTGTGTGTTTGATGGGTTCAGTGGTGTTTGTGTGCATTTATGTTGTTCCGCTCTGTTGCGTCTAGTGTTGTTTGTCTTACATAGGCGTAGTTGTGGGGTGTGTGGTTGACAGGCAGTAGGAGCTACATGGACAGGACTTCAATGGTGTTTCGGTTGTGTGTGATGAGTTGCACAGTGGCTGCCGTGTGGTACTATATTCAGTGTGGCTTGTGCATGCAGACGTGGCTCCTTGGGTGTTGCTATGTCTGTGATGGGTCATGTGGGGTGTGAGTCTGTTGTTCATGTCCGTGTGCACATTGTTCACTTGTTCGTGACGGTGGGCGGTGCTGCGTGTTCGTCTGCTACGTGACATGTCCCATGTGTTGGTCGTGTTCCGGTCCTCATGCCTCCAGTAATCCAGCCCTGTCCAGTTTCCCACCTGCAAGTTGTTCGTGCGTGCACTGTACTGGATGCCACATGGCTCTAAGCGGGGGTGCTCCATGTTGCAGGTCTGTGGGGGTGGGGGGTGTTGTGGGTCGTGGGGGTGGCTGGACACCCACTGACACCGATTGCTGTGGACCGTGATGTCTGCCTTTCGGCTGTCGTTGTGCACTGCGGTGGCTGACACGTGGCTGTGGGGTGTGGGGGATGCTCCTCCTTGCTGTGCTGTGGGACTAGGGGCCTGGTGTGTGTTGTACTTGGGCTGTCCACCGTCCCACCCACTGCACTTTGTGTTCCTGCCACTTACCTGTTACTTGTCGGTTAGTGCAGCTGTGGCGGACACATGGGTGTGGTGGGTGCTCGTTGTGGCGCTTCTGGCATATTTGGGGACTTGTTGGTGGTTACGTGGCTGGCTGAGTGTACACATGTCCCCACGTATCTTACAGTTGTTCGGTTTGGGCTGTGTGTGGTGGTGTCTGTTGCATGTGTGTGTGATGTGTTGTGTATTGTGTGCTGGACATGGGGGTGTTTGTCCCTGGGAGCTGTGGCATGGTGGTAGTGCATGTGAGTACATAGCGGTGTGCTGGTATACATTAGTTTGTACTTACCAGCCTCCACTCCCCCTGCTAATCCGGCGAGGATCTCCGGATGTATTATGACTCGCACCTTCTCCTCCCACGCTTTGAAGGTCTTGAAGAGCGCGGGATTCCCTCCGCCAGTGACGGCAGCCAGCTCTCTGTTTTTGCCCTCCTTCTTCTTGACCAGGCTCTTGACGTCATTCCAACGTTTGTTTATTTCTCCTCTGTTCCTGGGCAGGGTCCCGACTGCATTGACCTGGTCTACGATCCGGTTCCACATTCTGTTTCTGGTGGCTAGTGGTGTGTGCTGGACCATGTTCCCATAGATTTGTGGGTACACCTTGATGATCTCGTCGACCATGACCGTCAGCTCAATGGGCGTGAACTTGGGCATTCTTTGTGGTGCCATGGTGTTTGTGGTGCTGGTGCGGTGTGTGTTGTGTAATGTGCAGGGGGTTTGTGGTGCAGGTGTTTGGTGGTGGTGGTGGTGGTGGTGGTGGTTGTGATGTGTGCGTTTCTGTGGTGTGTTGCTGTCCTTGCTGTGTCACTGTGTCCTCTCCTCTCCTCTCTGGTTTGCAATGTTGCAAGGGGTTGTGGTCTGTGGGAGTGCTGCTTTTGTACTTACCTATGTGGGTGTGTCCTCATGGTCTGTTGTTTTCAGGTGTGTTGTGTCTGGGGTTCTGGCCTTTGTAGTTTTTGTTTGTCCGGGGGGTGTTTTCGGGATGTGTACTGTGCTTGTGTATTTGTGCGTGCCTTGCTGTGTGGACTTGTTGGCCATGTTGTGTGCTATTGGTTTTGTGAGCGGATGGTTTCTGTGCAGGTACGTGGGCGCCATGGCTTCTGCCGTGTCGATTCTCATCGGCGTTGTTTGCGCTGGCGGGCGGTATATTTGTAGTTTTCCCGCGCTCATGGCGGTGCGATCGTAATTTCATGTGCGGTGTGTCGGCCGTGAGGGCGGGCGGTTTTGTGTTGTCGTGCGTGTTTCTGTCCGTGGCGGGCGGTTTGACTCCGACTCGGACGTTGGCGGGCGGTATTTTGTGTGATTTTTCCGCCGATGGCGGTTTTCGGTTTGTGTAATCGTAATGGCGTGGTCGGTGTTCAGACGGTGTGTGCGGGCGGATTTTTGCCGCTTTCATGCCTGGCGGATTTTTTTACGCCGGGTATCGTAATGGGCCCCTTAGTTACTTAATTGAATTTTAAATATTTAAATACATTTTATGATTTAATTATTTTAATTATATTTTAGTTGGGGAATGTTAGGTTTGTAGGGTTCTAGGCTGGAAAGTTAATTTAGTAATAGTAAATTAAGAATTAATTATTAATTGCTAATTAACTATTTAATCGATTTTAAATATGTAAATGACGCTATTCTTATTTTTAAAGATCTATTTAAGGTGTGGGCTGCTAGGTTTGTAGGGGCGTGGGGTGGGAAGTTAATTAATAATTGAATGATAATTATGTGTTAGTTGATAATAATTATTTTAATGATTAGTAATTATGTTAAATGATTAATGTTTTTATATTTTTATTACATATATATATTTATGTTAATTAATAATTTTTATATTAAGAGTGTAATAAATTGTTTTCACAGTCACGGTGTTACTTATATATGTAATGTGTTTGAAGTGAAGTACTTTCCGTAAACTTGTTTAGAATGCAGTAAGAATAGTAAAATTATGCCCCGTTGCAATTTGACACTTTCCCTACTGTTGATCTGTTCGGAGTGGGAATAGTAAATGTCACCCCTCTGAAACCCAATGCTTTCTGTACGATAGCACATGCTGGTGTGGGAATAGTTAATTTCACCCTTCTGAAATCCAATGATTTCCCTACTGTTACAGAGACTGGTTTGGAATAGTAAATTGTACCCTTCCAAAGCCCAAAGCGTTGCCTACCGTTTATTATATTTAACATTATTTGTTTTAATTTTAACATTTACTTTAATGTTTATAGTTGTTTTTGTAATGTGATTTGTAGATTTTTCGACTTTTAATATTTTTTTATGGTATACATGAATTCATATATTTTATCCTAGTAATTTTGTTATATTTTCTATGGTTTTATTGTATATGTATGTGTATGTTTTATATATATATATATATATATAAAGGCTCAACGCCAAAACACGTAGACGCTTGTAACGATATTTTTTCTGATGGAATAAATTTTACATCCTGATTTTGAAGCCCCATCGAGTGCCGTTTCTTTTCTCTGGATTCATTTGAGAGGAGGAGTTCTTTACCATATATATATATATATATATATATATATATATATATATATATATATATATATATATATATATATATATATATATATATATATATATAATCTTTTGCCGCTTGACTTCATTCCCCATCTCCGAAATGTTTTAAAGCAGGCGCGGACCACGTTTTAGTGCAACAGTTCGTTTATTAACTTTCCTTTAGTCGGCCATGACGCATTTCGGTCCCTCCTGGACCTTGATCACATGACAACGCTCCTCGACTTCAGCTACCATTTTATACTTGTTAAAGTGCCAGTGCATAGTGCAAAAAAACAGCAGATTTGGCCCAATGGACAGTGAAGACATACTAGAATTACATACCGTAGATCATTGCAATGCTTGTTAATACAATACAAATGTAAATATTTTGAATGTTGTCAATATCCTTTTGTTAATCACTGTTGGCCAAGTTATTGAATATATAAATAAATAATTTAAGTTCAATAAATAAATACATGCTAAAAATGCATTAACAATAAAACCTAATATTCTTGCCCATTTTAAGAACCAATTTTTACAATTCTTAAAAAATTATTATTAACAAATATAAATTGTATAAATGTTAAAACTTAATATTACACATACAATCATTGTAAATAACACAGCAGATTGTTTTAAAATTAATTGCTTAAATGCAGCTAGTAATTGATCTGTAATAAGCTATTTGTTAGTTCTGTCCAAGCCGTATTTTACTTAAAGGCAAATTTACTGTATTTGTGGTGCAAGTGCTTAAATCATTCTGCTTCCAGAATTAGTTGGTTTGCATTTTGGACCTATTAAGTGACCTAAAAAAGTGAATACTTATCCACCCTACCCTGTTACGTGTAAATAAAATATTGATGTGAAATTTAAAAACCATGATGGTTGATGGCTAAGGTCAGGCGGCAGCCCCTCTCTCAAATGTTTCTTAAATACGAATATTATTATATAAAATGTACTTATTCTGTATTGGCAGCTAACAAGGTCACCATGATAAGCAAAACTAATGTAGGGCCAATAAGTGATTGAAAGGTATAAAAACACTGATGTCTCAAAAAATTAATGTTATATTAATTAAAACAGAGTGTTAAAACCTACATTTTATATAAAAAGAACGGATCATCTAAATACATGTGTAAAGGTCTTCAGTGGTGTTTAGACCTCCCGGAATTTTGCTGTCGAGGTTGATAATGTATCTTGTTTCCAATTTACGCAGAGTACCTTCTCTATCACCACCTCTTCTATTTTTTGGCACAGAGTCAATAAGGTAATAGGACAAGTGTTGTAAATCATTGTTGTGTATTTCTTGGAAATGTCTAGCAACTGGGTAGGTGGGATCTCTATTTGTAATAGCTCTAAGATGTTGTAATATTCTCTTATTTGCAGGGAGTTTTGTGCTGCCTACATATCTAAGACTACATGTGCATTCAAGAATATAGATAGCATAATCTGTTTTACAATGTAGGGCTCGTGTTATTTCTATCTCCCTGTCGCTAAACGGTGTTTTGTACGTTTTTTTGTTCACGCCATACTGACAGGCTTTGCAATTTTTACATTTCGTGAACCCTTTTCGTTGTGTTAGCCAATTCTGTGTATCTGCGACCTCAGGGCTACTTGTTACTAAGCTATTACTCATGGAGGGTGCCTTCCTATATGTTATTCCCAATGATTTTGGAAGGAGTCCCCCTATGATCGGATCGTCTAATACTATAGGCCAATTGCGCTGTACTATATTTCTGATTGTCTTATGTTGCAGATTATATGTAGTAATAAGGCGCAATTGGTGAGTTTGCTTGTCCTTTTCTAGTTTATTTTCCTTGGGTTTTAAAAGGGTGTCTCTATCTAATTTCATTGTTTTGGTAATTGCTGCGTCTATTGTTTTGCTGTTATATCCTCTGGCTAGGAATCTATTCTTGCTTTCCAGTTGCGCGGTTTTTAAATCTATTGGATTGCTGCAAATACGTTTAATTCTTAACATTTCCCCATAGGGGATACTGTTTATCAAATGTCGTGGGTGGAAGCTCGTAGAATGGAGCATCGTGTTTCCCGCTGTTTCTTTTCTAAAGAGTCTCGTTTCCAGTTTCTCTTTTTTCACTAACACCTCCACATCTAGAAAATTTATATTCTGACTGCTAATAGTTGAAGTGAAGCTTAAATTAATCTCATTGATGTTAATATTTCTTACAAATTCATTAGCTTCGTCTATTGAGCCATCCCAAACCACAAAGATATCATCAATGTATCTTAGAAATAACTTTACGTTTTTAGCCATTTGAACACTGTAGATCACGTTGAGGACCAGCTCCTCCCACCATCCCATATGTAAACAAGCGTAACTGGGGGAGAAGCTGGCCCCCATAGCAACACCACGTATCTGTTGGTAAACTGTCTTATCAAATAAAAATACATTGTTGTTCAGACAAAATTGAGTTAGATTGCTTATCATCATACAGTGAGCAGAAAGTCTGGATTTGCCTTTACTGAGGAAATGTTCTAATGCCCTTATACCATCTCTGTGTCTAATACTGGTATATAATGACACTACGTCTAGAGACATTAAAAGGTAACCATCTTTCCATTCAAAATTATTAATTATATCAAGAAAGTCACTCGTGTCTCTGATATACGTTGGTAAGGAATGTACTAGTTCTTGTAAAAAATAGTCTATATATTGACTAGCATTTTCCAATAGACTGTCTTGTGCGGAAATAATGGGGCGACCAGGTGGATTTGCTTTGTCCTTATGTATTTTGGGAATAAAATACATGTTAGGTACCGTTGGATTTTCTTTCCGTATAAATCTGTACTCGTCCATTGTTACTATTCCTGCACTTCTCCATGCCAACAGTTTCCCATACAGATCATCTTGTATTGTTTTTAGTGCACCCCAATTGCTGATTTTATAACATGATCTGTCGTTTAGTTGCAATAGGGCCTCTTTCAAGTATTGTTGTCTGTCCCACAAAACAATATTACCTCCTTTATCAGCATTCCTTACAATCATATTTTTGTCACTTTGTAGCTTTGTAATTAGCTGCTTGTATAGTCTATCCTTTGGGTGCCATTTTTGTTTTGTTTGCCATGTTTTGTAGTTCAACTTCTTGATTTCATTGATTACCTGGTCATTAAAGATATCAATACTATCTCTGGTCATAATAGGATTAAATGTTGATTTCTTCTTAAAAGGTGTAGTTTTCCTATCAGGCATATACTCATCCAGAGGTGAAGTTGCTGTCTGTGTTGTATCGCCGAGGTTATGAGGACAAGATACTGTATTTGTGTTGGCCCCCCTCATAGTAGAGGATTCCGTTTGTAACTCCATGAGTGTATCTAATAAAGTTGTATCGCCAACCTGCGATGTTTCCATTTGATTGCTTTCAAAATTGTTTGTTTCTGCCATTACTTTTTCTTTTGTCATTTGTTTTTCTTTTGATAAAGCATGATGTTTTTTAAGCTTCAATTTCCTTATGAATCGGTATATGTCCATGCGGGTGTTGGCATAATTAAAATTTGATTCAGGGCAAAATGAGAGACCTAACGATAAAATTTGTTGTTCTGCTTTAGTTAGGGTGGTTTCCGTCAGATTAATAATTGTTTGGGCATGATTTATATTTGTTGCTTGTTTCACCAGCCTCTCCCTCTCCCTCTCGTGTTTTTGTTGTATATTGGCCTCCCGGTTTGCTTTCCTCCTCTGTCTCCGCTTGTGGTTGCGCCTCTTCCTCTGGTGCTCTGCTGTGTCCTGGGACGAAGAGTCGCCCTTCGTTCCTCCACTAAAAAATTAATTTCTTCCCCTGGTGATAATTTAGGTAATGTTTGTCTTGGAACTGACTGTTGGCCGTCCAGTTCCGCCTCACTTTCCAGGTTGGAACTTAAATCTGAATTGGATACATATTCATAAGTATTTTTATTGGTGGATGCCTCGGTGCTAGTTTCACTCTGTATTTTCATTTTATTCGTTTTCATAATGTCATATTTTTTTGAAAAAGTAAAAATGCGCCCTGTTTCATAGTCCACTCTGTCACGGTGAAACTTGAACGCTTTGCGTTCTTTGATTTTGTCCTCCTCTCTTTTCAAGCGCACTATCATTTCATCTCTTAATTTTTTCTCTTCTTCACCTTTATTTAGTTGTTTGATTTCCTGATTGAGTGTTTCAATTTTTCCCTGTAATGTTATTCGGTCTATTTCAGCGTATTTCACTAGAATTTCGACCAGCCTTTTGGACGATTCCAAATTGCTTTGAGCCCAATCTCTCATCATATCAGGGTTTGGCTGGTCGTAACTGGGGGCTATTAGTATCCTTAGCCCTCTCTGGATTCTGCCCACATCCAAATAGCGCTGCAAAGACTTATGCTCCCACCACTTGCCCTGTTCTGATTTTGCAAGTTTTTCTAGTGTCCTGATTTTTTTTTTGATATTCGTATTTACTGGATTGACAGCAACTTGCGATGTTCCTACGTTGCTTTGCAGTGGATTGCTAAATATTTCAAAGGCTGCCGCCTCTCGGTCCCTGAGCGTGTCCTCCGACATACTTTGTGGATTACAGTACTTTGAAAGCAGTTCCAGAGACGGGTGATTCAAAATAAATCCCACTATCCCCGCTGCTTGCACGCCACACACCCCTCAATGCCAGTCAACTCCTACCTTAAGCGTAACAGTCCCCTTCCGGCGCGTCCTCCGACACAGCTTTCCGAGGAGTTCACTCCAGGCGGTTTGTTTGTTTTGGCCGAGGGGGGGCCGACGAATTGTATCCTTACGGGGAAAACAATCCAAGTACCTCCGGCTGATTGCACGGAAGTGTTAGCTTCCGAATGTCGTCGCCTCTTTCTGTGTGGGGGTCCGTGCTAGGCTGTCAGAAGCGTATACAGCCAAAATATCATCTTTTGCCGCTTGACTTCATTCCCCATCTCCAAAATGTTTTAAAGCAGGCGCGGACCACGTTTTAGTGCAACAGTTCGTTTATTAACTTTCCTTTAGTCGGCCATGACGCGTTTCGGTCCCTCCTGGACCTTGATCACATGACAACGCTCCTCGACTTCAGCTACCATTTTATACTTGTTAAAGTGCCAGTGCATAGTGCAAAAAAACAGCAGATTTGGCCCAATGGACAGTGAAGACATACTAGAATTACATACCGTAGATCATTGCAATGCTTGTTAATACAATACAAATGTAAATATTTTGAATGTTGTCAATATCCTTTTGTTAATTACTGTTGGCCAAGTTATTGAATATATAAATAAATAATTTAAGTTCAATAAATAAATACATGCTAAAAATGCATTAACAATAAAACCTAATATTCTTGCCCATTTTAAGAACCAATTTTTACAATTCTTAAAAAATTATTATTAACAAATATAAATTGTATAAATGTTAAAACTTAATATTACACATACAATCATTGTAAATAACACAGCAGATTGTTTATATATATATCACTTCCAAACTTCGTGCATCAAGCCCTCCAGTTCACTTCACATTTCCCGGGCCAGCAGAAGAAAAACGGCACAGGCAAGTCCCTTTTGCAAGTGATTTATTTTCTTTTCAAAGTTACAGAAAGGCTCCCATTTCTCACGGGGCCATAACAGCAAAGTGCAGGGTGCCTTCAACAATAAAATGACCTACGCGTTTCGGCTTGCGCCTTCTACTGGGTCAATCAATAGGATTCACAGTGTGCATTTTAAAGGGGAAGCATTGCTCATTTCCCCCCACCACCAATTAAAAAATATAGCGTTGGTTTAAAGGGACCACAACACCAATGTATGTTGTCGAGTAAAATGGTCACATCCTCATTCAACTTCCTAGAGCCTGATCATTTTACATCCTTATAAAGTACATACATACACAATCTACTAATTCCAGGCTCTCTCTTTGAAATCCATTTATCCAAACAGATTTTGTTCAATTCATCCTTGTAAAGTACATATTTAAGGTATGTGGTTACATATACAATCTACTAATTCAAGACTTTTTTCTTTTTAG
The DNA here is from genome assembly GCA_963921515.1 of Calotriton arnoldi. Taxonomy (NCBI): domain Eukaryota; kingdom Metazoa; phylum Chordata; class Amphibia; order Caudata; family Salamandridae; genus Calotriton; species Calotriton arnoldi. Next base: position 260,272 of record CAWUFW010007269.1, on the reverse strand, counting down.
AAATACATCCATCCTGACAGATCGATTCAAGTACTAGATTTCTGTTGTTTTGATCGATAACACAAATACTCAAATGGAATACCGTTCATGTTTTCTCTATCATATACCCTCCACATTGGAATAGACAGAAATAATACCTCTGAGCATTCTGAATAAAGTGCAATGTGCATATTTCAGATAAGCAAGAGAGCCATGGCTCTCATTCTCTGTGATAGTATTCCATATATACATAGTAAAACTACTTGTGTCTATCTAAGCAGGCTACACATTTGCATTGTGCCCGTATTTGTGTCCGTTTTCTCTCCCCTTTTTTCCTTTTGTGCCCCCGCTGCCTCTCGCCATTCCCGCCGCTGCGTCCCCTGCGGCCCCGCCCCCCTGTCTGCCCATTCGCTGACCCTGCCTCCCGCCTCCCAGCTGCTCCTCCCTCCCACCTCCCCATAAATGGCGGCCGCTGTGCGGCCGCGCCGCTGGCGCGCCGAAGGCGCGCCTAAGGCAAGCCCGTCTGCGCCCGTCCGTGCCTGGACCGCGCCCAGCGCCAAACCCCTGGCCCCCGCAGCAGCCAACCCACCCACCGGACTTACGACACCGCCACCCTCAACGCACTCAACACCGGCCGTATCCCCGGCTGCCACCGTGCCACCCCAGGTCGCACCCACGGACCCTTCGGCTGCCAATCCTGCAAGTTCTCCTGCCTCCGGACCTGCACCGCACCCGCCAAGCCGAGCACCAGCAGCAACCACCTGAAGTGCATCCTGCTCAACACCCGCTCCGTCCACAGACACGCCGTGGAACTTTGGAACCTGCTCGACTCCACATCACCAGACGTCGCTTTCCTCACGGAAACATGGATGAACGCCTCCTCAGCGCCCGACATCGCCATCGCCATCCCGGACGGATACAAGATCACCCGAAGGGACCGCGCCAACCAGACCGGAGGAGGCATCGCCATCGTCCACAAGAACACCATCCGCATCACGACCAACTCCGACGACACCTTCACAGCCGGCGAACACCTGCACTTCCAGATACACACCGACCCCAAGACCACCCTCAGAGGCACCCTCATCTACAGACCCCCAGGACCACGCACACAATTCAGCGAAGACATCGCCGAGCTCATCAGCCCGCACGCCCTCCCCTCGGCTGACTACATCCTCCTTGGGGACCTCAACTTCCACCTAGAGAACAACAACGATCGCAACACCACCACCCTGCTGGACAACCTCGCCAACCTCGGACTCAAGCAACTGGTGACCACCCCCACACACCACGCCGGCCACACGCTTGACCCCGTCTTCTCCTCCAGCAAGGACATCTCCTTCAGCCACACCACCGGACTCCACTGGACAGACCACAGCTGCGTCCACTTCAGCTTCAGCAGGATCACCACGCACCACCACCCGCAACAGTTTCCGCGCAGAAGCTGGAACAAGATCACCACCGACCAACTCACCACATCCCTGAGCCAGAACCCTCCCGCCAGCTCAACGAACCCCAACCAAGCCGCCAGCAACCTCACAAGATGGATCACCAACTGCGCAGACGACCTCGCCCCATTGAAGACCCCCCAGTCAGACCCGGCAACAAGAAAGCATCCTGGTTCACCGACGAACTCAAGAAATCCAAGAAGAACTGCCGGGCCCTCGAGAAAGCATGGCGCAGAGACCCGACTGCAGACAACATGACCACCCTCAAGCACGCCACCCGAAAACACCACCAGCTGATCCACACCACCAAGAAAACCGCATTCAAGGAACGACTGGACAACAACGCCCACAACAGCAAGGAACTCTTCATCATCGTCAAAGAACTCTCGAACCCCAGCGCCGGAAACAACGACATCACTCCCTCGCAAGACCTCTGCAACTCGCTCGCCTCGTTCTTCCACAGCAAGATCGCAGACATACACAACAGTTTCAGCACACAGCCGACGTACCCTACGACCGTTCCAATGTCCCCCACCTCCACCCTCCAAGCCTGGACCCCGATCAACACCGAAGACACTATCCGCACGATGAACTCCATCCACTCCGGATCACCAACCGACCCCTGCCCTCACCACGTCTTCAACAAGGCCGACGCCGTCATCGCACCCCACCTCCGGGACATCATCAACACCTCCCTCGACACCGCCACCTTCCCAGAGAGCTGGAAGCACGCCGAACTCAGCGCCCTACTGAAGAAACCGTCGGCGGATCCCACCGACCTCAAAAACTACCGCCCCATCTCGCTCCTTCCTTTTCCTGCCAAAGTCATCGAGAAGACCGTCAACAGACAACTGGCCGCCTTCCTCGAGACGAATGGATCCCTCGACCACTCGCAGTCCGGCTTCCGGGCCAACCACAGCACCGAGACCGCCCTCATCGCAGCCACCGACGACATCCGAGCCCTGCTCGACAACGGGGAAACAGCGGCCCTCATCCTCCTGGACCTCTCCGCAGCGTTCGACACAGTCTGCCACCGCACCCTAGTGCAACGCCTGAACAACGTCGGAATCCAAGAGAAGGCACTGGAGTGGATCATCTCCTTCCTCGCCGGAAGAACCCAGAGAGTCCGCCTCCCCCGTTCAGTTCCGAGGCCACCGAAGTCATCTGCGGTGTACCACAAGGATCATCACTCAGCCCCACCCTCTTCAACGTCTACATGAGCCCCCTCGCAGCCATCGCACGCCAACACAACCTCAACATCATCTCCTACGCCGACGACACCCAGCTGATCCTCTCCCTCACCAACGACCCCACAACCGCCAGAACCAACCTACATGAAGGGATGAAGGACGTAGCCGAGTGGATGAGGAACAGCCGCCTGAAACTGAACTCAGATAAGACGGAAGTCCTCATCCTAGGATCATCACCCTCCGCCTGGGACGACTCCTGGTGGCCCCCTGCCCTGAGCAACGCACCCAAACCAACGGACCACGCACGCAACCTGGGCTTCATCCTGGACTCCTCCCTCTCAATGACCCGACAAGTCAACGCCGTCTCCTCGTCTTGCTTCAACATCCTACGCATGCTGCGCAAGATCTTCCCGTGGATCCCCACTGAAACCAGGAAGACGGTCACCCAGGCCCTCGTCACCAGCTGACTGGACTACGGCAACTCCCTCTACGCCGGAACCACAGCCAAACTTCAAAAAAGACTCCAACGCATCCAGAACGCCTCAGCTCGACTCATCCTGGACATCCCCCGACACAGCCACATCGCCGGACACCTGAGAGACCTGCACTGGCTCCCCGTCAGCAAGAGAATCACGTTCCGACTCCTCACCCACGCACACAAAGCTCTCCACAACCAAGGCCCCAGATACCTCAACGACCGTCTGACCTTCTACACTCCCACCCGCCAGCTACAATCGACCAACCACGCCCTCGCCGCCGTCCCCCGCATCCGAAGAGCCACAACGGGAGGAAGATCCTTCTCCTACCTGGCTGCCAAGACGTGGAACTCCCTACCCATCCACCTCCGCCTTACCCAAGACCACCTCTCCTTCAGGAAGCAACTCAAGACCTGGCTGTTCGAACAGTAGCAGACCCCCCCCCCCTAGCGCCTTGAGACCCTCCGGGTGAGTAGCGCGCTATACAAATGCTTGATTGATTGATTGATTGAAGGTGCATATGTTTCAATGTATTTAAATCATCAGGGGGAGAAAGTATATAGATGATTTGTCATGATGTTATTCACAATATTAAGATTGACTTCCAGTGTTAAAGTGATCTGTGCTTCTATAAACATGTAGAGAGGACAATATTTATATATGAAGGTGTATTATGCACATCCCAATAGTTCATATATTTACACAGAATATAAATAGATAAAGAGAAATAGAGAAATAAGAAACTAGAGGAAAAGTTCCACTCAGTTTGATGTATACTAATCTCCAGGCATTAAAACCATAATCTACTTCTCTACAACACCAATCGAAGTACATCATATAGGCCACTTATCACCCAGAAACTGGAGGAGGAAAAGTTCTACTTCTCGTTTCCGTCATCTCATCTAGCCCCCACCATGTGTTTAAAGTGCACAGTGCAATGTTTCCTGCCAGGATTAAAGTAACCTGTGTTGCAAAGTTTGTGCAGAAAACTATGTAACAAACATATAATGATAATACTAGCCACACATCCTATTTGATAATATGATATTATTACATTCATTCTTGGAAAGCAGAGTCATCACTTAAGGTGTAAGCTTTTGTCTACCCAAAACAGAGTCACTCAAGGAAATTCACAGAAAGGTGTATAACTCGGCATCCGTATTGAGGCCCCAGGGGTTTTGTGTGCCTAGAATAACAATCCACCTTGATTCGGCACGCCTCAGGGTCAATTCTTTGTCCCCTCCTCTGATCTTTATCGGGGATATGCTCAATGCCAGAGTAAAATAAAGTATTTTTATCAAAAATGCCTTCGTGTTCTTTCCAGATGTGCTTGGCCATCACATATGTAAAGTCCTTGTTGGTCACAGCTCGTAGATGTTGAAGAATACGCAATTTTAGTTTGTTCACTGTGCTCCCAACATAGCGTTGGCCACATACACACTCCAGCAAGTAAACCACATGTGTGGTCTCACATGTGATCCTCTCTTTGATTGTTTTTTTGGAGCCTTGGATGGTTGTTATCTCTGTCATGTTTCGACCAAAGTTGCAAGCTTTACACTTGGGGCATTTGACAAACCCCTTCTGGGATAGCCAAGTATGAGGTGTATTCTTATTGGAAAAGTAACTCTCTGTCAATAGATCTCCCAATGAAGGTACCTTTCTGTAAGTAATCTGTACATGTTCTTTAACGAATGGTTTGAGTTCAAGATCTTTCCTCAAAATATTCCAATGCTTATTAATCACTTGTTTGACTCTGTTGTTAGATCTGTTGAATTCTGTAATGAACCTTGTTGATTCTATTGTATTTTCTTTTTGTATTGCAGTCGTTTTGGGTAACAACAGTTCCTCCCATCTTGTGTTGACAACCCTTTCACGTGCATTGTCCAAAACCATTATCGGATACCCTCTTCTTCGGAAACGATCATACATTATTGCCACTTGCTTATCATACTCCACCTCCTCAGAACAGTTCCTGCAAGCTCGCAGGAACTCTCCGTATGGGATGCTCCACTTGAGGGCTTTTGGGTGTGCGCTATTTGCCTGGAGAATGCTATTGCATGATGTGGTTTTTCGATAGAGGGTGGTGCAGATCTTCTCCTCCTCAATGTAGACCCGTATATCTAGATAGTCCACAGTGTCTCTACTGTACTTATAAGTGATCTGAAGATTAAGAGAGTTGTTATTCAATGATGACAGAAAATTCTTCAGGTCCATCTCCTCCCCCTCCCATATGAGAAAGAGGTCATCTATATAACGGACCCACAGTACCACCCTCTCCAGATTGATGATGTTATTATCAGACCACAAGCATTCTGCCTCCCAAAAGCCCATTGTGAGGTTTGCGTACATGGGCGCAAATGATGTCCCCATAGCCGTGCCTTGGTTCTGCTTACAAAATTTTCCATCAAAGACAAAGATGTTATTAATAAGGCAAAAGGACATCATTTCAAGGAGCATGTTGGTGTGATTCCATAGGTTGAGGGACCGTGATCTCAAAAAATACTTGCATGCTTTTAAGCCATCTGTGTGGACAATTGAAGTATATAGGGAGACCACGTCAATTGTAGCCATAATGTAGGTCGGTTTCCAGGGAGTATTGTTGATTCTATTAAGGAAATCCATGGAATCTCGAAGATAGGATGGCAGGTCTGCGACATAGGGAAAAAGGAAGCTATCTATGAACCTTGAGGTGTTTTCAAGGAGAGACCCACACGAACTGACTATAGGACGACCAGGGGGATTTTCCAAACTCTTATGCACCTTTGGCAGTACATATAGGGTGGGCATAATAGGATGATCTGTCTTGAGAGATTTGAATTCATCTTCATCAATAAGACCCTCACACTGCCAGTGAAGCAACTTTGCATGGAAGACAGCCTTGATCTCTTTGATGGGGTTTGTTTTCAATCTTTCATAATTGGTTGCATCCCCTAGCTGTCTTCTAACTTCCTGGTGATATTTGGCACGGTCCATCACCACTATATTTCCACCCTTGTTGGGCTGTTTGATTATGATATTCTTGTCCTGTCGTAAGTCCGTCAATCCCCACCAGTCATCCTTATTCATATTTTTGGAGATTCTATGTACTTTCTCTGTTAAGTAGATGCCTCTCAGGTCTTCTGCCACCAGTTCCTGAAAGACATCTATCCTGTTTCCTGGAGCCAACTGTGGACAAAATCTGGATTTCCCTTTGCGCCCACTGCTTATGGACATATTCGTGTCAATTCCCATATCTGCACAAAGGTCTAGAGCAGTTGCTCCCTCTCGTGATGATTCTTGTGGTTCTTCTCCACTTATTAGATCCTGCATTGCTCTCAAAAGTTCGATATCCTCTCCCGTTAGGTTGTTGTGGGGAGTTCTGTGTTCAGAACTTGGAATACGAGCGGGCCTGTCTGTAAAGTACTTTTTCAATTTTAATTTTCTACAAAATTTATACAGATCGACCCGAGCTGATGCAAGGTCCATACCAGCATCAGGACAGAATGTTAGTCCCTTATTTAGTAAGCTTGTGTGTTTTTCATTAAGATCCTTGCTTGATAAATTGATCACCAGATTATCTTCCTTGTGCAATTGAGTATTCATTCTTCCTATTGTTTCCCTCTCTTTGCCCTTCCTTTGCCTCTTCCTGCTGCGCCTTGTTCTTTTCGTTCTTCCTCCGGAGGGGGGGGAAGTCCTCTTTCCTTTCCTCGAGTTGTCATGCGTAGCAATCGCATTTCCCCCGGAAAATCCATCCTTGGTCTTGCCATCTGCGTTCCTTCGTCCCCCGAACTTGCCTCAGAACTTTCAACACTTGAGATCCTGTGTTGTTCCTGTGCTTGAATCTGTTCCATAGTTTTCTTTTTATAGTTGGAGTCATAGAGGTGTGCAAATGTATAGACTCTGCCAGTGGCATAGTCAATTCTGTCTCGATTGAACTTCTTTACTTTTTTTTGGTGAATTTCCTTTTCATGTTTTTCTAGTCTACTCTTAAGTTCCTCTAGTGACTTTTTTCCTTCTGTAGTTTCAAAGAACTTCTCCAAAGATTTCTCCAAAGTAGCGATCTTTTCCATTGCTTCCTTTAGTCTCCTCTCTGCATGTGTTATGAGAGTCTCTATTAGCCTCATGGAGCAATCTGTAGTGTCACTTTGCCATTTGAGTAGCAGATCAGGATCCAGGTCACTGAGTGTCGGCAGGACAAAAATTCTCAGTCCCCTCGGGATGCGTTTGCATTCGATGTATTTCTTGAGGGTAATGCCTTCCCACCATTTATTTATTTCCATGGTCCTGGCTTGTTCTAAATCTCTCATTTGTTGACGTGGTGTGCTCAATGCATTCGATATTTGGCTGCATCTTGGTCCCTATGTTAGGTCACCGTCATCACTAAACATATCTTTCAGCAATAGTTCTCGCTTGCTCCACCTATCTGCCATGTCTCTCAAGATGGTTTTTGTCCCAAAAAGGTCTTTATTTGTAGATTGCAAAAAATGCGTTGTGTTGCTTTAAAACCAACGTCTCCCTTTCACTTTTCAATGTTGAAGAAATGCACCCCCTAACGTTGTAATACGTTTTGAATTACACTTGTCAAAAAGGACTTGCCAAGAAAAAACATCAAACAGACTAATTTGTTGGTTTACGTACCAATTCGTCTGATGTATTACCGGAATACGGCTACGTGAGTCATTTACTTCTTATGCGGACACAATATTGCCACTTCGGTTCGGAGCACGGGAACTGAAAAGGCAGGAAAGCATCGAGAGCGGGGCGCTCGCAAATGGCTCACCGAGTCACCGCCAGCGTCCCAACCCCCCTCTGCCCACCGCCAGATCTCTCACTGTGAAAGTCGTGAAAGTCGTCAGTTGATCCAAGACTCCTTCCTCCTCTCCCGCTGTCCGCAAACCGTTCAGACTCGCAAGTCGGAGCACACTCCTTAATTCTCGCTTGGATGCCAACAGTGCCGGTATCGCAGAGCAGCTTCACTTCCGGGTGCTCGTTGGACGTAGACCAGCTCTACGTTTACAATTCACTTCCAAACTTCGTGCATCAAGCCCTCCAGTTCACTTCACATTTCCCGGGCCAGCAGAAGAAAAACGGCACAGGCAAGTCCCTTTTGCAAGTGATTTCTTTTCTTTTCAAAGTTACAGAAAGGCTCCCATTTCTCACGGGGCCATACCAGCAAAGTGCAGGGTGCCTTCAACAATAAAATGACCTACGCATTTCGGCTTGCGCCTTCTACTGGGTCAATCAATAGGATTCACAGTGTGCATTTTAAAGGGGAAGAATTGCTCATTTCCCCCCACCACCAATTAAAAAATATAGCGTTGGTTTAAAGGGACCACAACACCAATGTATGTTGTCGAATAAAATGGCCACATCCTCATTCAACTTCCTAGAGCCTGATCATTTTACATCCTTGTAAAGTACATACATACACAATCTACTAATTCCAGGCTCTCTCTTTGAAATCCATTTATCCAAACAGATTTTGTTCAATTCATCCTTGTAAAGTACATATTTAATGTATGTGGTTACATATACAATCTACTAATTCAAGACTTTTTTCTTTTTAGAAATACATCCATCTTGACAGATTGATTCAAGTACTAGATTTCTGTTGATTTATATATATTACCTACTGGCGGTCGCCAGTAGGTAGTTATAGTTAGGACCTTGTTTCTATTAAAAAAGCGTTTTTTGTTTTCCCAATAACTTTGGCGTCGTTTGACGAATCTTCGCGAAATTTTCAAAACTAGTGGGGCGCTCCAGTCAGCTCCTGTCTTGAAAGTTTCGGGGTGATTCGTCAAGCGGGGGCCGAGAAAAAAAGGGGTTCCAAAACGTGTTTTCCCCATGTAAATTTCCATAGGAAACTTTAGACAAAGCTACATCCCGAACTGCTGAACGGAATTACACCAAATTTGGCAAAAAGGTAGGTCTTGGTCCAGAAAGAGCCCTTTTTGTTAAATGGTGTAAATCCGTTCAGTAGTTCTTGAGATATTAGCAAAAAGAAAAATATCGATATCTGAGCACCGAGGGTTCGCGAACCCTCCCGGGCATGAGCATCACTCTGATTGGCTGCCAACACTCCAAACCAGGAAGCGTTGGCAGCCATCTTGTGACTCGGTAGAACCGAGTCCCAAGAAAACAGTGAAAAAGAGGTTAAAAAAGAAGAAACGGGGGCAGGGTAGAAACACCCTGACCTCCTAGGCCTGGCCCAAAAAAGCATTTTTTTTTTAAAACGGCAGATTTCGCGTTGGGTTCGCGAATCCCGCCAAAATGTTAAAAAAAATGAAGCGGGGGCTCCCGCGCTTCATTTTAATGAGGCCCCATCATTAAAGTCAGTTTGAAGCCTATCCTGGAGCTGTCTCGCACTTTGTCCTTACCTGGAGGAAGACTGGTTAGCTGTGTTGGCCAGCTTGCAGGTGCTGGCCTGGCGGGACGCCCTCTCGGTCTGGAGCTATGCGGGACACCTGCAACTTTGGTTGAAGTATTGTCTACAACGCGTCGCCCCCCCGGTGCTACGCATTTCCATTTGGAGGTTATTGGCACATGGGGAGAGAGGAGGCAGAATATTATGCCTGAAAAGGGAGACTCGAACTGACTTGAACCCCCCGAGGTAGCTGCGCAGGAGTGGGGTTCACCAACCAACAAGGATTGGGGCATCACTTGATGTCTGAGAGGCCCCTCACTGTATGGGCACTAATGGAGGACTTCTACTCCCAGAATGCAGCGGCCTGGGGAGTGGAGCGCGAGATGTCCTGCAACCTCAGAAGCGGAGGAGGGGCAAGTAATCACCTGACTGGGAGTGGCCAAAGTAACAGCTATATTCCACCAGACCCCCAGGACATTGTTTTATCTTTGAAATGGGCACTGATGAAGCTAATTAAGTGAAACGCATCTCCCGTGCGTTTCAAGGTTGTTGCACACAAGAGCGCCTTAAATCATTAAAGTCAGTTTGAAGCCTATCCCGGAGCTGTCTCGCACTTTGTCCTTACCTGGAGGAAGACTGGTTGGTTGTGTTGGCCAGCTTGCAGGTGCTGGCATGGCGGGACGCCCTCTCGGTCTGGAGCTACGCAGGACACCTGCAACTTTGGTTGAAGTATTGTCTACAACGCGTCGCTCCCCGGTGCTACGCATTTCCATTTGGAGGTTATTGGCACATGGGGAGAGAGGAGGCAGAATTTTATGCCTGAAAAGGGATACTCGAACTGACTTGTACCCCCCGAGGTAGCTGCGCAGGAGTGGGGTTCACCAACCAACAAGGATTGGGGCATCACTTGATGTCTGAGAGGCCCCTCACTGTATGGGCACTCATGGAGGACTTCTACTCCCAGAATGCAGCGGCCTGGGGAGTGGAGTGCAAGATGTCCTGCATCCTCAGAAGCGGAGGAGGGGCAAGTAATCACCTGACTGGGAGTGGCCAAAGTAACAGCTATATTCCACCAGACCCCCAGGACATTGTTTTACCTTTGAAACGGGCACTGATGAAGCTAATTAAGCGAAACGCATCTGCCGTGCGTTTCAAGGTTGTGCCACACAAGAGCGCCTTAAATCATTAAAGTCAGTTTGAAGCCTATCCCGGAGCTGTCTCGCACTTTGTCCTTACCTGGAGGAAGACTGGTTGGTTGTGTTGGCCAGCTTGCAGGTGCTGGCCTGGCGGGACGCCCTCTCGGTCTGGAGCTACGCGGGACACCTGCAACTTTGGTTGAAGTATTGTCTACAACGCGTCGCCCCCCCGGTGCTACGCATTTCCATTTGGAGGTTATTGGCACATGGGGAGAGAGGAGGCAGAATTTTATGCCTGAAAAGGGATACTCGAACTGACTTGTACCCCCCCGAGGTAGCTGCGCAGGAGTGGGGTTTACCAACCAACAAGGTCGCCAGTAGGTAGCTATAGTTAGGACCTCGTTTCTATTCAAAAAGCGTTTTTTGTTTTCCCAATAACTTTGGCGTCGTTTGACGAATCTTCGCGAAAGTTTCAAAACTAGTGGGGCGCTCCGGTCAGCTCCTGTCTTGAAAGTTTCAGGGTGATTCGTCAAGCAAGGGCCGAGAAAAAAGGGGGTCCCAAAACGCGTTTTCCCCATGTAAATTTCCACAGGAAACTTTAGACAAAGCTACAGCCCGAACTGCTGAACGGAATTACACCAAATTTGGCAAAACGGTAGGTCTTGGTCCAGAAAGAGCCCTTTTTGTTAAATGGTGTAAATCCGTTCAGTAGTTCTTGAGATATTAGCAAAAAGAAAAATATCGATATCTGAGCACCGAGGAGGGTTCGCGAACCCTCCCGGGCATGAGCTTCACTCTGATTGGCTGCCAACACTCCAAACCAGGAAGTGTTGGCAGCCATCTTGTGACTCGGTAGAACCGAGTCACAAGAAAACTGTGAAAAAGAGGTTAAAAAAGAAGAAAAGGGGGCAGGGTAGAAACACCCTGACCCCCTAGGCCTGGCCCAAAAAAGCATTTTTTTTTTTAAAACGGCAGAATTCGCATATGGGTCGCAAATCCCACCAAAAATGTAAAAAAAAATGAAGCGGGGGCTCCCGCGCTTCATTTTAATGAGGCCCCCGGGTGGGCCAGGTCCCGGGGGCAATGCCAAAAAAAAATTGCAGGGTCCCTGCAGCCCCGGGGACCCCCACCTCCCCAGGGCTTTTTTAATTGTATGCGGGGGTCACGTGGCCCCCCCGCAGCCCCGGGGACTGCCACCTCCCCGGGGCTCTAATTTTTAAAAAAGATGTGTGGGGGGGCAAGAGCTCCCCCACACGCCCCGGGGACCACCACCTCCCCGGGGCACAGACTTATTTGAATGCGGGGGTCCGTAGCAGGGGCCAACTAGCCCACCAGGTACCTTCAGTTAGCGCCACAGAGCTGCGTTGCAGAGAGGTGGTCTGTGGCCACGCCGCTTTTTACACCTCTATGCAACGCAGCTCTGTGGCACTTACTGGAGGTACCTGGTGGGCTAGTTGGCCCCCAGGGACCCTCAGGATTCAAGGGGACTTAATCCCCCAACTTACAATGCGCCAGGGGGCGCGTTTGCACAGTGGTTCAGGGAGGGGGCGCTGTCTAACATATCAAGTGTGCAAATGTGCCCCTTGGCGCGTTGTAAATTGGGGGATTAAGTCCCCTTGAATCCTGAGAGTCCCTGGGGGCCAACTAGCCCACCAGGTACCTCCAGTAAGCGCCACAGAGCTGTGTTGCAGAGAGGTGGTTCGAGGCCACGCCCCTTTTTACACCTCTCTGCAACACAGCTCTTTAGCGCTTACTGGAGGTATCTGGTGGGCTAGTTGGCCCCCAGGGACCCTCAGGATTCAAGGGGACTTAATCCCCCAACTTACAACGTGCCAGGGGGCGCGTTTTCACAGTGGTGCAGGGTGGGGGCGGGGCCTGATATAACAAGTTAGCAATCCTGCTGTGTGGGACTTACTGGAGGTAATAAAAGGGGTAGTTGGCCCCCAAGGTTGACGTTGGGGGCTAACTATCCCTCCTGTTACCTCCGCTAAATCCCACACAGTGGGATTGCTAAAAGGTGTTTGAAGGCCACGCTCACCTTTCTCCACCACTCTGCAAACGCGACTGCTATGTTATAGTTAGAAATTAGCATTTAAAAAACCTTTGAAATTCACTAAAAAAAACATAGGTTTCAGGGACGTTATAGTTAGAAATTAGCATTTAAAAAACCTTTGAAATTCACTGAAAAAACCATAGGTTTCAGGCACGTTATAGTTAGAAATTAGCATTTAAAAGACCTTAGAAATTCACTGAAAAAAACCATAGGTTTCAGGGACGTTATAGTTAGTTGGACATTTCACTCGTACAAAACCAGAGAAATTCAGCCGTTATAGTTAGTAGAGCTAACTATAACTCGCGCCCCCGCAATGCACTGCTGATGACGTCACATATTACATCACTCATGACATGGTCAGTGACATCACTGATGACATCACTGATGACATCTCAAATGACATCAATGATGACATCACTGATGACATCATCCATGTGATAATCTGATGCACCTCCTCACACCCTAATATAACCTTTGGTACACCCACTCTAAAATACAGACTACCATTTTCGAAACCATAGACACACCAATACCAGTTACTACATACGCACTCACTGATTCTTAGGTCTACTCACACATCCACTCATTCACCCATACAGTAACTCATACATGCAGTCACTCATCAATACAGCGCTATCATATGCACTCATACACCTATACATACACTCACACACCGCCACTCATCCATAGACTTACTCACACACCTCCTCAGTCATGCAAAGAATCAATCACACCCATTTACTCACCTATACAGTTATACACAGACCACCTCACTTATTTATACAAATACTAACACATACTTACTCTCTTATACAATCACTCATACAAGCAGACACTCATCCATACAGCTACTCTCACAATCATTCACTCTCAAGTATAGTCATTTATATACCCCAACACTCACATATACTGCCTTTCACATATGTAGTAACTCACACATATACCACTGGGACATCCATTCACTCACCAACACACCCATACACACACTCACCCACCCATTCAGCCCTTCACACATGCACTCTTGAACCCATACACCCAGTGAATCACCCACTCACACATCTATGCACAGAGTCATCCACCCCCACCCACTCACAAAGACACTCAGGCACCCATACAGATACTCAGACAACCAATCAATAACCCATATAGACAGTCATGTAGCTACTCGCCAACCCATGCAGCCGCTTATACACCAACTGACAGACTGATACAGACATATACACAGTTTACTCACTAACCCATGCATTCAGTAAGATACGCTTAATCAGTCACTTATACAATCAGTCACGCACCTACTAGACAATCCATTCAGGCACTTATACACCCACTCATTCTTCAATACACCTTGGCATATATATATATATATATATATATATATATATATATATATATATAACATATTTAAACTTTAAAGAAACACACATTCACTGCATGATGTCATCAGTGATGTCATTTGAGATGTCATCAGTGATGTCATCAGTGATGTCACTGACCATGTCATGAGTGATGTAATATGTGACGTCATCAGCAGTGCATTTCTCTGGTTTTGTACGAGTGAAATGTCCAACTAACTATAACTGTCCCTAAAACCTATGGTTTTTTCAGTGAATATATATATATATATATATACACATATATATATATATATATTACCTACTGGCGGTCGCCAGTAGGTAGTTATAGTTAGGACCACGTTTCCATAGGAAAAGCATTTTTTGATGTGCTTATAACTTTGGCGTCGTTTGACGAATCTTTACGAAATTTTCCAAAAAGTTCCTCTTTTCAGGTCAGCTCCTATCCTAAAAGTTTGGGGGGATTCGTCAAGGGGGGCTAAGAAAAAAGGGGGTCCCAAAACGTGTTTTCTCCATGCAATTTCCATAGGAAACTTTAGACAAGGCTACAGGTCAAACTGCTGAACGGAATTACGCCAAATTTGGCACAGAGAAAGGTCTTGGTCCAGAAAGCACGCTTTTGTTTAAATCGGGTAAATCCGTTCAGTAGTTTTAGAGAAATATCAAATTTTCCAGATATCGATATTTAAGAATTCTGACATCTGATTGGCTGAAGCGTTACGAGCACGAGCTTGCGGCTCATTGGCTGCGAACTGTTGAAACTAGGAAGTGTTGGCAGCCATTTTGTGATTCAGTCCGTCAGCTCACAACTCTCCCTCTACAAGGCATCAGGTCCGTAGTTCTACCTCTGCGAGGCAACACTAAAAATATACCGCAGCTCTGTCTGTGCGAGATACCCCTTTCACGGTCCCTCTCCCCACATCACCAGCTCGCGGCTATGCCTTTAGAAGCCAGTCCGTCGGCTCGCAGCTCTGCGACTGCGAGCTGTGAGCCATTTTGTGACTCAGTCCGTCAGCTCGCATCTCTCCCTCTAAAAGGCATCGGATCCGTAATTCTACCTCTGCGAGGCAATACTGAAAATATCCCGCAGGTCTGTCTGTGCGAGATACTCCTTTTACGCTCCCTCTCCCCACATCATCAGCTCGCGGCTATGCCTTTAGAAGCCAGTCCGTCGGCTCGCAGCTCTGTGTCTGCGAGCCGTCGGGCCCGCAGCTCTACCTCTGTGAGCCACCTCGTTAGCTCGTAGCTGTGTCTGTGCTAGCAGGCCCGTCGGCCCGTTACTCTCCCTCTGCGAGTTAGCCCGTCGGGTTGCAGCTCGGAGGGCTCGCAGCTGTATCTCTGCGAGCCAGCCCGTTAACTGATAGCTGTGTGTCTGCTAGCAGGCCTGTTGGCCCGTTGGTCTCCCTCTGCGAGTCAGGCCACAGCTCTCCCTCTGCGAGCCAGTACGGTGCTGTGCTTTTGCGAGCCAACGGCTCGTAGGTCTCCCTCTGCGAGCTGAGCCCACGGGCCGCAGCTCTTCCTCTGCGAGCCTGCCCGACGGCCCGCAGGTGTCCCTCTGCTAGCCGAACCGCAGCTGACACTCTGCGAGCCGAAATTGGGAATATAAGGCGGCTCTAAAAAGAGCCCTTGTGTTTATTAGTTGGAGCTACATGTAAGTGCGAATGCACAGCTTCAGGTTAATCAGGAAAACTCGGTTTCCCTCATCTGTGAAGTGTACTCCATCACTTCTGTAGATATCAGCCATATCAAAACGTATGTTGTTGTTGTAAATCGACCCCATTCTATGGTCTCTGAGGTATGCAGACACAGCTTTGTTGACATTCTTCCTAGATTTTTCAATCTTATGACAAAATTGGTTTGACCATTTCCACTTCTGTCTTTGGCATATATTGGAATATACAAAGACAGTTTGAGGCAAAAGTAACATCAATTGTCCAAAGGTGTCCTTCATAAGCATTTCCAAACCTACCCCAGTCAATGTGCCTAGGTCGTTACCACCACAGTGCACAATCATGAGATCAGGGTGTTGGAGATGCAAACAGGTTTTAACCAAAGGGAGCAATTGGTGCCACTTCAATCCTCTCTGTGCAAACCATTTAATGTGCACATTTTGTAAACCTAGGTCTAAGTCAATACGTCTCTGTTCTGCATACCTCTTGCACCAGAAAACATAGCTATGTCCTACAATCCACACTAGCATTTTGAAGGTATGGCTAGAAGATATGGATAAATGTCTGTAGCTCATGCAGTCCGTTCGTAGAATAAGAGATATGTTTAAACATGGGGAACTACTTTTTTTTTACATACAAAACGTTAACCGATTGGGAGATGAAATGTATTGTGTCCTAAAAAGTAGGGTGTATATTAGTTTTGATGAAAAGCATCTTTGTGATTGGTTAATAAAAAAGCAGTTTATACGTGGAGTACATATTATAGGATGAAATTTGCTCAGCTCAACCACACCTGCTAATTGTATTTGGAAGGTGCAGTTCAAACTTGAAAGAATGGTGAACTTTTGACCTCCACGTGCCGTTAAATGTTGGAGAAAATGTTGCAAAAAAAATATCGGTAGGTTTAAAAAAATGATGAACTTTTAACCTGCACGTGTCGTAGAATGTTCTAGAAAGTGTTGATACAATACCTTGAACTTTTCACCTGTATGTGTCCTTAAAAAAACTGTTTATATGGAAAGTTCAAAAATAACCAATAAAGAGAGGTTTTGCAATCTAAAAAAAATAAGGAACTATTCTGATTTGTTCTTTACATGTATTTATGTGTGGAGCAACAGGGAAATTGTGCCATTACTGGTTCCATTCTTGATGAAAGCGGTGCATTACATGTACTGTGTGACAAGAAAAGAATTGCATGCGTTTGTGACATTTGAAATCTGCATACCAACTAGGAAGGTAAATTAGAAATTAAGAAGGTGTGTTATGTGTTTTGTAGTAGTGGTTAAGTATTTGAGACGATATTTTTAACTTTGAAAGTATTTTTTATTTCTAAATAACATAGTGTTAGTAAAGTCTGGTGTTTTATTGGTTCTAAAATATGCATAATGTGTAACTAGTTGTTAAACAAGTACTTTATATATGTTTAGGAGTTTTTCACAAAGAAAAAGTGTAAGTTGTCATCTGTAAAAGACTGTGGGCCATATTCTCAAGACCAGCGATAACATTATCGCCGCTTTAGCGGCAGTTTCCTGCCGCTAAAGCGGCGATAATGTTATCGCCATTCTTGTGAATATGGCCCTGTATGGTTTTGAAAATTCGATGTAGCGTTAATTTCCATTTGTATATCTATTCCGGCGAGATAAACAGAATGTGGCACGTTTGGAAATTATGCTCAGTCTGGAAATAGTGGAGAAGGGGTGACAGTAGAAAATTCATGTGTTATTAACTTAACAGAGATGGAATGTGGATCAGTTACAGGCTCAGCTTCCGCATTGCCCACGTCACCTGCGTCCAGCCCTGGTTCCACTGCCGAACATGCACATTCGAGTGTCCCATGGATGTCTGCCTATCCAACACAACTGTTGATGAATTGGACTATGACTTGTGTTTGCGCCCCCTGTTGGATAACGAACAGGAGTGTAACCGAGACAGCCGTGCATGGGATGCCTTGACATACTGCGTATGTATTGGTAGTTGTGCATGGGAGATGGCAC
This sequence comes from Calotriton arnoldi, assembly GCA_963921515.1. Taxonomy (NCBI): domain Eukaryota; kingdom Metazoa; phylum Chordata; class Amphibia; order Caudata; family Salamandridae; genus Calotriton; species Calotriton arnoldi. Next base: position 242,631 of record CAWUFW010007269.1, on the reverse strand, counting down.
AATTTCTCGTGTGCAGTGACCACATCGAGGCGCTCCCCTATTGGGCTGTGTTGCGGATCGGTGAGACGGCGTGGGCTGAGCACACCTGCCCGGACCACCTAATGGATTGGCTCACCCTGGTGTTCCTTGAACACGACAACGACGTACTATTGGAACACATTGCACATGAAGCTGCACGGGCATTCATGGACGAGTAACTACGTACCTGCAGCCACATCCTATTGCCACCCACAGCACATGGCCCAACAACTTGTTGCACAGTGGGGATTGCTCACATATCCCACCAAAACAGAGGACACGTCTCCCTTCGGTCGAGCTCTGGATGCATGTGCGTGGAATAACGCGTGTGCACACACACCTGTCCAAGGCGACGCAGGTCCATGGTCCGAGCAACACAGCGTCGTTTGGGAACTTTGCCAATTCGGACACACTGCTCGGTGAGAGCACACACATGGCGATGTAGCACGACATGTGAACCTGTCGGACCCTCACACCTGATCACTGTCGGCAGAGCAGACAATTGCCGCACCCCGGAGGCAGAGCACCATGCAGACCCCACGTACAGTGAGTCGTGCCCCCTCACACGGGGCACTGTGCAGACGCCAAATAAACCATCCGACTTATCCACAGCCCACACATAGAAGCCCCTGCCTGTGGTACCCCCGCATGGGATGGCCTTGACACCCACGAAAACAGCAACCCATGTCCCACAACGTTGTACACACATTCAAATCATTGCTCAGAGCTGTGGCATATCCTCCACACAAAAAAGAAGAAATGTTATGTGCACACTTTGTGGTCTCATTTTTTACACTGAGAGGTAGATTTCAATGTCAGTCAAGGCTGGTGTGGTACTGCGAGGCTTTGCATTTGGGTGTTCTTAGGAAATCTAAGTTGTTGGGGAGCAAGGCAAGGTGGGCTGTGAGCGTTGCCATATGTGATAAATCTTGTCCATTTCAGCCCCAACATCATCTGCCCCTCGACATGTACCCATGCTGCGTGTAAGTGTCTTAAGCATGTCCGTGCCTGTTGTGGCCGTTGCCTCGTCCGTACTCACACGCACATGCCAATAAAGCCTATGCCACTCCACTGGTGTCTAACTGTGAGGTGTGTTGTAAAGATTGTCCACTCGTGTGCCACAATGAGCCTCGTCCCAACACAGGGAAGAACTGACTGTCGCATGTGCAACAGGGGTGTATCCCTTTGGCAAGCTCCGCCTCTGTGAGCCAGACATTGTTTTTGCATAGGTGCTGGACGACATCTGATGCAGCCCCATCACCTACGCAGTCTGATGTGTCAGGGGCACACAGCCATGCAGCCATCACCCCGCCACACACACCGGACACAGAACCCGTATGAGGGGAGTTTTGTACCACATTGCCTTCATTGCTGATGTTCTGTGATTGCTATGTGTGTGGGCTGCATTGTGGGGGAATTGCCTGTGCACGGATGGCGATGCACACACACATGTTGGCATGTGGAGCCAGGTGCCCGTGCGGCCTTGCGCTGCTGGTGCTATCTCACTCCGTCTCTCTCCCTCGCTCTCTCCCGCCCTGTCATAGCAAACTTGTGAAAGCGATGGGTGCGCAGCTCTCAGCGCAGCACTAGAGTACTTCTTAAGTCTTTCAAACACCGAGGGGTATATTCTCAAGGACATATCGCCGAGTTAACGGCACTTTATCGCAACCAAAATGGTGATAAATTTAACGCACCTTTCACAAGCTGGAGCAAACAGCCCATATCACCAGTTTACCAGCGATAGCAGCCTCAAAAAGCATCGTCACGGATGACTCCGGCAAATATTGCTAATGAGATGTAGAGTAGGCGTTCCCGTGCAAAAAGCAGCGAACACATCACTTCGCAAGTGTCTCAACCACCAGCAAGATCGTCGAAGAGAGTACAAAACAGGCGATAAGGTGCGTTAGTAGCAGAAAGTTTACACCTGCTCTGAGCTGGTGTAAAGTCGGACTACAACCTGCAATATGAAAGGGAGCCCAGCCCAGAGCCACACGTGAATGACAACAGATGCAATGGAGCCAACGATCATGCAGCTCGGACACCCAACACTGCTCCGACACCCCCGCCACCAGCCCCTTGTCCGCCATCCCCCCTCACCTCCCCCCACACAAACAAATGTGACAGCAACCTTAGGAAATCTGGAACGTAACAAATTGGCTGATGTCGCACAATTATAGTAAAGAAGATGCATGTGAGGTTGGACAAATAAGAATCTCAGTCATCTATGGATTTACATATAAAACATTTTATTTAAACAAAACAACAAAATAAAAGTAGGTACAGGTATGGCGTGTCATCCCTCGACAATTTGTGAATCACAGCCTGCAAGACAAAAAGAAAGATAAGATTGTGCGTCATGCGTCCATGAAAGGAGAGAGAGAGAGAGAAAGAGAGGAAGAGTGAGAGAGAGGAAGAGAGAGAGAAAGAAAGAGTGAGACAGAGAGGAAGACAGAGAAAGAGAGAAAGAGTGAGAGAGAGGAAGAGAGAGAGAAAGAGAGAAAGAGTGAGATACAAGGAAGAGAGAGAGAAAGAGAGAAACAGTGTGAGAGAGAGGTAGAGAGAGAGAGAAAGAGTGAGACAGAGAGGAAGAGAGAGAGAAAGAAAGAATGAGAGAGAGAGGAAGAGACATAGAAAGAGAGAAAGAGTGTGAGAGAGAGAAAGGAAGAGATAGAGAGTGAGAGAGAGAGAGAAAGAGTGTGAGTGACAGAAAGGAAGAGATGGAGAGGGAGAGTGAGTGTTGACACTGTGGAGAAAATCCTCACAGCTCACCTTTCTGCCACCGGTGTGTCTCCAACCACGTGCCGGGACATAGTGCAGTCTTCAAGTTTAGTCATCTGAAACATAGTATAGAATCAGTAATGGCAGAGTACATACAACTGCACACGCCTAATTCTCTGTTTCGCCCCTGCATACCCAGGCTGCTGCACCCCATCGACTCCCGCCACCCAGAGGTGTCTGCCCGACTCTGCGCACCCAGGCTGCTGTATCCCATCCACTCCCATTGCCCAGAGGTGTCTGCCCGCTGCTGTGCACCCAGGCTGGTACACCCCATCCAGTCCCACTGCACGGAGGTGATGGCCCGTTCCTGCGCACCCAGACTGCTGCATCCCATCCACTCCCACTGCCTAGAGGTGTCTGCTCGCTCCTGTGCACCCAGGCTGCTGCACCCCATCCACTCCCACTGCTCGGAGGTGTCTGCCCGCTCTTGTGCACCCAGGGTGCTGCACACTATCCACTCCCACCGCCCAGAGGTGACTGCTCGCTGCTGCGGAAACAAGCCTCTCTGCTCACCTTCCGCCACCGGCGTGTGTCTAAGAGGGTCCACCACGTGCCGAAGCAACCTCCTCAGGCGTTGCATACATGCGGTCAAGCCGAGCTCACAATTCAAAGTGGGTGTTGATTGCAGGATGGCCACGCATCATCGCAGGCTGCACACGCGCTCAGCTCTGGTGGCACTAACCCAGTGGAACTGACGTCATCGCCTCGTGGCGGGAGGTCCGTGTCGGGAGGGGGTCGTCATTCTGTGAATCACAGCCTGCTAGACACAAAGCAAGATAAGATTGTGCGTCATGCGTCCATCAAAGGAGAGAGAGAGAGAAAGAGTGAGAGAGAGGAAGAGAGAGAGAAAGAAAGAAAGAGTGAGAGGTAGACAGAGAGAAAGAGAGAAAGAGTGAGAGAGAGGAAGAGAGAGAGAAACAGTGAGAGAGAAGAAGAGATTGAGAAAGAGAGAAACAGTGTGAGAAAGAGGAAGAGAGAAACAGAGGAAGAATGAGAGAGAGAGAAAGAGAGAGAAAGAAAAAAACAGTGTGAGAGAGAGGAAGAGATAGCGTGAGAGGAAGAGAGAGAGAAAGAGTGTGAGGGAGAGAAAGGAAGAGATGGAGAGGGACAGTGAGTGCCCACACTGTGAACAAAACCCTCACAGCTCACCTTTCTGTCACCGGTGTGTCTCCAACCACGTGCCGGGACATAGTAGAGCCCTCAAGCTTACTCATCTGAAACGTAGTATGGAATCAGTAATGGCAGAGTACATACAACTGCACACGCCAAATTCTCTGTCCCGCCTTTGTGCATCCAGGCTGCTGCAACCCATCCACTCCCACCGCCCAGAGGTGACTGCTCGCTGCTGCGGAAATAAGCCTCTCTGCTCACCTTCCGCCACCGGCGTGTGTCTAAGAGGGTCCACCAAGTGCCGAAGCAACCTCCTCAGGCGTTGCATACAAGCGGTCAAGCCGAGCTCACAATTCAAAGTGGGTGTTGATTGCAGGATGGCCACGCATCATCGCAGGCTGCACACGCGCTCAGCTCTGGTGGCACTAACCCAGTGGAACTGACGTCATCGCCTCGTGGCGGGAGGTCCGTGTCGGGAGGGGGTCGTCATTCTGTGAATCACAGCCTGCTAGACACAAAGCAAGATAAGATTGTGCGTCATGCGTCCATCAAAGGAGAGAGAGAGAGAAAGAGTGAGAGAGAGGAAGAGAGAGAGAAAGAAAGAAAGAGTGAGAGGTAGACAGAGAGAAAGAGAGAAAGAGTGAGAGAGAGGAAGAGAGAGAGAAACAGTGAGAGAGAAGAAGAGATTGAGAAAGAGAGAAACAGTGTGAGAAAGAGGAAGAGAGAAACAGAGGAAGAATGAGAGAGAGAGAAAGAGAGAGAAAGAAAAAAACAGTGTGAGAGAGAGGAAGAGATAGCGTGAGAGGAAGAGAGAGAGAAAGAGTGTGAGGGAGAGAAAGGAAGAGATGGAGAGGGACAGTGAGTGCCCACACTGTGAACAAAACCCTCACAGCTCACCTTTCTGTCACCGGTGTGTCTCCAACCACGTGCCGGGACATAGTAGAGCCCTCAAGCTTACTCATCTGAAACGTAGTATGGAATCAGTAATGGCAGAGTACATACAACTGCACACGCCAAATTCTCTGTCCCGCCTTTGTGCATCCAGGCTGCTGCACCCCATCCACTTCCACTGCCCAGAGGTGTCTGCTCGCCGCTGCGCACCCAGGCTGCTTCACCCCATCCACTTCCACTGCCCAGAGGTGTCTGCCCGCTGCTGCGCACCCAGGCTGCTGCACCCCAACCACTCCCACTGCCCGGAGGTGACTCTCCGCCGCTGCGCACCCAGGCTGCTGCACCCCATCCACTCCCACTGCCCGGAGGTGACTGTCCGCCACTGCGCACCCAGGCTGCTGCACCCCATCCACTCCCACTGCCCGGAGGTGACTGCCCGCCGCTGCGCTAACAAGCCTCTCTGTTCACCTTTCGCAACCTGCGTGTAGAAAAGAGGGCCTACCACGTGCCGCTGCAAGCCCCAAGCCCGGGGCCTGCGGATACGGCACCCTGCATATCATGCAGCCCTGCTCCGCAGGCCACCAGGTCTCACATTTGGTGCTGGGTCTTGATTTCACCATGGCAGAGGACATACCAGTGCACCGGGCTTTTCATCGCAGGCTGCACACCCGCTCAGCCCTTGCGGTGCCACTAACTCTGTGACCAGCGAGGCGACGCCACGTGGCGGTAGGCCTGCGGTGTCTGATGGCTCAGGCCTACACTGCGGTCCAGCAGGACACACAAAACCTGAGCTGTCCAGACCGCCGGGACAGGCCATCACCGCAGGCTGCACACTCGCTCAGCAGTTACGGTACCCGTACCTCAGTGGACCAAAAGTCACCGTCCTGTGCCAGTGTGCCTGTGCCGGCCACAGTGCATCCGGTGGGAGCAACTCTGAAATGGAGTCGAGCACGTGCGCCCGGTCTTTTTTATTGGCAGGGTCACGTGTCCTGTAATGCCTGTGCTGGATGGGTGTGGTGTGGGTGTATACTAGCTGTGAGGGAGTGGCTGTGGCGTACTGACAACTAGGGTGTGACCAGCAGATCACTGCAATGAAAATCTGGACCATGTAGCGTTGTTGTCCTTCCCTGTAAGCGTAAGCGGAGTGGGCTGGCCTGGCGTATGCCAGTCCTGCGTGAGGCTGTGAAGAATGACTCCGGAGCTATGGGCGTGGCTCCGTCCTGGGCTGTATGAGGAATCAACTGATGCGGGTGTCCCTGTTGTAGTGCTGACGTCACCCGGGTCGCAAGCGCCAATGTGTCACTCTGTGAGCCAAGTCCCACAACATGGCCAACATGGAAGGTACGGGGAATCACTGACCCTACATTCATCCATAGTTCCACACATGAAAGATGGTGGACATGACACATCTGTGTGGATATGAATGTTTATTGCACATTCAGTGGAGTGTTGCAGCTGTAGCAATGGGCCATGCAAAGTTCAAGTTTCAGTTTTTGGCACATGGAGGGCAGCCAATTAGAGCCAAGCTTGTGTTCGGGGTTAGACTGCGCCAACATATGTACTTATACAATTACTCCGCCAATCCCCAAGCACTCATAAATTCACTATACACTCTCCTTGCAGTACTCTAATGATCCAGTCTCTACGTACGTACTTGTACAATAACCGAGAGAAAGTTACATAACCGAAGTTTTCCCCACTGCCAGAGGTAACATGGTTGCATACGCTGTCCACAGCACAATGTAATGTGGTAGGGCCCAGGGGCGGCATCTTGCATACATAATGAACACACGGACACAGATAGATAGTGGAACTGGGTATGGGCACGTGCGCTCGACTCATTTTTATTACCAGGGTCACATGTCCAGTGACATCTGTGCTGGATGCGTGTGGGGTGAGTGTAAGCCAGCCCTCCGGGAATGGTTGGTGCTGTCAACAAGTACAACAGTAATCATTGGATCAGACACACAGATTCAATCATAAAGGGTCAATGATTTGTCCGGCACTAAGGTAGGGGCAACAGATGTGAAATAATACACACAAGATTGTATCGTAAAGGGTCCATGACTTGTGGTACACTGAGGTAGGGGCAGCAGATGTGAAATTATACACAAAACATTGTATCATAAAGGGTCCATGAGTTGTGCTGCACTGAGATAGGGGCATCAGAAGCATTCAGCGTGTGCGCAGCCAGCGATGATGCGTGGTGCGGGCGAGCCGCACTGGGAGCAATGTCTGTTGCCTACTGGACTGAGTCATCTGCAATCGCGACTCGATGTGAATTGTGAGCCCTGCTATCCGCAGTGTAGATCGAAGGCAGTAGTCAGCACAGACATCGAAGAATGCTTTTAGTCACTTCCTGTTTACAAAATTCGAGGACATAGAGTACAATTCTCTCTGCAATAAATAAATCATGTCTCAATTTAAATTGTGAGCTCTGCTAACCGCAGTGTAGGTGTATGGAACAAAAGATGGAACATTTATGGAATACACTGTCGAAATATGTAGGTTTCAGGGACGTTATAGTTAGTTGCCTACTGGACTCTGAAATTAATGAATGAAGACTGAATTTGAATTGTGAGCCCTGCTGAGCACAGTGTAGGCCGGAGGCAGCGGTCAGGAAGGGCCTACAGCCACGTGGCGTTGACTTGAGCTGCATAGAGTTAGTGGTAGGTGTGGCGCTCAGCATGTGCGCAGCCAGCGATGATGCAATGTCTCTTGCCTACTGGACTGCGTCATCTGCAATTGCGACTCAATCTGAATTGTGAGCCCTGCTGACCGCAGTGTAGGCCGGAGGCAGTGGTCAGGAAGAGCCCAGAGCCACGTGGCGTTGACTTGAGCTGCATAGAGTTAGTGGTAGGTGTTGCGCTCAGCGTGTGCGCAGCCAGCGATCATGCAATGTCTGTTGCCTACTGGACCTCGTCATCTGCAATCGCGACTCGATCTGAATTGTGAGCCCTGCTGACCGCAGTGTAGGCCGGAGGCAGTGGTCAGGAAGACTCCACAGCCACGTGGCGTTAACTTGAGCTGCATAGAGTTAGTGGTAGTGTGGCGCTCAGCATGTGCGCAGCCAGCGATGATGCAATGTCTCTTGCCTACTGGACTGCGTCATCTGCAATCGCGACTCGATCTGAATTGTGAGCCCTGCTGACCGCAGTGTAGTTCGAAGGCAGTAGTCAGCACAGACATCAAGGAATGCTTTTTGTCACTTCCTCTTGACAAAATTCGAGGACATAGAGTACAATTCTGTCTGCAATTAATAAATCAAGACTGAATTCAAATTGTGAGCTCTGTTGTCCGCAGTGTAGACTGCCATTCAGTGTTCCTTTGGACTTGCAAGATGAATTTGGTCATTGTACTAAAGCTATAACTGATATAAAACAAGTTCTTGAAGCAAGGATACTAAAAGGATATTATGTAGGTTTTAGGGACGTAATACTTAGTTGCCTACTGGACTCTGCAATTAATGAATCAAGAGTCAATTTTAAATGTGAGCCCTGATGACCGCAGTGTAGGCCGGAGGCAGCGGTCAGCAAGGGCCCACAGCCACATGGCGTTGAGTTGAGCTGTACAGTTAGTGTCACCTGAAGCAACCAGCGTGTGTGGAGCCTGCGATGATGCGTGGTCCGGGCGGGCCGCACTGGTAGTAATGTCTTTTGCCTAATTAATTCTGTCTTAATAAGTACACGTGGCGTTGACTTGTGGTGCACTGAGTTAGCGGCACCTGAAGCACTCAGTGTGTGCGCAGTCTGCGATGATGTGTGGTCCGGGCGGGCCGCACTGGGATCAATGTCTCTTGCCTACTGGACTGCGTCATCTGCAATCGCGACTCGATCTGAATTGTGAGCCCTGCTGTCCGCAGTGTAGATCGAAGGCAGTAGTCTGTACAGACATAAGTCTGTGGTGCTCTGCTGCTGGGTTCGCAGGGGGCCTGTGTTGAGGAGGCCGGCGGTCATGGCGGAGGCCTCGTGGCAGGGTGAGGGCTGCCGCCCTGGCAGACGCTTTGGCCTTCCCACAAGTGAACCACGCCCAGAGCCCCAGCCTATTTATTCATACTCCTACGCTGGAGTGGCGTACGTTGGACCAGCCCACTCTGCTTCCGCTTCCAGGGGGGGACAACACAGCTACATGACCGAGATCTTCCCCACTGCCTGAGGTAACATGGTTGCGTCTATTGTCCACAACACTACAAGCACCAGCAGTATATGTCCACATGGAGAGGTTTGTGCTCTGCATAGTGAGGTCTGTCCACCACATCACCGCTACACTTGGTATTGTGTGCATTTTTATTGATGGGTGACTTGTGTCCTTCACACATACTTGGTTGCCACATCTCCCAAGATTCAGCTATTGTGTGGCTGAGGGACCACGCCGTTTTTGGAAGGTCTGCTGTCCTGTTCTGCGCTGCCTCGGTGGTAGTAGGGAGGGGGGTGGTCCGGGGGGGAGGTCCTGAGGGTGAAGGCAGTGGGTGTTGTGGCCTTCTTGGGTGTCGGAGCTGCATGGTCAGTAGTTCTATGACATGTGTTGGTGTTCAGATGTGGTTCTGGGCTGGGCTCCCTTTCACACTGTAGGTAGTTGTCCTGCTTTACACCAGTAAAAGGCAGATGTTAAATTCCTACTGCTAACGCAGCTTATCGCCTGTTTTTGGATCGCACCCCAGATTTGGCTGCTCGTTGAAAATATCAGGAAGTGGTGTTTTCATGTTATTTTTGCGCGGGAACGCCTACTCTGCATATTATTAGCGTTAGTTGTCGCTCTCATTGTGGTGAATTTTTTTGCGGAAGCTATTGTTGGAAAACTGGCGATATCAGCTGCTTTCACTAGGTTGAGAATGGAATGATAATTTAAAATCACTGAAAAAACCATAGGTTTAATGAACATTATAATTAGAAATTAGCATTTAAAAAACGTTTGAAATTCACTGAAAAAACCATAGGTTTCAGGCACGTTATAGTTAGAAATTAGCATTTAAAAAACCTTAGAAATTCACTGAAAAAACCATAGGTTTCAGGGACGTTATAGTTAGAAATTAGCATTTAAAAAACCTTTGAAATTCACTGAAAAAACCATAGGTTTCAGGGACGTTATAGTTAGCTGGACATTTCACTCGTACAAAACCATAGAAATTCCACTGTTATAGTTAGTTCAGCTAACTATAACTCGCGCCCCGCAATGCACTGCTGATGACATCACATATTACATCATTCATGACATGGTCAGTGACATCACTGATGAGATCACTGATGACATATCAAATGACATCACTGATGACATCACTGATGACATCATCCAGTGAATGTGTTTTTCTTTAAAGTTTAAATATGTATTATATATATACCAAGGTGTATTGAAGAATGAGTGGGTGTATAAGTGTATGGATGGAGGATTTAGTAGGTGTGTGACTGACTGTTTAACTGAGTTATTACATGTGTCTTACTGAATGCATGGGTTAGTGACTAAACTGTGTGAATGTCTATATCAGTCTGTTTGCTGTTGTGTAAGCTGCTGCATGGGTTGGTCAGTAGCTACATGAGTGTCTATATGGGTTATTAATTGGTTGCCAGAGTATTTGTATGGGTGCCTGAGTGTGTGTGTGGGTACGTGGGGGGTGTGTGACTCTGTGCATACATGTTTGAGTGGTTGTTTCACTGGGTGTATGGGTTCAAGAGTGCATGTGGAAACAGCTGTATGCATGGGTGAGTGTGTGTATGGGTGTGTTAGTGAGTGAATGGATGTCTCAGTGGTACATGTCCAACTAACTACATATGTAAAAGACAGTGTATGTGAGAGTTGGAGTATATAAATGACTATACGTCAGAGTTAGTGATTGTGAGAGTGGCTGTATGGATGAGTGTGTACTTGTATCAGTGATTGTATAAGACAGTAATTATGCGTTTCTTTGTTTGAATAAGTGATGTGTTGTGTGTATAACTGTATAGGTCAGTAAATGGAAGTGTGATTGATTATTTGCATGACTGACTAGGTGTGTGAGTAACTCTGGATGAGTGCTGGTGTGTGAGTGTCTGTGTAGGTGTATGAGTGCATATGATAGTGTTGTATTGATGAGTGACTGCATGTATGAGTGATTGTATGGGTGAATGAGTGGATGAGTGTGTAGACCTAAGAACCAGTGATTAGATATGTAGTAAGTGGTATTGGTGTGTTTATAGTTTCAAAAATGGTATTCTGTTTTTTGGAGCGGGTGTATCAAAGGTTATATTAGGGTGTGAGAAGGTGCATCAGATTGTCACATGTATGATGTCATCAGTGATGTCATCAGTGATGTCATTTGAGATGTCATCAGTGATGTCATCAGTGATGTCACTGACCATGTCATGAATGATGTAATATGTGATGTCATCAGCAGTACATTGCGGGGCGCGAGTTATAGTTAGCTGAACTAACTATAACAGTGGAATTTCTATGGTTTTGTACGAGTGGAATGTCCAGCTAACTATAACGTCCCTGAAACCTATGTTTTTTTCAGTGAATTTCAAAGGTTTTTTAAATGCTAATTTCTAACTATAACGTCCCTGAAACCTATGGTTTTTTCAGTGAATATATATATATATATATATATATATATATATATATATCTCAAACTCCAGAGACTCCATGCAGCAATAAGACTGCACACTCCATTGTGTTTGCCATCAATTTATTATGCTCAAGGCGCACCACAGCATTGAAGCTGCAGAGGCACAGGCAATGCCCTTAGTTACAAGTTATAGTTACTTGAAATAAATGTAACAATAACTGCTGAATTTCTATGATTTTGTGTGTGTAAAATATGAACCAAACTATATTGTTGCTGTAACCTTTGGTTTTTGGTGAATTTCTCAAGCCCCCCATACACATCAAGAATTTTATGGCAAACGTTGCAGTGATATTATCAATAATGTCATAGAAGATGTGATGACTGATGAAATATGTGGGATAATTAGCAGTGCCCGGCAAGGGCGCGAGTTATAGCTACTTTAGGGCACGAATTATAATTTCTTGAGACAAGTATAACTGCTGAATTTCTATGGTTTTATGTGTGTAAAATCTGAACCTAACTATAACATCCCTCTAACCTTTGTTTTTTGTGTGAATTTCTCAGGTTTTTTAATTCTATTTCCTAGCTATAATGTCCCTGTAACCTTTTCTGTTTTTAGTGAATTTCAAAGTTTTTTTTAATGTTAAGTAATATTTAATTACCTTACATTAATCCAACCCCTGGCATAAACGGTCTTCGATCGTGCGCAGCAGGGGTTGCTGCAGTGCCTGGACTGCGGCCAGGCCCTGTGCCCAAATCCCCGTAGGCACCTAACCCTGCGCAATACATGGACTTCGGCTGTGTGCAATGGGGGTTGGTCGCAGGGCCTGGCCTGTGGCCAACCACTGTGTGCAATCACCCCGTTCGCATTCTACCCCATGCCATGCATGGCCTTTAGCTGTGCGCAGTATGAGTTGGCCGCACCAGACCCTGGTCCCACCCCCAATATGTAGGCAACCTGGGAGGGGGGCATGCCATCCCCCTCCCGGACCAATTACAGCCCCGGGGACCCCACCCCAGGGGCCACCCAAATACTAAAAGGGGAGGGGGCAATGCGGGCCCCCTACCAAGGCTGATTTTGACCCCAGGGGCCCAATCCCCTAGGGCCCACCAAATTAGTGAGGGGGGCTGCGTGGCCACCCTCCCCGGCTCAATTTTGGCCCCAGGGACCCCATCCCCCAGGGTCCGGCCAATTAATAGAAGGAGAGGTGGGCCATGTATCCCCCTCGGGCACATTCGGCCCCAGGGACCCCATTCCCCAAGGCCCAGCCAATGAGTTAAAGGGGAGGGGGGCCAGGTGCCCCCCTGGGCTGATTTTGGCCCCTGGCCAAGTCACTTGTTCCTGGGTGCCCTGACCCCTCCCACTGCACCCAGTGTGCAGTGTTGGGAACCGCAGGAGGGGCCTTCATGCCCAAGTGGTCCCTGCCAGCTCCTTGCCGCCAGTGGGAGCCGGTATTGCTCCTGTATGCAGGGAGCAGAAAAGAATGCTGTTCCCTGCATGCAGGAGCAATTCCTTTAGCTGTTTTCCTGCCCGAACACAGATGAAAAGTCCTCTACCACCAAACAGGAGCAGTTTTCCTGCTCCTTCCCGCTGAGAGTGGACTTACTGTTAGCTCCCACCAACGAGAGCAGTCAAAGCTCCCGCCAAGTGACAGCAAATAACTATGGGCCCGAATCCGATGCAGTTAGGAATGGCTCCAACCCTCGGTCATAGCCATCCTAACCGCATCGGACCTGCCCATTCGGATTCCTTTCCGACCGAGCCATTCCAATGGGCTCGGTCGGAAAGGAATCTGACTCGGTTTTCCAGATGGCTTCCGACAGGCTCGTGTCCGCCATCCGTAAACCCTTCAGTATTCCCTCGGCCGGCTCATTCCGGTCTTTCCGACACAGAAAAGCAGTGGGAAACTGTCTTTAAGGGGCCCCAGCAGGGCCCCAATGGGTGCGAGGTCGCCGAATGGCAGCCTAGGGGGCACCGATGGTGGCCTCCTGTTCATCCCTGCACCCGGTAGCAGCCTCCTTGGGGTGGCTGCCACGGGATGCAGGGGTGAACTGCACCTCTGCACTTAACGATGCGAGCATGCATTCTGTTCGGAATGCATGCTCCCATTGTTAAGTATAGGATTGCGACCGAACCCTGTTGGACATCAACGAACACTAATTAAATAGTGCACTTACTGGCATGGCGGCCGTAAACAGACGTATTGAACATCGGCTTGTTTGTCCTTCTTCACCAGCCACGCGCAAACACCAATGGGAGTGTGGCTTTATAAATTCAAATGAAATTGTCAGATTGCCGTTTTCAGTTACCAAGAGCATTGATAAAGGCATAGCCGCCGAAACGCGTCTGCATATTGGTACAATAAAGTTGGTTTATTGACCCCGTGAGCGCACGACTTTCAATTTGAAAAGGAGCTTTGCTGATATATATATATATATATATGTATATGCATATAATTTTAATATAATGTAAAATTAATATATTCCACTACTATATATATATATATATATATATATATATATACAAAAATATATATATGCATATATATATAGCATATATATATATATATATATATATATATATATAGTATTATATAGTAGTGGAATATATTTATTTTACATTATATTAAAATTAAGTGATAAAATATTTAACATTTACTACTTTAATCTATTTATATTAAAAAATCAATATCTTTGTCTATTTTTTGACGAAATTAGAATCAACGATATTTTTTTCTCATGCTTTTGTACTTACCATTGAAAGATATTTCTCACAGCAATATTGTGTCAGTGATCCGTCCATCACAAGAAATATTAGAAAGGAAATGAGATTGTTGGTCAAGTTGAGACAGAAGATCAGAACAGTCTTTGTACCTTCCTGCATAGCTCCTACCAAAAACTTGAAATCCTTAACCAAGGACTGTGTTGTGCACGTCACATAGGTTCCAGCTCTTAAAGCTAGATTGTTCTCAGCATAATGCGTCTTGGTGGCACTTTCTATGCGCATGTCAACCTGATCCACCAGATTACATTTTTCTGGATTTACAGATGCATGTACTGCCAGGGTTGCCAAAAGGGATGTGGCAGTGCTTTTTCTTCATCTTCTAAGAATACATATTTTGCACGAAGTGCGAAATAGTTAGATGTCACCACACCATTGAGCCAGAAGGTTTATCACTTCGAGGATAAAGATACTGAGGTGCCTCTTCCACATGTATAGTCTTGAGAAAGACCAGATTCTGTCTCAGATGTTCCAAATACAACCAAGATTTTCACAATAAACATATTTGCCTCTGCTAGAAGAGCCATCTTCCTCTCTGAAGTGTTGGAATCTTAATCCTTCCTTTCTCTTAAAACATGATGTTGATGGTGTTTCTGCTTTGGTTCTTTCAGCTGCTATAACTTTTGCAACTTCCTCCTCCATCAAACGCTATAAATCAGTGTCTGACAAATATGCAGGCTTCATAGGATGCTTAGATATCAAAGAAGATGTGTGTCTGGGTCTACTCAAAATGGTGCTTTTGACTACTGGGCACTGTATTCGAGAGTATGTGCTGTGAACTATCTGTACTGAAGTAAATATACTTTGATCTGTGATCATTGGTTCCATGCTCATGAAGCCAGGAGCTTACACTCAACATCGATCAAACACACCAATATTAAAGGAAACAACAGCACTTTGCACGCAAGAGCTATAATTATGTTTCTGTCAGATCTCTGGCTAAGAATTAACTAGAGAGTTCTGGTTTTCCTAGACTAATCTAATGTTAAGTTTAGGATTTAGTTAATGTCCATTAAAGTACTATTCTTTTTATAGATGTAAAGCAATGACTGGATATTCGGTTATTAAGTCTTTTTCTGTGCTTTAAGTGTCTAGCCCAATTGACCACGTTGAAGAAGCCTTGGATAACTCTGGCTCATTACTATTGGAAATCAGGTGCTAATTAGGACTATTTGGTACATCAAGTTGGAGTCCAATGGAACTGTGGGGCCAAGATACAAGTGATAAATTACTTTGGTTTTCACCATTAGAGCCCACAAACCCCTGATTGGTATGGGGCCATGGGAACCATGTCTCACAGTCGACCGTAGAAATTGGGCTGGTAGACGCTATGCTTATTAACCTGTGTTGTCCAACATTCAGCCATATGCACACTGTTTGTTCAGCAGTGAAAAGGAGTAAGCATGTGCTGTACTTCACAGAAAACATAGTAAAAGCACTTCCACTTCACCTGCCAATAGCACACTGTGACCACCAAGACAAGGTGCTTTCGCACACAGGTAAGGAACATAAGAGGGCCTCTGACTACTAGAATAAAGAGCGGCAGAAGCAGGGGATATAAGCTAAGAACAACAAAAACAGCCTGCCTACTCCATTATTTAATAATGGTGTACCTCCCATACATTTAAATTACATGAAATATCTTACTTGAGCCACCACATTCAATAACCCAATCAACTAGGTGAGTTTATCTGAAAAACATTGATTCCGTATTATGTTTCTTTTTGTATTTATCTTTTTAGCACATTTTAGTATTGTACTTCACATATACATATTCAAAGAACATATGATTTAAAAACACAACGAATAAAAATCCAGAGTATATGGCAAATTAACTCTCTCAAGGCAATTCCGTACTATATTCCAAACATACAGACATTTATACACACCCACAAACATATCACAATCATTCCTCTTTCGTACATGCAAAACATCAAACAATCAATTGCAATTTAAAACGTCAAGTAGAGAACGAAGACAGGTCTTAATGCACATAATTGTTAAAAATAAATGTTATGCGCAATATCCATATGCAGTAGTGACCTGTCTGTTATTGAGTATGAATATGTACACTATTGTTATATGTATGTAGTCAAACTATTCACTTATATTGTTTTCACATAGGACACATTTTCCTTGAATCTCAAATTATATACGCTCGAACTGGGAGTCTTCCTTTGGTCTCCCTTATATTATCTTGAAAAAAAATGTGGTCTTCTGGCTCACATTCAGTGAGCGCTGATGCACGTTTCAGTTCGAAACCCAAAATACGGTCAATCACCTTCTTCAGGGCGCATGCAGAGAGAATGAAAAATCAAGGAGGGCATGAGAAGCACCAAGAGAATAGTATCCTGATTGGGGATTAAATAATAATATATGCCTCAAAGTACAAAAATAAGCATAAAACCATATTCAATAGGACTTGTGTACTCGGACAAAAAAAAAATAAGAAAGAACCAAGAAGGTGATTCAAAAATAACAGTACACCCGACATAACTGTGTCATTGATATATACATGTGCCATGGATACCAACTACCAAAGGGATATGTAGCCAAGAAAAGAAACCACTTAGGCCGTGCAAGGCAGATAAAGCATGTGCATACAGCTCAATTCTACTACCAGGTGGCGATAAAATCACAGTATACCCAATAGATGAGCATCAGATCGCTAACCCATGCTAAATTTGTACGGTGTATGGTTATTTTTGTATCACCTGTAATTTCATTTAAACCCGGGTAGGTGGTGGTCCCTGGAGCACAGGGGGGGTCCGAGAGGCCCCACCATTTCTGTACATGTAGCTCCGGGGAGGTGGCAGACCCCAGGACTAGGGGTGCCACGCGACCCCCCCCTATTTGGTTGTATATAGACTCGGGGATGTGGCGTCCCCAGGGCTGCGGGGGTCCGTGTGACCCCCCGCATACTTTATTATTAATATCCCGGGAAGGTGGTGGTCTCCGGGGTATAATAAACCCTAAGAGGGCGGCTCCATGCACCCCCTTCACTTATTTTCTACATGCCACCGAGATTTTGCCCATTTGGGGGCTTCCTGAAAAACAGGGGTGGGAGACCGTGCCTCTTTTTTTTTCAATCTTGCCATGGATCCACCTGCGAATCCACAGCAAAATTGAATTTAAAAAAATGCTCTTTACCCCCGGGACTCCGTCACTACTACTAGGGGGTCAGTGTATTCCTACCTTGCCCCCTTTCTTTAATTTTTATGTTTTTTTGGGGACTCGGTTTAAATGCAGACATGTTTCAGCAGTATGCCTTCCTCAGTGCTTAAAAATATATGGGCATAATACACAATATCGCGCTCATTAAAACGATGAAAGCTCCATTCTCATTGGTGAATTCAGAATGAGAACGAGTGAAAAAGGACTGCCTTAATGTTCTTTCATTGTAGACTGCTGTGTAGATAAAGCAGTAAGTATCCTGATACTTGTAGTTCATACCAAATTGAATGTGCAGTAATTCCTGCTGTTTTTAATAAATCACCAAATGTTGAAATGAAAATAGGATTTCTAAACACAACTCTTACCCGGAGGTATCTAGGCGCTGAACCTGGCTGTAAGACAGACTTTGTTTAAGAAGTTAAGAGAAAGTGGACTAATTGGTGAATAGCCAGGTTTTTAAATTTTTCTTGAATTCCAATACATTTGTTTTATTCTTGAGTTCTGTGTACACAGCTTGTCCCAATATTTCACAGTCTTGTTGGCCTCCGTAGCGCTGTGCATGGCAAACCCCTCCTCGAGCCGCTGGATATTATGAAGATAAATCCTCAGGCTGCAGTCAAATTACCACTTGCCTTGAATTTGTATAATTCACAATCTTTCCGATTGATGGGGGACTCTAGCAGCGACGGTTCTGGCAGTATCTTCATAAATTACTGCTCCGGTCCCAGCAGCAGTGGCTGCTACCCGTTAGCAGCAGTGGGGTGGGGTGGGGAGAATAGGTTTAAAAAATCACTTACCTCTCAGCCGGCCGGCTGGCTGGCCGCCCCCTCGCCTATGTCCTCTTCCTGGCTTCTTAGGGAGACAGGAAGCAGGAAGCACCAGGGCTCCCAGCAGCCAATCACAGCGCTGCAATGCTGCGTTGTGATGGGTCTGAGCGCCGCGACACGGCACTCAGCCAGGGGCTGGAGGGTTGGGCATGTTCTCCACGCAGGCTGTAATGCAGCCTGCATGGAGAACACGGTATGTGCGCATGAATGTTTTGGGTGGCTCGAGTGGTCCGTCCAAGCACTCATGCTCACATAGGGAGGGCAAACCACTCCTCCCCCTGCTCTGAGAGCAGCCCCACCCCACAAAGATGCCGCAATGGGGAAAACTAAAATGATAATAATCTCAGGTTATTATCATTTTATTTTTTGTTTTTTTACACTGCAAAAAGCAGTGGGGCGACGCTAAGGCGGAGGAGCCTCTGCTGGGTCCCACCTATGGCTTCCGAACACCTAGGACGGGTGCTTTCGTGATTGTGAGGGTAGGACGCACGTTTCATATGCCAAGCTCCAACAAATTATGTAGCACTCAAGGGTTTGCAGAGTTCATACATTTATTAAATGCAGACGCGTTTCAGCAGTATGTCTTCCTCAGTGCTTAAAAATGTATGTGCATAACACACAATACGAGTGACAAAGGACTGCCTTAATGTTCTTTCATTGTAGACTGCCGTGTAGATAAATGCAAAAACAACAATTGATGGACAGAATGCAGAACAATGTCTTACATTCACCCCAGTACAGAGATCTGGGCCTAAATCCATCGTTTTTTTGCTCACCATGCCATTCCAGTTTGGACCCAGCCATATGCAAATCAGTCTTGACCCTGCGCCCAATGGGAACAGTCCAGCCCGAACTGCCAGGCCAGGTCCTCCCTGGACTGGAAACAAGCATCCTAGAACCGGTTTCGGGTTTTCACCCCTCTTCAGCCAGGATAGCTTGAGTCCAGTGGCATGGAGAGCACGGGACCCACGTCTGGGCATACCCGTCCCACTCGGGGTGACAAATGCAAAAACAACAATTGATGGACAGAATGCAGAACAATGTCAGTGTAGATAAAGCAGTAAGTATCGTGGTACTTATAGTTCATACCGACTTGAATGTCCATTATTTCCTGATGTTTTTAATAAATCACCGAATGTTCTTACATACACAGCTTGTCCCAACATTTCACATTCTCTTTGTCCTCCGTAGCGCTGTGCGTGGCAAACCCCTCGTCGAGCCGCTTGATTTTATCAAGATACATCTGCAATCACATAATCACATAATACATCATTCCAAATGGGCCTGATCATGTATCAGTGCAGACACGACGGGCAGAACATTTGAACCTTCCAGTCTTTAAAAGATGTGGGTAGTAGCCACACGCTTTTAGTTCAACTATAAATGACATGATAACTCAATTTGTAATGAATATATTTGTAAGTGGTCAATAATCAAAATATTAAATGCAAAGGAAATGTTCCTTCATGAGCTCATCTACTATTAGGACCTCTATAGTCGGTATGCATATGACTGAGGGGCAGCATACTGGTTGCTTAAACAGAGCATAAAACACTAGGCATGAGGGCAGACCTCAATAAATGACTGCCTGAAAAATGTTGGTCAAGAAACACTGATAAAGGGAAAAAATGCAGTTTCCGTTTTAAAATGTGGAATACATTATTTCATGTGCAGAAACACCTAATGAAAATATTGTGTGTATGAACTCAGGATGGTCACTCTCCCATTTCGACGGTTTATCTTGGGCATATTTTGGAGAGAAAGTGAAGGTTTTACGACTCCTATATAAATAAAAAGTAACTCAATTGAAGAAATCATTAAATGAGTGCTTTAGTTAGTTGGCTAGAAGAAAGATGCAGTTACCCACTTTAGTGAGCAGCAAAAACCCTATTCAGAGCAATTAGTATAAGAAAAAGGCTTAATATTAAATCAAGGCGCCGCCCATGTTTACAAAGTGAAGCAATCCAGCCTTACATAATGTTGAATGAAAGGTTCGGAGAAATGACTGCGCTGCCCGCAGGCTCCATTTACGCTTATTACCTCGTGTGAACTTCCTTTAAGCCATGGTAGCTAAGCGCTTTCACTCTACCTTTTAAGCGCTTGTTCACCTAATGCCACTTGGACACATAACTGACATAAAACGCATTTAGAATGTGTCATGCCTCAAAAAGCTAACCCTGCTTCCAGTTTGGTTAGGTGGGGCAGTGACGCACTGAAATTTATTTCGGCGAAGCCCAGAATGTGTCAGCTGTGTTCTAACGAAGGATGTCTGGAGTACATTTTCTGCTTTCTAACTCAGCCAATGTTTATTGGCCATCCTATCGCCAGACTGCATGATTTTCCGAGGTCAAATCAAATGGAAAACAGCTATGTCGGGACAGTGAATTCCGTCTCTGGTAACCCTGTGCGCTCCGCAGAGGCAAGAAAGTTGTAGGACTAAAAAGACGAAGAGTTGGTTCAGGCGCGGTGACAGTGAGTTCCATCCACATTTGTTTCTCCTGTTTATCTGGTCTCTTCTCCAGGGCATCGTCTGTTGTGCTGTAGAATAGGTCGCCTTTCTGTTCACCGTATCCCGAGACAGGCTGGTGAGTGAGTGCCTCCTTGGGAGAGATCTCCTACAAGGAAATCTACATTGTACTTCAGCAAATGTTTGCCTTGCATTGTAATTAGAATATTAATTTATGTGCTAAATAATCCAGCCATTTGCCTGCACTTTAATAATACTCCCTGGACTTTCTCCTGGCAAGTGCACTATGTGAATGCCTTAATAACTCTGTAGAAATATTTAAATTAAATGCACAGAGCTTTTCACGCCTCTGGACAGGAGAAGGCTGACAGAGGAGGAGAACCTCAATCTGAATTGTGCAGTGGAAAGTTAATTGTTTGAAAGAATATATATGAACTACAAAAAAAATGCAGAAAAGTTTCTAAAGCAAATTTCTTGAACATATAAAAGGTACTGGTGTTAATGTAGCAACAGATAGGTCACAAGTCTCCCTAGTGTTTATTTAACTGGAAGGGGTAAAAAGTATTTGCTCCAATTGCCTTATTAGAGTTGGGTGAGAAGAACCAACTTTTTCTTGAAAAAATCACTCCCCTTAAGTGAGTTTTTCTCTGTGAAAGTTAAGGCAAACACTTATACACAACTCCTATTCCCTTTCCAAAAATTTAGATTTTGTCAATTATAACATATTAACCAATTCACGAAACTTTATTTAATATACATGCTAGTTAAATAGCAGATGTTAAAAAAAGTTGGAATTTGTTGTTAAATGTGCAAATTCTCTTTTTTGCTTTCAATTAATTGGTAAACAGGTGTATGTTATTTTCTGCCTTTTGCAGCTAATTAAAAGTAATTAAAGTTTGTCCAAGCCTTTCAAACAGAATTAATGATTGTTTGCTAAATGTGTAAATACATTTTAATAACATTTTTAAAAAATGAAAGCCAATTATTTTTAACATTTTAAAACAGTGGACATAGGTTGATAGACGCTTACATTTTAACCGTGTTCTTTATTAAAAACTGTCATAGGTGGATAAACAGAAAAATGGGTACTGGTAACTGTTTATCATCATGTCTTAAAAGTTTAAAACATATAAATATTATTTCGTTAAAAAAAAAAGTTGGAAATGACAGGCCTGTAAAAGCCTTAAAATATATTCATTTTCAACGATCTTGGCGTGTAAAGTTGTGGGATTAAGCCTTGAGAGCACATTTTTATTTTTCGCAAGAATTCAGAGTGGGGTTTTACTTTTTTGCACAACATTACCTATTACAACTTTCAATGCTAACATTAGCCACTTGCTTCAATATTTGCAGAGAAAAGGTATAGAAATCCACTTGAAAGCATTTTCTTCATATACTATTTTCTTTTTCTTTTTTTTGATTTCAAATGATTTTATTAGATTTTCCATAATAAAACAAAATAAAGATATCTCGTAAAGTGTACAAACATGTATCCTTGTCTCATTGCAACAAGTAAGCAGAGTATAAAACTTATCAATGTAAACACAAGAAATACTAATTCCAGCAGAATATAGACAAAAGATGTATACTATTTTCTTTATTTATGGGTCTGATTCAGAAATGGGTTTCAGGTCCCTCTACATCTATTTTAGTGAAAATGGCGGATTTACAAATTGCTCCCTGTTCCTAAAAACAAGCAATTTTAGTACACACACATTTCATGTATTTATTCTGGAGAAATAATATAAAAGCAAGAAACGTAATCAGTTGCCCTTTTCCCTAGAAATTCTACTCACTTTTTAGGTCTGGCGTTAACCAACACCTATTAATTTTAAAATTATTTGCATAATATACTTGCATAAAGAGGCTTTCAGCCACCTCTCTTCATCTTTTGGTGATCTCATGTGTCATTCACATTTTGCTTCCACCCACTACAGCATACAGCATGGTGCAATGGGTTAGCTTACTTCAGTAACTGGCTAAATTCACCTTGAGTGACTGTATTGAGCCCTTTCGCAAGGAGTACATGCACACACAAGGTAGTTCCCTTTAGTGCCATTGTTTTTGTTTTTACTTTATTATTACTTTAGTGTTGCCTTTGTGATAGCAGGATGCTTTCTACCAGATGAGAGCCTAGGGCACCTTCCAGCTTTATCAGTTCCTGTCTCCTGCCAATGCTGTTGTAAATTCCCTTTGAAGTGGCTTGTTTATCTTTTTTTTCACTGAATATAAGCTCATGAGGGTGTTCTATCTTTGCAATGCTGCCTCTCTGTCATGTCCATCTTTCTTTCTTTCTTTCTTTCTTTCTTTCTTTCTTTCTTTCTTTCTTTCTTTCTTTCCCAAATGCAAGAAGCTGGCAACCAATACCAGAGTGATTGGCTTTTTAGGTCTGTGTTAGCCAAGACCTTTTTATTTCAACAACATTATGTTTATAGCATAGTTACCAATAAGGTTTTCAGCCAGACTTTGTCTGTTAGTCTGTGACTCTGTCATTCACATTTTTCACCCACTCCAACATGCATCAAGGGGCAGTGTGTCAGCCCACTTCAGCCATTGGCTGTCTTCACTATGAGTTTTACAAACACCATGACAAAACAATCATTAATTGGCAAAAGGCTGGCCCACTACGTCAGACCTATTGGCTTTGCCATTACTTCTTATTTAGGGGTCGCAAGAAAAAAAGTAAAAGACTTTCCTTAGAATTTCCTCTCATTTGAAATTGTACTCACTTTTTATGTAAGGGAGTCTCAGGAGCAAAGGTAAAAGCAGGAAAAGTAAACACTTTTCCCTCGTGGATATCCCCTTCTTCCTGGAAAATATACTCACTTCTTATTGACGTAGCTCCCAGCAGAAAATGTGCTTTTATGCTTTTCTTCAAAGCACAGGGTATGCTTATATAATAAAGAGAAAAGTTTAACTTGTTTCCCTTTGATCGACAAGGACCTGGACCATTTCATGCTTTCCAAATTTCGGCATGCAAGAGATCTACTCACATTTAATCTAAAATGGTGTCATTGGCTATCCTGAATATCTGACATGGATCGCCCCCTTGTGGACTGAAGTTAGAAAGACCATATGGGGACAATCTAATGACTTTGATCAGTGGGGTGGATTTACTAAAGTCTAAAGGGAATGTGCAGTTCCTATCTGGACATGGGGGAAGACAGGTCTTTCTTCATGTTGCCCTCACACACCCCGAGAGATGTCATGCTTCATCATCGGGCGTTTGCCCCTCGTCAGGCCGGCGCTGCAATGCCTGACGGGCTCCCGAAATCGGGGCTCTTTGTCGGGGATCTTTTTAGAAGAAGCCGTTAGGCGTGTGCGGGTGTGGGGGCACACACACCCGATTTACTAAACACATGTACAGTGAAAAATTGGACATATACTTGTATCAGTGTAGTTTTCACTAATTCACTATTTTTGATAACTTTCTGGAGTGGAACATCCACAGGTATTAGGGACAGATGTTTAAGAGAACAAACTGATTTTACGGAAAAATGTGAGGTCAGTGAGTGGGACAAGTGACATTTATTTGAAGATGCAACTATGGGCCTCATTTAGATGTCGGGCGGAGTTTCCTCCGTCTGACATCGTCTCATTCAAGGGACTGACCGACACCCGGTCTGCGGTCCCGACCGATTGATTAGGATGCGACCCAACACTGCTCGGTCACATGCCTATACTTTACAATGGGAGCATGTATTCCGGCTGGAATACAAGCTCCCATTGTAAAATAGGAGGTGCAGTACATCCTTGCACCTGTGGCAGGCACCTCAAGGTGCCTGCCACGGGGTGCAGGGATCAACAGGGGGTACCTCTCAGCCTCCAACCGGAGGCCGTGCGCCCATGGGACCTCCCAAAGTCGAGTTCCTACAGCCTTTCTGTTTCGGAAAGGCCGGCACAGAAAGGCTGTTGAAATCCGACATCATAATCCCTCGGGCGGAAAGAGCCACTCTTGGGATAACTGCTGCATTCCGACTGGCAAATGGGCTCTCTGAGCCCATTGGAAGCCAGTCGGAATGACCGATCAGATTCCTTTCCGACCGCCTTCATCATAATGAGGCGGTCGGAAAGGAATCCAACCAGCATATTACGATGCGTTCGGAAAGGCTTTGACCGACAGTCGGAGCCTTTTCCGACCGCATCGTAATCGGCCCCTAAGTATGTATGTATTGGTATTTGAATATAGTGAATCAAGCTGGTAAGAACTGATGCAGAGAGAAGCACCTGGTTCATGAGATATACATAGGGGCTCAGAACAGGGAGGTTCGTGGGTGGGATAAGCATAGTGTCAGAAATGACTTTCACCTTCATAGTATACATGCATCTTCTTCAACTGTTGTCAGTCTTGCATAATAGTGTATAGGATTAGCCTTGACCTATGTTTGTTGCATTACACTGACTCATGCCTGAGATCAACATTAGTTGGAAAGATATTTGATGTTTAGTGCTGTCAGATCACTCCATGATGGCCCTGGGCTGGAGGCCATGCTTCAAGCCCTGGGGTGATGTTGTGATCTTCTCTTCTTGGTTCCTCCTTTTCCCCCTGCCTCCCTGTCCCTCATGGTCTCTCCCTTTAGAACCTTCGGTGGGAGCTTGAGTTAGAATGTTGGCTCTGTGACTTGCGTCTTCACCCTGGCATGTTGAAGGTGTCTATACTCATCTACTTAATTAAATAAACCTTTACTGAACTTACCTGATTGCGTCATTCATCACTTCATTTTGGCGACAATCGAGGGATGCTGTGACAGGGACAGCTGGACACCTTCACCCTGTTGATCTGCTTCTTGCCATATACTTCGTCTCCGTGTTATCCTCCTTACAACTCTTCGTTGAGCGTCTCTGTTTGCCTTCCACGGACAATTGCTGTGCTTTCATCAGCCCTGCGGTGAGTCTGCTTATGCTCACACTTTGGTGGATTTTACGATCTTCTTGAGGAGAGGGAGTGTTTCCTTGGCATCTGGGTCTCCTACAGGCGTCCTTTTCCTCAACTTTGCTTCGTCTCTGCTCCCAGCGGGTTTGGGTGCCGCGCCAACTGACTTTCCAGGCGCTTACTGGGAGAGTTTGTGTTATCCCTTGGTGGCGCATCCACCGGAGCTGTTGCCTTCTGGGTGTCTCCTCTCACAGCCATCTTTATGTCTGGGTCTCTGTGAGGATTTTGACCCGGCTGCTCGTCACCGGCCGCTGTGAGGGTGACACCTTTTCTGTGGGCGGCCCCGGCTTGCCGTTACCCGGCTAAGTGCGCAGGAAGGAACACTCGTTGCCCTGGTGAGGAGGATCGTTCGGGGCTGGCGTGTGGTTGTCCCCCGCTGCGGTGTGGCTGGTTTTTCTCCGCTTTAGTCAAGCCAGCGGCCCCTGGGGTGCTCTACGCAGCTCTTTGGGAGTTCCTTTCACTCTCGTGAACCTCCGTTTGTCTCTGAGCGGCTTGTGCTTTCCTCTCACCAGAGTTCCCTGAACACGACGGTCTCCTGAACAGCTTTCCGGCATTCCTTCTGGTGCTGACTTTGCCTCCGTGATTTTCCTAATGTCCACATGCCCCATGTGACCGGAGTGTCTCCTTCGACAGCCTCGTTCTCTCCTCAGCGTTCCCTCGCTTCAGCAGCTAGTCACCACAGGACTTCCTACTTCAGCAAGGGAAATCCCTCCCTTTTGGGCGTTGCCTCAGTCCATTTAGCAGTTTCATAGAAACAGGACTGTGGTAACCTGTTCTCCTTCAACTTTGACTGACTTATTTTTCTCACCAGTTTCCTTTCTGCTGGATTTGCCCACTTCTTCTCTCATTGTCTATTATCCTTATTGTATTTTAAACAGGTCCAACCTATTTTTCCCACAGGTACTTTTGATTAATGTCTTTTCTATTTAAATTTATTGTGCTGTCCTGCACTGTATTTGCTCATTTTCAGCCATTACTGAGCTTACCATTTAATCTCTGCTCTGGTTATCTTATAAGGTCTCCACCTTTACCATGGCAGCAGCGGGTATGAGTCAACCCCCACCTTTTCTAAATGATTTAGGTGAACCAGATATACCTTGGCGCAGGTGGGTGGCCATCTTTGAATCTTATCTCATAGCCATAGGAGGTGGAAATTTTTCAAATGTTAGGAAACAGCATATTTTACTACATAACTTGGGCATCCAAGGGAGGAAAATTTATGAAGACATCACTTGCAGTGAGGATAATGATGAAGAGGAGGTTGGTGTAGACGTGTATAAATTCACCCTCAGGAAATTAGAGGCACACTTCAAAGAGAAAATTAATGTAGTTTTAGAAAGACACAAATTTTACAAAAGAGTTCAGAAAAAGGAGGAGAGGGTTTCAGCCTATGTTGCAGTTTTAAGAGGTATGTCTGCAACGTGTGAATTTGGCACACTTACAGATTCACTTATTAGGGACCAGTTAGTCAGGTGTACTAATGATCAAAAAATACAAGAGGAGCTTCTCACTAGAAATCCAGATTTAGCGGAAGCTGTAAACATAGCTAAAGGGATTGAACAAACAGCATTATGCATAAGAGAAATGAAAAATGTTTCAGGGCTTAACAAGGAGAAGGAAGAAGACAAGTCACAGGTCAATGAAGAGGTTGTGTGTAAAATTAGTGGGAAAAATAAGGATGTTTCACATAATAAACCTGATAATTTTCGCTGTTTTAGATGTGGTAACCCCAATCATCTAGCCAACAATTGGAAGTGCCCAGCAAGAAATGTCGTTTGCAGGAAATGTAATAAGAGAGGCCATTTAGCCAAGGTGTGTAATGCAGTAGGTGGGAAAGTACACATGATAGATGGGGCAGAGGACAATGGTGAAGAGAGCAAAGGTTACATCTTTCAAATAGAACAAGGGGAAGTGGATGAATCAGTACAATACCCTACGTGCAAAATAAGTCTTGATGGCGAGTCTATTCAGGTCTACGCTGATTCGTGTTCACCATACACTCTTGAGAAAAAATTGTTTGATGAGAAGTTTGCCACACACAACTTAGTCTTAGAATTGGCAGATATTCGCCCAGGTGGATACAACAAAGAACCCATTCCCTTAGAGGGGATGGTTAGAATGCGCATTTCTTTTAAAAATAGGCACACAGTAGGGAAGGTGTACATAACAAAGAAGGGCTCAAGCTTACTAGGGTAGAAACACCAGAAAGAGCTGGGCATTACTCTTGACCCAAACAACATTGATCAGGTTTTGTTAGTAGACCCACCAGAGATAGGAGGCAACCTCATAAAAGACTTCCCTGAAGTATACACAGATCGCTTTGGAGAGTTGAAAAACTACATGCACAGAATCACTCTAAAAGAGGGTGCACTCCCTGTGGTACATAAAACACGTTCTGTGCCACTCCTAATGAGGGAACCATTGAAGTTAGAACTTGAAAAGCTGGTTAAACAAGGTGTGATTAAGGAAATTGAAAGTTCTGAATGGTTGGCACCCATTGTTCTCACGACCAAGGACAATGGAAAGAACATTCGTTTATGTGTTGACTTAAGGGATCTCAACTCTAATATCCTGGTAGACAGACATCCTCTACCAAGGATACATGAGATGCTAAGTACCATCCAAGATGCTAAGTATTTTAGTGTGCTTGATTTATCATCAGCATACCACCAGGTAACCCTTCATCCCGATTCCCAAATGTTGACTGCCTTTACCACACCGTTTGGAAATTTCAAATTTTTAAGAATGCCATTTGGGTTAGCATCTGCGGCTTCGGCATTTCAAAGGATAATGCAGCACATACTCAGGCATTGTAAAAAAACATTGTGTTTTCAGGATGATATACTAATATATGTTGCATGTGAAAGAGAACATAATTGCAATGTAAGAAATGTATTATGCAAATTAAAAGATGCAGGGTTTACAACTAAAGAATGTAAATGTAAGTTGGGTGTCAGTTCGGTAGACTATTTAGGTCACACGATCTCAGAGGAAGGCATCAAACCCAAAATGTATCTAGTAGAATCAGTGCGTAAAGCTCCAACACCCACGAACAAAGAGGAGTTGAAATCGTATTTGGGGCTGGCAGAGTACATGGCCAAATACATCAAAAATTTCACTAATTTGACACAGCCCCTAAGAAACTTGCTCAAGAATGGTACCAAATTTGAGTGGGTAGGGGAGCATGACATCGCATTTGAAGAAATAAAAAGAGCCATTGTCAACGCACCGTACATAGGGAATTTCAATGTGGAAAGAGAAACTATTATAACCACTGATGCCAGCAACAAAGGTATTGGAGCCACTCTTTCGCAGAGAGTAAACAACATGGAGAACATTGTAGCATTTGCCTCCAGAACACTCACAGGGGCAGAGGTCAATTATTCCACCGTTGAGAAGGAGGCACTGGCTGTGTTCTGGGCCATTAGACATTTAAAATGTTACGTATGGGGTCTACCATTTTCTCTGTGCACTTATCACAAGCCTTTGCTGTCTTTATTCACAAAAAAAGAGATGGAGAATACCACACCCCGCATTGCAAAATGAGAGCTGGGCCTACAAGGATTAAATTTCAAAATGGTATATGTACCGGGTGAAAAGAACAGTGCAGCTGATTTCCTATCCAGGGCTCCTGTTGAAAATGTGGGAGGTAAGGCAGATCACAAGGATGACATTTCTGCAGTTAGCATTCCCGCTGTGGTGCAAGAACAATGGGAAGTCAACATGGAGCAAGATCAAGACCTCAATAAAGTTAAGGAGTACATAATTAATGGTTGGACAGACAAATGTAAAAACCTACCAGAAGAGATTCAGCCATTTTGGAATGTAGGATCGAGTTGTCCTTAGAAGGGGATCACATTCTAAAATTAGGAAAAATAGTTCCTCCAAAGGGCTTACATGATCACATTTTAAATTTGGCACATGAAGGACACTTAGGTAGAGGCCTCAGTAAAGCAAAGTTACGATCTGATTACTGGTTCCCCTGCATGGATCAGCTTATGGAGGAGAAGGTCCAAGATTGTCATGCATGTAGTGTTAGTGACAAAACTAAGAGTCTAAGACGTTCTCCACTCATCCCAGTTGAAGTACCCACTGTCCCGTGGAACAAATTAGGACTGACATTGCGGGGCCAATTCGGTCAATTGGTCCACAGGACAGATACCTTATTGTCCTCATTGACTATTATTCCAATTGGATTAGCCACAAGTTCGTCAACATGGTCAACACTAAGACTCTCACAAGCTTCTTAAGTGATGTTTTTTCAAAGGAAGGAATCCCATCGACCATCATTACTGATAATGGGGTCCAGTTTGTTTCTGACGAGATGAAGAACTTTCTAGCAGACTTGTCCATCTCTCATGTTCGTACGCCAATATACAGTCCCAAATCTAATGGCAAAGTGGAAAGAGCTAACAGAATGCTAAAGGAGTCTATTCAATTAGCTGTTGCCTCCGGGAGACCTATAGAAACTTCAGTAAGAGATATGTTATGGTCGTACCATACCACACCCAATATCACCACAGGTCTCTCCCCGTTTGAAGTGCTGAGGGGGAGAAAAGCGGGATCCAAATTGTCTCCAAGTTGGCTTTTCCAGAACAAGAAGGTTTCCATTGATCATGCTGAGATAGGAGCTAAAGTAAGGAATCACCAAAAAGTGTACAAAGACCTTTATGACAAAAAATGGGGAGCTAAAAGCAAGCTCTAGAAAGAGGGTCAGTGGGTTCTAGTCAGGAAACCATTTGGGGCAAGTAGTAGAGGTGGAAAATTTTATGCTCCGGAAAAAATCAAAGTGGTCAAGGAAAATGTGGTCATTCTTGAAAATGGTCAAATGTGGAGCATGGATAGAATTACTAATTGTCCCACAAAGTTGATTCCCTGTGCAGTAAGGGAGGAGGAGTTTATTAAGACCCGTGGGGATTCAGGTCTCAGCAATAGGAGTGTGAGACTCGCTCATCCTCCTTCATGGCACAAGGATTACAAAATGTAAGGTGCATTTGGATCACACTTTTCAGTGCGTGAGACTCATGCATCTTTCCTCTTGGAAATGTTTCTCGTACGCTGTAATCTGTACTGCAGGTTTTGCTTTCTTAGTTTTCTCCTCCCTTCCTTCTCTTTCCCCCCCTTCATCATCCTTCCTTTCCCCTTCCCTTTACGGAGGGAGATGTGTTGTGATCTTCTCTTCTTGGTTCCTCCTTTTCCCCCTGCCTCCCTGTCCCTCATGATCTCTCCCTTTAGAACCTTCGGTGGGAGCTTGAGTTAGAATGTTGGCTCTGTGACTTGCGTCTTCACCCTGGCATGTTGAAGGTGTCTATACTCATCTACTTAATTAAATAAACCTTTACTGAACTTACCTGTGTAGGAGAGTAGGATCTGCTTCACAGGGGTACCCCCACTTTTTGCTGATACTTCACTGGTTTTCGACATTAGTCTGGCTGGGGCCCTGCTATTCAGAACCCCAGCCTAGCTGTTTCCTCTTTAAAAGGGTCTCCATGTGCCTTAGGCACATCACTGATTGGGATCTGGAGTGCCCTTGTAAGTCCCTAGTATATGGTATACTATGTACCAAGGGCATAGGTACCTCAGAGGCCTGCCAGGGGCTGCAGCATGTATTATGCCACCCCTGGTAGGCCATCCAAACTGACACCACAGGTCGGCTACTGCAGCCTGGGTAAGGTGGTGCATGCACCCCTTGCTGTGGTATAGGTTACCTATATCACTAAAAGCATACACACATATAAACCTATAAGTCACTCCTAAGGCAGGCCTTATCAATCCTAAAGGCAGAGTGCGTGGTTCTTATGTGAGAGGGTGCCCCTGCATGAGCAGGGCCCCTCTGCAGCGTTCGGAGACCATCTCTGATGCTGTTTGTAGTGCAGCCTGACCATATACTCTTAAACGCATTATATCCTCGCGGTAAAATGCTAACTATGGAATGGCTGCACCAAAACATGTCGTGTTTGGTGTCAAACATCTTGGAATACTACCCCCCGCCAATCCTGGCGGCGGGGGTAGCATTCCACCCTTCTAGAGGGAAAGGCATGTTAACTCTGACGAGTCCGGTAACTTCTTTCCAGAGCCCTGGCATCACAAAATGGATGCTGCTGCCACAGACACGAGTCTGGCCTCCTGCTGCTGGACGAAACTCCGGCAGGGGAGGCCTGGACAATAGGTTTCCTGTCCCAGGGAGGTGTGACCACCTCCCCAGACAGGACAATGTGTATTGGGGCTGGGCGGGAGCACTTTCGGGTGCTTTGAAGTCCTGCACTGGGGGCACATTTGGTGTCCCTAGTGCATACCCCAGTTCAAACCGGATCAGGGCTTGCAGCCCCTGCTTTGGCGCGAACTGGACAAAGGGAAAGGGGTGTAGCCACCCCTCTGCCCTGACCCACCCATAGGTGGGGCCACAGAGTAGTCCATCCCCTATTTTTGGAATAAAGGTAGGAACCCAGTCCTTAGGACTTTAGATTATACCTGGACGAAACTCTGAAACAGAATCCTGGACCTTCGACGCTCTACTCATGATTAGAGGACTGAAGAATCTCCCTTGGGGTCAAGGAGTGACTCCCCTGCTTGGCAGGCACCAAAGAAGCATCTGTCCGGTTCGCATCACTGAAGCTCCCGTTGGACGCCGAAGTCATCGCATCACCAGAGGTGGATTCTCAGACTTCCCCGAGGCTACCCTGAGTCCCCAGCAAAGCTGAGGCCCGTGGCTATCGTGGGTAACGTGAGACCGTGACCCCTGGACACCGAGCACACTTGCAAGTGCACCATCTTCTGGGTCTCCCAAGAAGTCGTGCTTTGGGCTCCGAGTAGCCCTAGCCTCCAGCACCACCTGCACCGAAGATCTCTGGCCCCCACTCCACGAGTGTCCTGTAAGCCAGCTCCACGTGCGGCGTCACGAGGCTCCTTCGCGGTCGCTAGCCCGTTGGCTAGTAGCCCTTACCGAAGGCCAATCTTTTCTTTACTTGGCAGTCTGGTTGCTCCAGGCCTGCCCTCACTTACCCTTGCTGGGTGAGTTCCCCAGACCTTGCTGGTCTGCATCATCGACGATCTACATCTTACTCGAGACTTGCCGTTGCCAAGGCCTGTTGGGTCCAATCTGGTCGCCGACACCTCTGCACTCGACAGACATCGAGCAACAGCCCGAATCCTGCTCCTGGTCGCCGACAACGCCTCCCGGACCTCGTGGCTGAAGAGTCAAGACGACCGTCAACGAACTTGAAGCACTCGACATCGGTGGGCATCTGTCCATCGCCCTCCTGGTCACTGGCTAGTGACCCAGACTCTGTCCCCTCTGCTTTCAGGTTCTTCAGAACTCCGATCCACTCTTGGATCCACCCGGACACTTTTCTCCTGGTCGCCAGCAGCACTTTGCAGCAGATCGCCATAAGAAACGACGACGAAACCCGACCCCGAAAGGCACCTATGCACCCGGCTTCCCTGGGTGAGGTAACACGAGTACTCCGGTGCTCCCGTGGGTAGAGACTCTTCAAAGTCCTAGATCTCAAAGGGTTTTGTCCTAGTCCTCTTTTAAGTGTCCCTTTCCTCTATTTTCCCGATCCCGACTTTCTCCATAGAAGTTAACGGCGTATCGCGGTTGTGTATTTACACTGCACGCGTCTCCCGTGGGTCCCCTGTGTCACTACCTTGGGTGGTTCCTTGTGGTCCAAGCACTTCTAGAGGCTCTAGGCCTAGTGTCTAGTTCAGTCGTGGTTCGCATACCATTTTATTGGTATATGGTTTGGTACGCCCCTAGGGCTCAAACGTGTATTTGTGCTATTACTGTGATTTAAGATCTTATAACCTATGTATTTCGAACTCTAGCCTCATAAAGAGACTAGAGGGGTGTGTTTAGTAATAAATACATATATTTTGAATATATACCTGGTGTGGTGCTCTTTCATTTGGTCACTCAAGAGATTATAGACTGGTAAAACAAGCTGCTTTACATTCCTTCAAGACTTAGCCTGAAGGTTGCTCTCCATAGCTACCACTAGGATAGCTTTCAATAAGGTTGTCTTTAACCTACCTACCATAAGAGTCGATTTGGACTGGTGCAAGGTGCCCACTATAATTAGTGGACAGCATATGCCAGGCCAACTTCTCACATTGGTGTGCAGCGTGTGGGATTCCAGCTTGCTATTGTTTTACCAGATAATCTCAATTGAATTGATCAACTGAAAACCACTAAAGGTACCTAAGGTACATATAATTTAAGCTTAGAATATCAGTAAGTTCTACTGAACTTAGAGTTGTGTGTTAAGGGATAGCACAACCCTTTCTACAACTCAAGAGAGTTTAGTAGGCCACACTAGAGTAGGTAGTGCATACACCACACCACACTAGTAATGTCTTTAAAAGCAGGATCTAGAGATGCCCTGCAGGAAGCCATTGAGCTTCCCCTCCAAGTATGACACACTCCCATTCTTGGAACTGAGAGCTTTGTGTAACGTGAGGAAATTAAGGACAGGCCAAAGTCCCACCACCCAACACCTCCAGGAGATGTTGGTGGCTTATGATCTTAGTAAGTCCTCAGAGACTGAAGGGGTAGGAGCAGAGGGTGGGCCAGCAGATGAGGAAGGGGCCAGGGGTACTACTACCCCCAGCCCCCTCTGAAACTGACCAGGAGGGTGACAATGACCCTGACCTGGAAAACCCAATCCCTTCTGGGGAAGATGAAGATGAGGATCTGGAGAACCACACCTTTGTCCCCCAGGAAGGATTATGAGTGTGCTCAGAAAGTCTAGGTCTCCTTCTCAGGAGTCTAACCACTCTGGCACCTCAATAGGGAGCTCTGTTTCTTCTCACAGGAGGGAATCCTCTCATGAGAGAAGAAAGAGACTGGTCCAGTATGAGGAAACTCAACTGGAGATCAGGAAGAAGCAATTGGCTTTAGATAGAGAATCCCTAGATCTCCTTAGGGAGAGAAGAAAGTTGGGACTAGAGTCCCATGGTGGCAGCCATGTCCCTAGAGATAGGGAAAGGTCCTATGACCATAGGAACCTGAGCAAGATTGTCCCTCCCTACCAGAGTGGGGATGATATCCACAAATGGATAACTGCTTTAGAGAGGGCCTGTAAAGTACAGAAGGTCCCTCAGGAGCAGTGGGCAGCAATCTTGTGGCTCTCCTTTGCTGACAAAGGTAGAGACAAGCTCCTCACTGTTAGAGAGGAGGATGCTGACAATTACAGGGTCTTGAAGAGTGCTCTTATTGATGGGTTTGGCCTAACCACTGAACAGTACAGGTTGAAGTTCAGAGACACCCAAAAAGCACAGACTCAAGACTGGGTAGACTATGTGGATTGTTCTGCCAAGGCTCTGGAAGGCTGGTTGATGGGCAGTAAGGTGTGTGACTTCTCAGGATTGTATAATCTGATAATGAGGGAGCAGATTCTTAATAACTGTCAAAACCAGCTGTTGCATCAGTACCTGGTTGACTCTGATCTGACCTCTCCCCAAGAATTGGGAAAGAAGGCAGACAAATGGGTCAGAACCAGGGTGAAGCAGAAGGTACAGAACCAAGGTGGGGAAACCAAGAAGCAAGATGCTAAGAACTCTGACAAGGGTGGGGAGAAGGGTAAAGGCCAAAGAAAACCCTGGTGCAAGGTCTGTAAGCAAAAGACCCACTGGACCAGTGATTGCACCAAGTCCAAAGACTCCAGTCCAGCATCCACCAATGCCCCTAAGGCACCTGTTCCCCCTAGTACAGTTGGTGGAAGTGCTCCAGCAAAGGGTTTAGTAGGGTTCACCCTGGGAACTGAGTTGGGCTCTGACTTAGTCAGGGAGCTGACTCAGGCTGTGTTAGTCTGTGATGGAGGCATGGATGTGACCTCCACTGTGAGTCTCAGTAATCTGGGCAAGTACAGACAACAGCCTTTAATCAATGGACGAGAGGCTTTGGCATTTAGGGACACAGGGGCAAGTGTCACAATGGTGACACAAGACCTTGTGCTACCTGGGCAAGTTATACTTGGTGAAATGTACCAAGTGACCAATGCTAGCAATGTCAGAACAGACCATACTCTGGCAGTTGTTAACTTCTCCTGGGGAGGGGTAACTGGCCTTAAGAAGGTTGTGGTAAGTGCAAGCCTACCAGTCGAATGCTTGCTTGGCAATGACTTAGAGACTTCTGCTTGGGCAGAAGTGGAGCTCAGGACCCATGCAGAAATGCTGGGGATCCCTGCAGATGTGTTTGCTGTGACCAGGTCACAAGCTAAACTGTCTAAAACTGAACAGGCCTTGTATTCTGGAAGAATGGACCAAGTGCCTTCCAAGAGGAGGAGTAGTAGGGTTAAGGCAGTGCCTTCCCCTTGGCTCAGGAGGAAGATCAGTCCCTTGAGGGGGATGATCTCAGCCCTGAAGAAGGAACTGTCCCAGAGGAACTTGAGCCTGACCAGGTTGAGTTCTTGGGGACAGGGGGACCTTCTAGGGCAGATCTGAGCCAGGAGCAGCAGAGCTGCCCCTCCCTTGAACCCCTCAGACAGCAAGCTGCTGCTGAGGCTGCTGGGAAAGCTAGTGGTCCCCATACAGTGTATTGGGATGATGGACTCCTGTACTCAGAGAGTAGAGACCCCAAGCCTGGTGCTACCAGGAGGTTGGTAATACCTTTGAAGTTCAGGGGCTTCCTATTGACCCTAGCCCATGATATTCCCTTAGCAGGACACCTGGGCCAGAACAAGACTTGGGACAGAATTGTCCCTCACTTTCACTGGCCCCACATGTCTGAAGACAGTAAGGAGTTTTGTCGCTCCTGTGTAACCTGCCAAGGCAGTGGCAAAGCAGGTGGCACTACAAAGGCCCCCTGATACCACTACCTGTGGTGGGGGTGCCCTTTGAGAGGGTAGGGATTGACATTGTTGGTCCCATGGATCCCCAAACAGCATCTGGACACAGATTTATACTGGTGGTAGTGGATCATGCCACCAGGTATCCAGAGGCTATACCCCTTAGGACCACTACAGCACCTGTGGTGGCAAGGGCCCTCCTGGGAATTTTCTCAAGAGTGGGCTTTCCTAAGGAGGTGGTATCAGACAGGGGTGCAAACTTCATGTCTGGGTACTTAAAGGCAATGTGGAAGGAGTGTGGAGTTACTTATAAGTTCACCACACCCTATCACCCACAATGCAATGGTTTAGTTGAGAGATTCAACAAAACCTTGAAGGGCATGATTAAAGGGCTCCCAGAAAAGCTTAGGCGTAGATGGGACATACTCTTGCCCTGCCTTTTATTCGCATATAGGGAGGTGCCTCAGAAGGGGGTTGGTTACAGCCCTTTTGAACTTCTGTTTGGCCACCCTGTGAGGGGTCCACTGTGCTTGGTGAAGGAAGGATGGGAGTTACCTCTCAAGCCCCCAAAGCAAGATATAGTGGACTATGTACTTGGTCTCCGCTCCAGGATGGCTGAGTACATGAAAAAGGCAACCAAAAACCTTGAGGCTAGCCAGGAACTTCAAAAGGCCTGGCATGACCAAAAGGCTGTCCTAACTGTTTACCAGCCAGGACAGAAGGTGTGGGTGTTGGAGCCAGTGGCCCCAGCAGCTCTCCAAGACAAATGGAGTGGACCCCACACTATTGTTGAGCAGAAGGGTGAGGTCACTTACTTAGTAGACCTGGGAACACCCAGGAGTCCCCACAGGGTTCTCCATGTCAACAGACTTAAGCCATATGTGGACAGGGCAGACATGGGCTTGCTCATGGCTACTGATGAAGGGCAGGAGGAAGAGAGTGACCCACTCCCTGACCTGCTCTCACAGAACCCTGACGATGGGTCAGTTGATGGTGCAGCCTTGGCAGGCAGCCTCACTACCCAGCAACAAACTGATTGCAAGCAAGTCCTCAATCAGTTTAGACATATGTTTTCTCTGACACCCAGTCAGACCACCTGGTGCACTCATGAAGTGGACACTGGGGACAGTCTGCCTATTAAAAACAAGATTTATAGGCAACCTGACCATGTCAGGGACTGTATCAGGACTGAAGTCCAGAAGATGTTGGAATTGGGAGTGATTGAGCCCTCAGATAGCCCTTGGGCTAGTCCAGTAGTCCTAGTACCTAAACCTCACACCAGTGGTGGGAAAAGAGAGATGAGGTTTTGTGTAGACTACAGAGGCCTCAATGCAGTCACTAGGACTGATGCCCATCCAATACCCAGGGCAGATGAGCTCATAGATACTTTGGCCTCTGCCAAATATCTCAGCACATTTGACCTAACAGCTGGCTACTGGCAGATCAGACTAGCTGATGCTGCAAAGCCCAAAACAGCATTTTCAACCCCTAGTGGGCATTATCAATTTGTGGTGATGCCCTTTGGTCTGAAAATGCACCTGCCACTTTCCAGAGGTTGGTGAACACAGTTCTCACAGGACTGGAGGCCTATAGTGCAGCTTATCTAGATGATATTGCTGTCTTTAGCTCCACTTGGGAGGATCACCTGGTCCACCTCAGGAATGTTTTACAGGCCCTGCAAAAGGCAGGCCTGACTATCAAGGCCACTAAGTGCCAGATAGGGCAGAGTCAGGTTGTGTACCTGGGCCACCTTGTGGGTGGAGGCCAGGTTCAACCTTTGCAGAGCAAGATCCAGACCATCATGGACTGGACTGCTCCAACTACCCAGACTCAGGTGAGAGCCTTCTTAGGCCTGACTGGGTACTATAGGAGATTTGTCAAGGGGTATGGATCAATAGTGACACCCTTGAATGACTTAACTTCTAAGAAAATGCCCAAAAAGGTTCAGTGGACAGTTAGCTGTCAAAAGGCATTTGATGACCTCAAGCAGGCCATGTGCACTGCTCCAATTCTGCAGAGTCCTGATTACTCCAAGAAGTTCATTGTTCAAACAGATGCATCTGAATTGGGGGTAGGGGCTGTACTGTCACAATTGAATGAAGAAGGTCAGGATCAGCCAGTAGCTTTTATTAGCAGAAGGCTGACCCCTAGAGAGAAACGTTGGTCAGCCATAGAGAGGGAGGCCTTTGCTGTGGTCTGGGCTCTGAAGAAGTTGAGGCCATACTTGTTTGGTACACACTTCCTGGTTCAGACAGACCATAAGCCCCTCTTATGGCTAAAACAAATGAAGGGTGAAAACCCCAAACTGCTTAGGTGGTCCATTTCCCTACAGGGGATGGACTTTACAGTGGAACATAGGCCTGGGAGTAACCATGCGAATGCAGATGGACTCTCTAGGTATTTCCACTTAGAACATGAAGACTTAACTGGGCAAGGTTAGTTTAATGTCCCTACGTTTGGGGGGGTTGTGTAGGAGAGTAGGATCTGCTTCACAGGGGTACCCCCACTTTTTGCTGATACTTCACTGGTTTTCGACATTAGTCTGGCTGGGGCCCTGCTATTCAGAACCCCAGCCTAGCTGTTTCCTCTTTAAAAGGGTCTCCATGTGCCTTAGGCACATCACTGATTGGGATCTGGAGTGCCCTTGTAAGTCCCTAGTATATGGTATACTATGTACCAAGGGCATAGGTACCTCAGAGGCCTGCCAGGGGCTGTAGCATGTATTATGCCACCCCTGGTAGGCCATCCAAACTGACACCACAGGTCGGCTACTGCAGCCTGGGTAAGGTGGTGCATGCACCCCTTGCTGTGGTATAGGTTACCTATATCACTAAAAGCATACACACATATAAACCTATAAGTCACTCCTAAGGCAGGCCTTATCAATCCTAAAGGCAGAGTGCGTGGTTCTTATGTGAGAGGGTGCCCCTGCATGAGCAGGGCCCCTCTGCAGCGTTCGGAGACCATCTCTGATGCTGTTTGTAGTGCAGCCTGACCATATACTCTTAAACGCATTATATCCTCGCGGTAAAATGCTAACTATGGAATGGCTGCACCAAAACATGTCGTGTTTGGTGTCAAACATCTTGGAATACTACCCCCCGCCAATCCTGGCGGCGGGGGTAGCATTCCACCCTTCTAGAGGGAAAGGCATGTTAACTCTGACGAGTCCGGTAACTTCTTTCCAGAGCCCTGGCATCACAAAATGGATGCTGCTGCCACAGACACGAGTCTGGCCTCCTGCTGCTGGACGAAACTCCGGCAGGGGAGGCCTGGACAATAGGTTTCCTGTCCCAGGGAGGTGTGACCACCTCCCCAGACAGGACAATGTGTATTGGGGCTGGGCGGGAGCACTTTCGGGTGCTTTGAAGTCCTGCACTGGGGGCACATTTGGTGTCCCTGTGCATACCCCAGTTCAAACCGGATCAGGGGCTTGCAGCCCCTGCTTTGGCGCGAACTGGACAAAGGGAAAAGGGTGTAGCCACCCCTCTGCCCTGACCCACCCATAGGTGGGGCCACAGAGTAGTCCATCCCCTATTTTTGGAATAAAGGTAGGAACCCAGTCCTTAGGACTTTAGATTATACCTGGACGAAACTCTGAAACAGAATCCTGGACCTTCGACGCTCTACTCACGATTAGAGGACTGAAGAATCTCCCTTGGGGTCAAGGAGTGACCCCCTGCTTGGCAGGCACCAAAGAAGCATCTGTCCGGTTCGCATCACTGAAGCTCCCGTTGGACGCCGAAGTCATCGCATCACCAGAGGTGGATTCTCAGACTTCCCCGAGGCTACCCTGAGTCCCCAGCAAAGCTGAGGCCCGTGGCTATCGTGGGTAACGTGAGACCGTGACCCCTGGACACCGAGCACACTTGCAAGTGCACCATCTTCTGGGTCTCCCAAGAAGTCGTGCTTTGGGCTCCGAGTAGCCCTAGCCTCCAGCACCACCTGCACCGAAGATCACTGGCCCCCACTCCACGAGTGTCCTGTAAGACAGCTCCACGTGCGGTGTCACGAGGCTCCTTCGCGGTCGCTAGCCCGTTGGCTAGTAGCCCTTACCGAAGGCCAATCTTTTCTTTACTTGGCAGTCTGGTTGCTCCAGGCCTGCCCTCACTTACCCTTGCTGGGTGAGTTCCCCAGACCTTGCTGGTCTGCATCATCGACGATCTACATCTTACTCGAGACTTGCCGTTGCCAAGGCCTGTTGGGTCCAATCTGGTCGCCGACACCTCTGCACTCGACAGACATCGAGCAACAGCCCGAATCCTGCTCCTGGTCGCCGACAACGCCTCCCGGACCTCGTGGCTGAAGAGTCAAGACGACCGTCAACGAACTTGAAGCACTCGACATCGGTGGGCATCTGTCCATCGCCCTCCTGGTCACTGGCTAGTGACCCAGACTCTGTCCCCTCTGCTTTCAGGTTCTTCAGAACTCCGATCCACTCTTGGATCCACCCGGACACTTTTCTCCTGGTCGCCAGCAGCACTTTGCAGCAGATCGCCATAAGAAACGACGACGAAACCCAACCCCGAAAGGCACCTATGCACCCGGCTTCCCTGGGTGAGGTAACACGAGTACTCCGGTGCTCCCGTGGGTAGAGACTCTTCAAAGTCCTAGATCTCAAAGGGTTTTGTCCTAGTCCTCTTTTAAGTGTCCCTTTCCTCTATTTTCCCGATCCCGACTTTCTCCATAGAAGTTAACGGCGTATCGCGGTTGTGTATTTACACTGCACGCGTCTCCCGTGGGTCCCCTGTGTCACTACCTTGGGTGGTTCCTTGTGGTCCAAGCACTTCTAGAGGCTCTAGGCCTAGTGTCTAGTTCAGTCGTGGTTCGCATACCATTTTATTGGTATATGTTTGGTACGCCCCTAGGGCTCAAACGTGTATTTGTGCTATTACTGTGATTTAAGATCTTATAACCTATGTACTTCGAACTCTAGCCTCATAAAGAGACTAGAGGGGTGTGTTTAGTAATAAATACATATATTTTGAATATATACCTGGTGTGGTGCTCTTTCATTTGGTCACTCAAGAGATTATAGACTGGTAAAACAAGCTGCTTTACATTCCTTCAAGACTTAGCCTGAAGGCTGCTCTCCATAGCTACCACTAGGATAGCTTTCAATAAGGTTGTCTTTAACCTACCTACCATAAGAGTCGATTTGGACTGGTGCAAGGTGCCCACTATAATTAGTGGACAGCATATGCCAGGCCAACTTCTCACAACCTGATTGCGTCATTCATCACTTCAGGTGATCCAGTAAATGATGCCACAATATACCTCAAAAACCAAACAGTCTAGATTCCCCATTGTTGGCTGGGTAAGGTGTTTAGGTCCAGCTTGACATCTCAGCTATCAGTTGACCTTATGTTATCATCAAAAATGGAGCTTCAAGAAGCAGTACTGAGAGGAGCAATGGAACCACTCACATGTTAATCACCTCGAGAACAGCAATGCATTGGCGTATGTTGTGTTTGTTCGCTTATAAATTAGTTCCATTCCTCTGCTGTGCCTTTGGGCTGTGTGTTACATGTGGTTCTGCTACTTGTGAGTGAGAACACCAACCGATTAGTTATTGCTGCACAGGTTAGTTATTTTATTTTATGGGGTTGATATCATGTATTAGAGTTGGTCATGTTTGTTAAAGTAAAATACATTTAGAAATGATGTTATACAAATGGCGAAAGAGAGCACTTTTTATTGGGGTTTGCTGGTGCCTCTGTTTCTCTGAAATCTCTTGTCAGGAAGTCTCACAAATCAAATAATAACTGAAGTGAAAAGAAGCTCTCCAAAACTTCAGGAAAACACTCATTTTCCATATATAAAGCAAACCAATGGGCTTACAAGCCTTCTCTGCAACAGCCTTCTTCTCGCCCCATCTCCGATTTCTTTAACATAAAAGTGAAAACGAAATTTCAACTCTGTGAGGCAACAGAAAAAGTGTGTGTGTATGTGTGTGTGTGTGTGTGTGTACTGCCGAGGCACGGAGGCGATACGAGTGGCCCTGCTCTGAGGTGTGTGATTGCGTATCACACATCAGTATGGAGTCAGACATATGTGCTTCCCTCATTCCTATCACCTCTCCTGGGCTCTGCACCCCAGTCTGAAGTCCCAGTGTCAATGGGGCTCATTCAGCACATCTGTCTGGCTCCATACCTGTAGCACCTCCACCAGTGCTCCATCAGTAGCACCGCCAATACAAGTACCATCACCAGTTTCACCACACCACCTGTACCGCCACCAGTGCTCACCAGTACCACCATCATCAGTATCACCACCACCAGTAACCGCATTACACCAGCACCACAGTACCACCACCAATATTATCAGTACTCATACCGCCACCAGTACCACAACTGCTAGTTCCAAAAATATCATCAGTACACTCATCACCACGAGCACCACCACCACCGGAAACACTACCACCATAACTATCACCACCACCAGTAGCAATCCATCAACACTACTATCACCATCAGTACCACCACCACAGTAACATCACTACTAGTACCACCACCACCAGTATCAGTAGAACCAGTATTAGAACATTGGGATGCTGAGAGTTCCATTGAAGACAATGGAGCTGCAGCGGCCTTTATGAACTGGTGTAGGCCCCTGCTCTCAACAATACAATGTCCTAATACAAATTCTCTGCCTCTCTCTTCCCCATGGCCCTCCAAAATACATGGATTGGGCAGGATAAAGCAAAAGACAGAGCCAGTGTTGCAGGGCATATAGGAGCCTTCCCCTTCCTCCTGAAGCTCACAGTGTCACTGGAGCCTAGGAAGGAGAGTGGGAGAAATGCTGCTCAGCCCCAGGGTCTCTCAGGCTCAGCTGAATGACAAA
This sequence comes from Calotriton arnoldi, assembly GCA_963921515.1. Classification (NCBI taxonomy): domain Eukaryota; kingdom Metazoa; phylum Chordata; class Amphibia; order Caudata; family Salamandridae; genus Calotriton; species Calotriton arnoldi. The sequence goes on along the minus strand of CAWUFW010007269.1, from coordinate 199,486 downwards.
AAGCAGTTTAGCTGAGTCCAGGGAGTATCAGGGGCCTCCTTTAACAGCTATTGATGGGAATGTTCAACAGCTAAAAGCTGTTGTCCTGTGCGCAGCTATTACCTGTTGAACAATCACAACAGCAGCTGTGAAGCAAAGGTTTCGGAGCCGCATGGGGGCTTCAACCCCCTCAAAGAGGCCTTTTTGAATTAGGGCACTCTTACCTCCTGGGGCAGAATGGTGTACTATAGCCCACCATAGAGGGTAAACCAGCCATGAAAGGCCTGCTCCAGGATTAAAGGCCCAAGCCGGAAGGTCCACTACCACCATCAGTACCACTACCACCATCAGCAGTACCGCCATGGTCCAACACCAACAGTGTCACTACAATCCCCAGTACCACCAGCATGATTACTAGCACCACAACCATTAGCACTTCCACCACTAATACCAGCACCACCACAATTACAACCACCACCACAAGTATCACCAGTTTATCCAACATGACCAGGACCACCACCAGTTCCACAATACTACCCCTACCTTTAACACCACCACCATCACCATCAACAGTATCCGTACCACACCACCAGTACAACCACCATGACAGATGACTGGCAGTCTAGTGTCATGCAAAACTGCAATTCCCAGAATGCATGAACTGTTTTCGTTTCAAATGCAAGTACCCTTACCTGCCACCACAGATTTCTAGAATCAAGAATAAAGCGAGAGGTTACAGATGAGGCATAGCATTGGTCCCAACCACCTGATGCCTTGCCATGCTACTGCGATTTTATGTGGCAGCTATAGAGAGTACTTTGATAAATACTTTTATTTGATTTCGTAAAAAATCATAAAAGGGTGGAGAACCACCATACAAGAAATATACATTTTGAAGTAAAACTCGCAGAGGTACGTGCTCAGCTATTAGGTTAAAAGATAAGAAAAAAGAACAGATGAGTTTAAAAGATACAAGCCATACCATAAGTGAGTTTCTAAACAGGTTTACTAAAACTTATTAAGTTAATTATTGTTTTCTTTTTTTTCCAGTTCTGTTGCTGCAGTTTTCAGGAATTTTATGGCTCTACAGGACAGTTGGATTGATAGTCCTCCTAGGCATTGGATGACGGCTACTCTGCATGACCTTATTTGTTCCTTCCTAAAAGCTTCCCGGAGGACCGTTCTTCGGGTTTCTGCTAGATAGGGGCAGATGCTAGTAAATGTAGAAAAGACTCGTCCCCTCCTCCGCATAGGCGGCATTCCTTGGATTGCCAGGGGTATTTCCATTTTGGTGTCAGGTCTTTTGATGGAAATGACCCCAGCCGCAGTAACGTTAGGTAGTGCTTTTTCTGCTGGGAGAAGTGGTCTAACAGGTATGGTTGGGGTTTCAGCCACTGATAGCCTTGGATCACGGCCCAGGCATGTTTTTTTTTTTTAAAAGGCTGTTTTGTCTGTTAGTAAGGAGGTCCGTATGATTGCCTTGTTGACTACAGTTTTGAAACTGGAATAGGTGGGGAGAGTGAGCCAAGCCTCCTCTAGCTGCAATGCCACGAGGGAGTCCTTCAGAACTCTGAACGTCGAGTTATTTAGCTTGGCTTGGGTTTCAATTTCCTCCCAGCAGTGATGCGCGAGGGTGTTGTTCTCTGCATCCCTCATTCTCCAGTAATATTTGGCTAATGCCCCTTGTCTGTCAGGAATCTGATTTCTTAGTCCATACTCTAGTCGAATTTGGGATTGTGAAATGTGTCGGGGGATGGAGAATAGGTCCTTAAAGAAAATTGATTGTGCTGAGTTTAGGGAGGTGGCGTCTTTGAGGTTTAAAATTTCTGAGCCATATGAAATCGAAGGTAAGAATTTTGCTGAAATTGCTTTAAGCAAGTGACCTGTAGAACAATCTGTAAGTTTTTTCTTTAGGACTCTGAAGGCAAACTGCAGTTGTTTAGCTCTGGTACGGCCTTGTGCCAATTGTGGTTTAAAATTAAGGTTGCGGTCTATTTGAAAACCTAGGTATTTGTATGAGTCTGCCTGGGACAGAGGTTGCTCATCCAAGTGCCAGGTGAATTTACGGTGTGCCTTTGTTTTGACTCGTCTGGCGAAACACATCACTTTTGTTTTTTGGTGGTTGATGGTTAGTTGGGCCGTGATGGTATAAGCTCCTAGTTTGGTGATGAGTCGCTGCAAGCCTACAGGTGTTTGTGCAAGAAGCACTATGTCATCCGCGTATTGTAAACTGGGTGTGGGGACATTGCCCAATTTTGGGGGTCCGATTGAATTGACCGTAGTTGTTTATCAAGGTCGGCAGTGTAGATGTTAAAGAGGCAGGGTGCCAGCACACACCCTTGTTTTAACCCATTAAGAGTTTGGAACTTTTTGGTTATGCTGTGCCCGTCTCCTTTCCTGACCTGAACCCACGTCTGGGAATACAAATTTATTATGGTATCCAGGAGTTTGGTTGGTGCACCCCAGTTTTGCATTTTTGCCCATAGCTTGGCTCTTGGGACTTTGTCAAAGGCTGCTTTGAGGTCTATAAAGCATGCGTAAAGAGGCCTGGATTTTGCGAGAGCTTGAGTGGCTAACAGGGTGACCGCGGAGATGTTCGTGAGTGTGCCCATCCCATCCCTGAATCCTGTTTGTGTGTAGGGAATGAGGTTACATCTTCTGACCCAGTCCTCCAAATCAACCAACAAGTTAGATGCGTACATTTTTGCCTCCACGTCGATTAAGGCTATCAGGCGGTAGTTGGAGGGGTCGGAACGGGCACCCGACTTGTGTATTGGGTTCAAAATGCTGCCCCTCCAAGAGTCTGGGATGATACAGGATGCTAAGATGGAAGAGAAGAGTGGCGTGAGGAGGTCGGACCAAAATGAAGGGTTGTGCCAAAACAAAATGTTTGGCAACCCATTGGGTCCTGGTGCTCCCTCGGATCTCAGTTTTTTAATGATTTTTAGAACTTGCTCTTTCCGGATTTGAGGGGAGTATTCAGGTGCTTCTGAGTTGGAGATGATTTTGTCGCGACCTGCTACGGTTGCCCTCTCGCCTGGTTCAGAACCACCAGTTGCCGGACCGACAATTGATGTTTCATTGTATAAGTGATCGATGTGGGCTCTCCAGGAGTCCTCCATAATGTCTGAGTTATGATGCCGGTTCTTGCCGTTTGTTAGCTGATTGATTATTTCCCAAAAGGGCCTGGAATCCCTTTGTTTGGTGGAATGGTGGAGTTTGGCCCAGAGTTGTTCTTGGAAAGCTTTTTTTGCCTCCTTAGTATCTCTTTTTAGGTCTTTTCTGGCTATTGTGATTAATAGCAAGAGATCCTTGGGGGGGCGGAGATCTGGGTGCGTAGTCTTCTAAGGAGTTTGTTCAATTGTTGTTTTTGGGTCCTGAGTTTTTTTGTGAACCAATCGGCCCCTTGATGTCTTCTTACTTTTTTGCCTGTTGCCTGGTTGCAAAATTTTTGATTTAATTCTAGGGTGAAGCCCTCCCATGCCTGTATGTTTATGGGTTCGATTTGGAATCTTTCCAGGAGGTGGGTGCATGTTCCCATGATGTCATTAATCGAATCCGTTTTCCATGCAAGACGTTTTAAATTGTAGCATTGCGTTTGTTGAGATAATACTCTGGCTGGCACTGAGTTATCTAAGTTACTTAACAATGTGAACGATTGCGGTTGGTGGTCGCTTTCAGTCCTATCCATTATTTGGAAGTTCGTAATCAATGGGAAAAGGTCGTGATCCGTGAAAGTATAGTCTATTGTTGAAGCTGATTTTTGGGTGATCCTAGTGTATGCTGCAGGGCTGTCTGTCGAGCTGCTCCCGTTTAGCATACTCATTTTCAGCCCTACCAGACTGGCCACACATCTCTTGCCAAGGGTGCCTCGTTGTTTCGGTGCCCGTATACCCTCTTTGATGTCTTGCAGTAAGTTCATATTAAAATCCCCTGACAGGATGATGTTCGCGTCCTGATGGGCGAGTTTTAATGTTGCCAGTGTTACTAGTAAGTGATATACTCTTCTCCTTTTTCGCTTGAACACTGGATGAATGTAGATGTTGAGAATGAGCAGACAAGTGAGAAGCGGAACTTCAAGTTTGACGCATTGTAACCAAGAGAACTCAAGGTCTATTATTGAAACTTGCCATGGAATATCGGTTGAAATGAAAATTGAAAGGCCTCCTTTTGCTCTCCCTAGGTTGGCGACTTTTTGGCCGGCCTCAGAAATTCCTTGTATCCGATTATAGGTGTAGGATTTATCGTCCAGGTTTCCTGAAAGAGAAGAATTTTATACTTTGAGTTGAATTCCATGAAGCCTGGATCTTCTAGTTTGGTACTTAGGCCGAACACGTTCCAGGAGCAGATGTTGCAGCCAGGGAGTAAGTTGGTGGCTACGTGGGTGTTGGTTCATGCCATATCTAGGGGTGATCCAGCCGAGATTAGATCCCGAAATGCGGGGGGGCTTAATGGCTTCTGGGTTAGCAAAGGTGATGGTGATTTTCTTGGTTGTGCACTCTTTCCTCTTTTGAGGGATTTGGTAGTCTGGGCCTTCAGCTACCTTTAACAGGCCCTCTGGTTGGTTGAATGGTTGGAGCAGGTTGGGGTAGGTTGGGGTAGCAAGGGGGGTCGATCTTTTTTAGCTTAATGCCCCACTTTGCAAATTGATCCCCCTGCTGCCAGATTTGTTCAATATGAGAAGTGGCTGAGAACGAAGCTGTGGTTGTTTCTTGGCCCATGAAATGCGTATTCTGTTTAAATGCTATACTAACAATATCACTGGTGGTTATGTGGCTCAATGGGGGCAGTGCATTAAAGAGTTTAAGCAGGACGCTTCTGTTTAAGATGTCATGGTGTCCCCTTGATACGTAGTGGGGGATAAAGTCCAATTTGTTGATGTTTAAAGAGGAGTCCCGGTGCGACACTAGGTGTGCAACCCTTACCGATGCTTTGTCGGCCGGTATTGGCTCTGTGGTAGTCGAAGGAGTGGTCAAAATTGCATCTGTATTGATTTGTGTTAATTGTTCGTTAACCTTTATCCAGGTTGCTTGGTTGCTTCCCGGGTTTAGGTTATGGATTATGTCTGGATGGCAGTTTTCTTTCCTCTCGTTGTCTGTAACTGAGTGAACTGCACGTGGGCTAATTATACTTGTTTCTTTCGTAACTTTCTTTGGTGTCATTGGGGGTGTTGGACTTGGCCCTTTTGGCAGGTTCACCCCTAAACTTTTTGCCTGTCTCCTAGCCTTTTCCCTGTGTAGTGTGGGTGGTTTTAGGCCTCTAGGCACTTTAGCACTGCTGTCCAGTGTAAAGTGCGTGCGTTCTCGGTGTACTTGTGGTAAGATTGGCCTACCCTCCCATAGGAATGCATGGGGATAAGTGTGTCCATGGTAATTCCTGGTATGAGAGGAGCAGTGTGGTCAAGTCTGGTATGTATGAATTTGTGTGAATAAATGCTGCGCAATGGTGTGCGCAGATTTATTATGACTGGTGTAGAAATGCCACTTTTAGAAGTTGGCATTTATGTGTGCTCTGTGTCTGCCTGCCTGATGTGAATTGCATGTCTGGCTTGTGAGTGACAGGGGCTGGGAGGTGTGTGTGGCTCCAGGAGGGGCAGGGTGAGTCAGCGCAGGGCTGAATAGAGAGATCTGCATCTAGATGGGAGGGAGGAGTTGCACCTGGGACCTGAATAGGGTTGTGCCTTCCCTCCCCAATGCTGGCTCCGCCCCTGTGGTGCGTCTGATGTCCCTAGCCTACCCTCTGAAAGGGAAGAGGAGCTTGGGCAAAACAAAGTGCTCCAAAGCTCCCCCAAACCAGTTGCATCTGGTTTTTCCCCCAGCCCTGTGCTGTGTCACAAAGGAAAAGGGTGTATAAAAGAAGGGGCTGTGACCCCATTAAAATTTTCTGTAGTCGTGCTGCTCCTGACTTGGGGGGCCTGCTGCTGCTGCTGGGCTCCAGGAGGAACCGCCACGAGGGACTGCCTCCCTGCTGGAGGGCCCTGTGTGCTGGCCTGCCTGTGCCCAGCCTTTGCCCCCCCCTGGACTTTGGACTTCAGTGCCTGTGAGCGCTTTTATTTTAGTTTGAAGAGCGCTTTTATCCCTTGTTACTGAAAGGAGCATTTTACTGGCAACGCGCTGTTGCAGAAGTGACTGCCGAGGGAATCCCGAGCGTAGGGATCCCCCCCTGCGCTGCTGATCGAGTGGGAGCCTACCCCGCGTTTGCCTCTGCTTTTGCGGGTGCCCACCCCGCATTTGGGTTCTCTAGCGGGTGCCCAACCCGCTTTATGCACATTTTACGAGCGGGTGCCCACCCCGCATTCATGCCTCCTTGATGTCTTTTTAGCGGGAGCCCACCCCGCATCTGTGCTCCGCTGGCGGGTGCCCACCCCGCAATTGCCTTTATTTTAAAGCGGGAGCCTACCCCGCATTGCCGAGATCTGAAAAGAAATCACAGCCGCTGCGGCCCGAGGAGAAGAAGCGCCGCAGACGCGACGCGGAAGCCTTGCCTGGACGTGGGCGGAGCTTCACCCGAGGTCCGGCTGGGACAGGAAGTTAGGCGAGCTTGTGCCGGTTTGGAGGCGGGGCTCCCGTGACCGGAGGAGAGCCCCGCATGTCTACCGAAGTCCCGTGACCCTGGGAGAGGGGCCGGGTGAAGCAGACAGAAGTAAGGGGGCATCGGAGCCTCGCGGGCTCCCTTTGCTGCATGATCTGCCCTCCCCCGCCGCGACAGGAGCAGAGAGCATCCCGAGAAGCCCCGATGAGTGGGGGCTGACCTGAGATCCTTGCCTGATGTTCCTGAGGCACCGTTAGTGCCAGTGCCCGGGTTGCTCAACTCAGTTGCGCCGCACAAGAGCGGGCAGCTGTGACGGAGGGGCCCTTTGTTTTTATTACAGCCCCAGATTGGGGCGTCCCAAGGCCCGGTTGGTGCCCGCATTTGTGTTCACTACACAGCTGCCCCACCTGACAGTGGGCAGCTGCAATGCGGGGGCCAAGTATTTTAGGAGTCCCGGAGTGGGGCTTCCACGGCACGTGTAGTGCCAGTGCCTATTTTCCTGGGGGGGGCAAATTGGTGTTGAGCTCCAACGGCACTGTAGTGCCAGATTCCCAGCTGCCCTGCGAGAGCGCAGGCAGCTGCAACGTTTTGGGGGCATTCTGTTTCTTCATGAGGAAGAGGGGGTGAGAAGCACCCCACGCCCCAGCGCAATTGCGCACTTTGCTTTCGCTGCATGCGCAGCCAGCCCTGACATTCTGGACGTTGGGCCTTTGAGCCCCTGTGAGAGGCCAGTTGGCCTGGGGCCAGTTCCAGCTTGTGTGCCCCCGATTGGGGCACCCTGTGTTTATGATGATTATGACCTAAGGTGTTTATGCACCATGATTCTTGCCTAATGTGCTTTTACGTATGAGGTTGGTGCATAACGTGTGATGCTAATGAGATTTATGCCTAATGAGATTCATGCCTGATATGATTTAGGTGTCCCATCTTTTGTGTTGCAGGATAATGCTGAGTACAGTGTTTTGCCAGTAATTACTGGTTGTGATCTACCTTTATTACAAGTTCTACATTTACTCTTTCCACTTTGTGATGGTCCTGACAGTGGCCCAATTGGCCCTGTCAGGTGTATATAGTCCCCTGTAAATACTGCCTGGTGCCAGTTGGCACAGTGTACATTGTGTGATTATGATCTAAGGTGTTTATGACAATACAAAGGCTATTTTTATATATAACCTTGTGTGGAGTTCCTTTTGTGGTGTGCCTAGTGTGTTGCTGCTGTGAGTGTGTGTTGCGCAAACGCTTTACACATTGCCTCCGGGATAGGCCTGACTGCTCGTGCCAAACTACCAAGGGGGTGAGCAGGGGTTATCTTGGGTGTGTAACTCCCTTGCCCTGACTAGAGTGGTGGTCTCTGCCTGGCTTTGGCGCAAGCCTTAGCCAACCAGAGATCCCATTTCTAACATTGGTTGGCAGCGGTGAGGATAGGACTTGCGTTTGCGCAGTACCACAGCGACGACTGGCTGCACTACAAAACTCTGCATTTAGATAATCACGTGTTTGGGGATTATTGTTCTGAGTTTTATTTTAATTCTTCTCCTAAAAGTGTCATTTGTAAATTGTATACTCTTGCTTCAGCACAGACACCTAGGTCTCCTGTGTTGCACGTGTCCCTGAGCGTCCTGCCAAAATGGAGTCTGCTTTTAATTTTTGTGGTCTGTTTAGATACAGTATGTGGGAGTTGGTGGAGTTCTGTGAGGAGAGAGACATAGCAGTGAGTGGGTCAGACACCCAGTCAAAACTTAGGGAAAACCTGATCCAATGGCAAAAGGATGAATGGGAACGTGAGCGCAATGAGGAGAAGAGGGCCCTGGCCGCACGCCAAGAGGGTGGTGGCTCTGAGGGGAGCCCTCAGGAGTCTGAAGAGGAGGAAGAAAATGACAGGACAGGGATGCCAGTAGATAGTGGAGACCCCATAGATAGGGAGTCCCTTGCTGGGTCCAGTGTCGAGGGCAGCGCTCCATCCCTTTCCCTGTCCCCAGAGGAGTGGGTAGATAGGAGGGAAGAAAGGGAGTATCTGCTGGCTTTGGAGAAGCTCAGGTTAGAGCATGCCAAGGAGATAGCGCAGCTGAGTGTGGAGGAGAAAAAGCTAGAGACCGAGAGGGTCCTAGCACAGGAGAGGATGGCGGAGGCTGAGAGGGCCTTCACCAAGGAGAAATTAGCTCTTGGGGGTACGTCCTCTGAGTGTAGTTTTAGTTGTCTGGATTCACCAGTTAGGGTGGGGTCCAGTGGTGGCAGCAATATGGAGTCCAGTGCATGAAGTCCCATTCCCAGTTCCCAAAGTATGGTACCTTGTTCACCAGAAGAGGAGTACAGGTTGAAGTTCAGGGGCAGTAAGAAACTGTCTCACCAGTCTTGGGGGCAGTTTGCGGATGACTGTAATGATGCACTGGCTGATTGGGTGATGGTTAACACAGAACAGGATTTTGAAGGACTGTTCGATCTGGTTATCCGAGAGCACATGCTCAGTTGCTGTTTTCCAGGGTTGCGCCAACATCTGTTGGAGTGTGGGCACCCTGATCCATGGGATCTTGCATGGGAAGCAGACCTCTGGGAAAATGCCCGAGGTTCTGAAGAGGCAGTGGGGAGTGATTCCGAAAGTAGTGGCTTAGGTTTCTTCCATTCCTGTATTGGGGAAGAGGTTCAGAGTAGCCCAGCTAGGTCCCAGTGTAGTGGGAGGGGTGTAGGGGCTCACGTCCTGTCTCAGTGGAGTAGGAGTGAGTGTGGACTGAGTGCCCCAGGTGCCCGAAACCCAGTCTCAGAACCTGGATGGTTTCTTCAGGGAACACCAGGTTGGGAGCCTAGGCTGTCCTGTTGGTCCATTTGAGGAGGATCTCCTAGTGTCTGGAGAACCTGGAGCGTCTGTAAATAGAGCTCCAGCGGTTCTGGTGTCTGGTGGTGCCGCTCCAGTTGGGAGGGTACAGAAGTCCGGAGTGAGGGGTGAGAGGGGGATGTGTTCCCCAGTGGAAGAGCCAGTGGGTCAGGGACCAGCCAGAAGGGCTGAGTCCCCTTGGAGTGACCAGGGTGACACCACTTCTGTTCTGGGGGATCTTCGCGCACTGTCAGGTGGACAGGGGACGGGAGATCTGCGCCAGGCAGACTGGCACACGACACATGAGTCATGTGTTACCCTCGGGGGGATACTGTGTGAGTCCCCAGAAGTCCTGGAGTGCCAGGCAAGTACTCAGCCAAAGGGTTTAGACCTAAGGTTGGGAGGCCAGGTTCAGGATCTGCCTGACCTGGAGGGAAGGACGTCTGTAACCAGTGTCCTGACCGGTTCATCTTCCAGGGGTACCGCTTCAGTTGGGAGGGTGCAGAACTCTGGAAGGGGGTGCAGAGGGAGGGAGTCCTCGCCTCTGACCCCTGTGCAACCTGAGGGGTTAGACCCTAGGTTGGGAGACCAGTTGTGGGAGAGAGGTCCTGAACTGGTGGGAGAGTTGTGGTATGAGGGTGCCTCTCAAAGGAGGAGAGTGCGGAACCCTAGAAGAAGAGGTAAGGGGAGGAGAGCCTCGCCCGTGACTTTTGGTCAGCCTGAGGGTGCGGACCCTGGGCTGGAGGATCAGTGGCAGTTTAGAACTGCCCCGATGAGGGAAAGAGTGGAGAATGGTTACTATGTGCCAGGGGTTACTACCCCCCACTCTGTGGATGGGCAAGGACCAGTGGCATCTGGGTGGCCTAGGTCCTGGTCCTGGCCGCGGACAGCTAGGGAGTACCAGTGGGGTAGCCCAGTTGGTCCAGAGAGCTTTACAGAGGGAACCACGTGGGTTCACAGTGGCGTAGAACAGGAGGGTGTCCCTGCAGTTGCGGGCCCGCGTCCGTGTTCTATCGCCCCAAGCAGGGAAGCCCATCACCGTGGTGATTGGTCTGCCCTGTGTTTTGGCTGGAAGGGGGTTGTGTTGGACTTGGCCCTTTTGGCAGGTTCACCCCTAAACTTTTTGCCTGTCTCCTAGCCTTTTCCCTGTGTAGTGTGGGTGGTTTTAGGCCTCTAGGCACTTTAGCACTGCTGTCCAGTGTAAAGTGCGTGCGTTCTCGGTGTACTTGTGGTAAGATTGGCCTACCCTCCCATAGGAATGCATGGGGGATAAGTGTGTCCATGGTAATTCCTGGTATGAGAGGAGCAGTGTGGTCAAGTCTGGTATGTATGAATTTGTGTGAATAAATGCTGCGCAATGGTGTGCGCAGATTTATTATGACTGGTGTAGAAATGCCACTTTTAGAAGTTGGCATTTATGTGTGCTCTGTGTCTGCCTGCCTGATGTGAATTGCATGTCTGGCTTGTGAGTGACAGGGGCTGGGAGGTGTGTGTGACTCCAGGAGGGGCAGGGTGAGTCAACGCAGGGCTGAATAGAGAGATCTGCATCTAGATGGGAGGGAGGAGTTGCACCTGGGACCTGAATAGGGTTGTGCCTTCCCTCCCCAATGCTGGCTCCGCCCCCCCTGGTGCGTCTGATGTCCCTAGCCTACCCTCTGAAAGGGAAGAGGAGCTTGGGCAAAACAAAGTGCTCCAAAGCTCCCCCAAACCAGTTGCATCTGGTTTTCCCCCAGCCCTGTGCTGTGTCACAAAGGAAAAGGGTGTATAAAAGAAGGGGCTGTGACCCCATGAAAATGTTCTGTAGTCGTGCTGTTCCTGACTTGGGGGGCCTGCTGCTGCTGCTGGGCTCCAGGAGGAACCACCACGAGGGACTGCCTCCCTGCTGGAGGGCCCTGTGTGCTGGCCTGCCTGGGCCCAGCCTTTGCCCCCCCCTGGACTTTGGACTTCAGTGCCTGTGAGCGCTTTTATTTTAGTTTGAAGAGCGCTTTTATCCCTTGTTACTGAAAGGAGCATTTTACTGGCAACGCGCTGTTGCAGAAGTGACTGCCGAGGAATCCCGAGCGTAGGGATCCCCCTGCGCTGCTGATCGAGTGGGAGCCTACCCGCGTTTGCCTCTGCTTTTGCGGGTGCCCACCCCGCATTTGGGTTCTCTAGCGGGTGCCCAACCCGCTTTATGCACATTTTACGAGCGGGTGCCCACCCCGCATTCATGCCTCATTGATGTCTTTTTAGCGGAGCCCACCCCGCATCTGTGCTCCGCTGGCGGGTGCCCACCCCGCAATTGCCTTTATTTTAAAGCGGAGCCTACCCCGCATTGTCGAGATCTGAAAAGAAATCACCGCCGCCGCGGCCCGAGGAGAAGAAGCGCCGCAGATGCGATGCGGAAGCCAGGCAGCCTTGCCTGGACATGGGCGGAGCTTCACCCAAGGTCCGGCTGGGACAGGAAGTTAGACGAGCTTGTGCCGGTTTGGAGGCGGGGCTCCCGTGACCGGAGGAGAGCCCCGCATGTCTACCGAAGTCCCGTGACCCTGGGAGAGGGACCGGGTGAAGCAGACAGAAGTAAGGGGGCGTCGGAGCCTCGCGGGCTCCCTTTGCTGCATGATCTGCCCTCCCCAGCCGCGACAGGAGCAGAGAGCATCCCGAGAAGCCCTGGTGAGTGGGGGCTGACCTGAGATCCTTGCCTGATGTTCCTGAGGCACCGTTAGTGCCAGTGCCCGGGTTGCTCAACTCAGCTGCGCCGCACAAGAGCGGGCAGCTGCGACGGAGGGACCCTTTGTTTTTATTACAGCCCCAGATTGGGGCGTCCCAAGGCCCAGTTGGTGCCCGCATTTGTGTTCACTACACAGCTGCCCCACCTGACAGTGGGCAGCTGCAACGCGGGGGCCAAGTATTTTAGGAGTCCCGGAGTGGGGCTTCCACGGCACGTGTAGTGCCAGTGCCTATTTTCCTGCGGGGGGGCAAATTGGTGTTGAGCTCCAATGGCACTGTAGTGCCAGATTCCCAGCTGCCCTGCGAGAGCGCAGGCAGCTGCAACGTTTTGGGGGCATTCTGTTTCTTCATGAGGAAGAGGGGGTGAGAAGCACCCCACGCCCCAGCGCAATTGCGCACTTTGCTTTCGCTGCATGCGCAGCCAGCCCTGACATTCTGGACGTTGGGCCTTTGAGCCCCTGTGAGAGGCCAGTTGGCCTGGGGCCAGTTCCAGGTTGTGTGCCCCCGATTGGGGCACCCTGTGTTTATGATGATTATGACCTAAGGTGTTTATGCACCATGATTCTTGCCTAATGTGCTTTTACGTATGAGGTTGGAGCATAACGTGTGATGCTAATGAGATTTATGCCTAATGAGATTCATGCCTGATATGATTTAGGTGTCCCATCTTTTATGTTGCAGGATAATGCTGAGTACAGTGTTTTGCCAGTAATTACTGGTTGTGATCTACCTTTATTACAAGTTCTACATTTACTCTTTCCACTTTGTGATGGTCCTGACAGTGGCCCAATTGGCCCTGTCAGGTGTATATAGTCCCCTGTAAATACTGCCTGGTGCTAGTTGGCACAGTGTACATTGTGTGATTATGATCTAAGGTGTTTATGACAATACAAAGGCTATTTTTATATATAACCTTGTGTGGAGTTCCTTTTGTGGTGTGCCTAGTGTGTTGCTGCTGTGAGTGTGTGTTGCGCAAACGCTTTACACATTGCCTCCGGGATAGGCCTGACTGCTCGTGCCAAGCTACCAAGGGGGTGAGCAGGGGTTATCTTGGGTGTGTAACTCCCTTGCCCTGACTAGAGTGGTGGTCTCTGCCTGGCTTTGGCGCAAGCCTTAGCCAACCAGAGATCCCATTTCTAACAGGGGGGTTCTCAAATTGTGTTGCCTGGGTGGATGAAAGGTGATTCTCTTTCCTTGGGGGTTTGAATATGCTGTATACTTTCCCAAGCTGCGGTAATTCCCTTTTGGTGTTATTTGGGCGGCTGGGAAAAATAGGTAAGGTGGATAAGGGGTTCGATTGATCCTTGTTTGTAGTTGTATCCGGAGGAGTGAAGGCCATATCGAGGTCACTCTGTTTCAATCCCTGGTCGGTGTTGACGGGAAATAAGTTGATTGCCTGTCTGGAGTGCCTTCTGTTTCTTGTTTTTCTTAGACGTTTTCTCTCCCGCTTGGTTAATATCTTAGTTGCTGTAAATGGCTGACCTAATGGTTGCTCAACATTGTCAGTTAGTTGAGGGACTGAAATGTTTAAGTTGGCAATGGTTATTGCTGGACTGGGTGCTGTAAGGACTGTCTGTGATTGTTCTAGGCTGGAAACCGCTCCACTAGGGGTGTGCCCCCCGCGGGGCGGGGTAGTTCAGTGTCCGTCACCCGTAGTGCCTCATAGTCTTGCTCTGTTTGTGGGACATTCTTAATTGAAGCTTCGCTGGTTGTGACAAGAAGATCTGATAGAAGGATGGGGACCACCGCTAGTTTGTCTATGATTTGGGTGCAGTGGCAGTTGCACGTTTGATATGTTGTTTCCTGGTCACGCTGCACCCTCGAGACCATCTCGTTGAAACTATGCAGTTTCTGTTCTACCCCCTGAACGTGGATTGCTAAGATGTTTAGGAGATCCACTTGGGTATCCAGCTTGTCAGCGTGGTAAGACATTGCTTTGGCGATTGAGTCCATTGTTTGTAGCAAGAGCTGCCAGGCTGATGGAGCTGGGATACTGCCTGGTTCGGTTGGAGATACCTGGTCATAGTGTGTCCAGTGTTTTGAGCATACTGACGGGGGGGGTTTGTAGAAGACCCGGGGTCCTGCTGAGTAGTTCACTTGTTTGGGATGGTTGCAGTGAAAAGTTCAAGCCCTGCGTATCGGGGAAGGGGAACTGCTCCTCCTGTAGGTCTGCCTGGCGGGGGGCTGGCACTGTTGTTGTTCTGCTTGCACTTCAGAAAAAAACGAGGAGAGATCAGGCTTGTCGCGATTGTTATTGATGGAATTGGGGAAGGCAAACTCCTGAACTTCGATGTGTTGGGCGCCCTGGGATTTTGTCTGGTTCCCTATTAAATTCTCAGTTGAGGTCGAGATGTTTGTGGTCATCTCGTTGACAGGGGTCCCTACGTTAAGTCTTTGGGGTCCGTTGTTTCCTGGTGAAGGTGAAAGTAGTGTCTGATGATTGAGATGATCAGCAGAAACGGGGGCAGGGGGGTTGTGTATTTGTGCCTCGAAGACTTGGTTATTTTGCTTTTGTCTGAATTCGAGCGGGATGAGAGCTTGGGATGATAGGAATTGGAGGCTTGGAACAGCTATGATTGCTTCGTATGGGACATCCAATCATTGAGGTGACTGGGAACCTCTCCTCCCGCACTCCTGGTTCGTAGTTTTTTGCCCACTGGGAGCGCACGTATTGGCCTCGCTCACTAGGGCTGAGCTAGTACTGGTTTCATCTCTTGTTTTGAAGGCGCTGAAGTCACTACAGTGTCGATTACTGAGGTGGATTTTGAGGTGGATTTTATTAGAAAGTCCGAAATCAGTGCCCGTTTGCTACTGCTGTTGGGTGTTAAGTGGTGCCTGAGTGGGACCGTGGAGATGGCTTTGGTGCTGCCACCCCGTTTCGCTGCTGGAGTCGCCGCTGTAGGTGTTTTTGAAGTGGCTTTTAACCAGTTGCTTGCGGTTGTTACATTTATTGGCGGTGCGCCTGTTGAGGCTCCAGGTTCTTGCCCCTGGTGTATTTCGTCTTTGACAGAAATGCAAGGGCCTGGAGAGTTCATGCCTTGGAGATCTTTGGCTGCAGCCTCTTTAGCCTTCTCCTTGTCCTTTGGCGGGGGTGCGCTTCTGACTTTCCCCGACCGCATCCCCCGTTGCACTACCCCGGGGGGGGGGAGAATGGAAGTGACTACGATTAGGTGGGGGGGGTGGAGGAATGATTCAAAATTGCGTGGAGCAGCTGGGTTCCGGTCACAAGGTAGCAGTAGGTAGCAGTAGGAAGGTGGAGAGGGGGAAGTGAGAGAGCAGGGCTCGCTGGAGGTCGCAAGCCTCCGCAGACTCTCCTGGGCACTTCACTCTGCGGCCTCCTGCTAGGGGGGCCGCGCTCTCTCACTCGCACACTTGCACACTTTACACACTTGGGTCCCACCAG
Source organism: Calotriton arnoldi (assembly GCA_963921515.1). Lineage (NCBI taxonomy): Eukaryota > Metazoa > Chordata > Amphibia > Caudata > Salamandridae > Calotriton > Calotriton arnoldi. The sequence goes on along the minus strand of CAWUFW010007269.1, from coordinate 184,055 downwards.
TGTACCGGTGCACTTGCCCGCTTGCCTGCTTGGTTGGTTGCTCCACTGTCCGGAGGTCCGATCTCTACTCCACCTCCTCCTCGCTGGAATCACCTCTGCCGCCGCTGCTCTATACCGCACTATTTTGCGGATTTTACCGCTGGTTTTGCTCCGGAGGAGGGCGGCTGCTGGCTACCGGCTGTGGGCAGCGGAGGCAGCGGGGGACAAAGGGCGATAATCGGTGGTAATCGGGGACCGGCGTCCCGACCGCTGGCTCCTGCTGCTGCTGCTGAATCTGTGCTGAGTCTGGGCGAAAACGCGGACTGGATTCAGAGCCGGCGTGGACAAGGACTATAGAGAGTAGATATCATTATTGCAACAGGCGCAGTGTCATTGGGGTCAAGATGTAAGGGGCACATTGCATCCCTAAAATGGCTGTTTTTTTACTGGAAGAGGTATTTTCTTTGCCGAATTAGGGCTTTTTGGTACCTTTTTAATGCCACTGATGTCTATTAAAAAAATCCACCAGTGCAAATAGCTTTAGTCCAGCGTCGGTGGTAGTATTATTTAATAATTTTATATAGTGTTTTACTCTCAGTCTAGAAATCCCATACTTTAGTTCCGGCAGAATTTGTATGCATTACATATCCTGTGTCTCCACGAAGGAAGTCCAACAAGGAAACCTGCTGATATAGTGTTCTTCACAGCAACACAGGAGCCTCGCTCAGTTGTCTTCTTGAGATTTTTGACATTATCTTATTTTTCAGAGATATCTCACGCTTGTTATTTTGTCTTGGATGTTTTGTTTATTTAGTTCCTGTGCAGTAATGATCTGTCCTCTAGGAGCACAGTGTGATTATTGTTGGTTATTTGGGATCAACCCAGCTGTTTTGATTGGAGGAATTAAATTCCTACAAGGCATGTTTTGCAGATAGATAACTGCTGTTTCATTTGTGGAGGAGTTTTATTGGTACTATATAATGTGTTGGTCCGCATGGCACCTCAGAACATCCTGCGTAAATTTAACTTTTATGTAAGGTTTAACCAAAAGTTTATTTTAAATAAAATCTACAAAACAAGATTTTTAGGCATATATTTCAGCATATATTTAGGCATAATATCACGCATTTGGTTTGTAGATGATTGCAAAGTTCTCTTTTTCGTTCATCCGTATGGATTATGGGTGTCCAATACAAATCCAAGAGTGACGTATTGACCCCAAAATGTCTGCATAATCACTGCGTAAATGATTTGCATTCAGATTCATTGTATGTTAATGTTTGTGGAACACCCAACATGGATCCGGTGATGTGGACCTGAGTTTGTCACGATATAGATGAATTAGTCTGATGCTTTTTGGATCTTTGACTTGTGTGTGGCACTTTTCATCAATAGAATATAGCATAAGGTGATTACAGGCGCCTGATTACGTTTGAGTAGAAACGTAGTGATGGCAGGATGAAAGATGTTTTCATTAATTGCATACACAGAGACCCTGATTCAGAGTTTGTCAGAATCCAGGTTCTTTTATTGCACCAAATAAATACCGATGCCTTGGGGTATGTTGTTGATCGAGTGCGACGAATAGCACCTAATATTGGTTTCGGGGATGCAGATCTTGGTGCTTACCAGACACAGTAAACAATAGCCAACTGCTAATTCCAACCCCTGTGCAAATAGGGGTTTACGCAAGGATAGAAAAACACTGCCCCACTTGTAATCAGGGCCTATGGGTAGTTTTTCAAATGGATGTTGCTATTTAAGTATCAAAACAGCCACTACAGAAGTTGTATGAACATATCTGTTTTATTTCTTTGCTCACTCCATCCTTCATTTGAGATTTGCATTTGTACCAACTGCATTGTTTGTTTATATGAATATAATTTTATTCTGGCCATGTCCCTGTGCTGGAATAATTGTGACTCTTTATGAAGATGTGTATTAGATGAATCTTTTTCCATTAGCAGCTGCTACCAGGAAGCAGCAGTGGGGTGGGGCGAGGGAATGGGGGGCGTCGGGTTAAAAAAATAATAATAATCACTTACCTTCCGGCTGGCCGGCCGGCTGCCGCCACCTTTCCTCCGTCCTCTTCCTGGCTTCTTGGGGGAAACAGGAAGCACCAGGGCTCCCACGCTCCCCGCAGCAAATCACAACGCTGCAATGCAGTGTTGTGATTGGTCTGAGATCTCGGACACAGCGCTCTGCCAGGGGCTGGAAGGGCGGGCATGTTCTCCACGCAGGCTGTAATGCAGCCTGCATGGACAACATGCTATGTGCGCAATACTGTGTGGCCGGCCCGAGAGGGCCGGCCAATCACTAATGCTCACATAGGAAGTGTGTACCACTCCTTCCCCTGCTCTGAGAGTAGCCCCGCCCCACAAAGATGCAACAATGGGAAAAAATAAAATGATAATAACCTCGCGTTATTATGATTTTATTTTCCCTTTTTTTACACTGCATAAAGCAGTGGGGTGACGCTTCTCAGCCTTAGCGGAGAAGCAGCCATTTCTCAAATGATAGCAGTAGCAGAACATTAATGCTGTATTTTGTTGGTGCATGTAGGTATTGATCTAGCATGCTTTACCATGGGATTGTGATGTATTTTATTGTTTTGGACAGAGCTTACACTCAGTAGCGGCTGCTACCGGTCATCAGTGGTGGGGCGGGGGGCTTAAAAAAAAGAGAGAAATGGAAAACAAATTTAAAACGTACCTTACCGACGGTCGCCTCTCCTCCGTCTTTGCCGACGCAGGAACAGGAAGCACCCAGGCTGCCAGACTCCTCTAGCCAATCACGATGCTGCTGATAGCTTTGTGATTGGTCTGAGCACCATGGCTCGGTGCTCAGACAGAGAATGGGAGGCTAAGCATGTTCCTCACCAGGCTGTATATTACAGTCTGGTGGGGAACATGCACAGTCCGCAGGACAAAACGGCGGTCAAAGCAGTCATGCGCACTTGGGGAGTACCACCACTCCTCCCCTGCTCTTTGGGCAGCCAAGCCCCGTCCCGCCCCTCACCTGGAGATCCGCAAGGGAAAAATAAAATGATAATCTGGCGTTATTATCATTTTATTTTTCTTGTGGGGCGACGCTCCTCTGCTTTAGCGGAGAAGCCATCACTGCTTACACTATCCCAAGATTGTTTGGTATAAGAGAGGAAAGGAGATTCAGAGGTCTTCAGAACAACCAACTGAAGGGACAAGGTAGTCTGTAGTCTGAACATCTGACTAAAGAAAAAAGTACTTATTTTTTGTATTCCAAAAATTTAACTATATGGGATGGTCGAAGCACCAGGCAATGTGTCTTGAGTGATCCGCTGCACTTTTCTTTACCTGTAGGCTCTGGTGTAGTCATCAAACAAGTTGTGCCCCTGGTTATATGGACCTTTAAATATCGACTGAAAGTGTATTGTTGGAGCTACCATCAGCACAACAAGTCAAATTACAGTGAAACTTATTTGGCTGCCCTAGAACGACAGAGGATGGTTTCCAAAACCATGAAGGTTTAAAAGCAGATTTATCAAAGCTATAGGCTTTAATCATTCTATAAATCAGTTTTTCAGATAAGCGTATCTATCAAAATCATCATTCAATCTGAGATTATATATTATGTAGCTGGTAACACAAATCATTACAAGATACAAAACCCAGGAAAGATGAAGTATTGGTTCCATAAAGGAACGCCCCTAAGCTATCAAACTGGCAAGGGTATATTCTAAGAGGAAGGTGTCAGCTTTAAATGAACTGTGTTAAGGTTCAAGAGAAATAGGCAGAGGCGTTCAAGAGAAAAGCTCAAGAACCAAGTATAGGGACAACTAGCAGAGTTACAGCAAGAGTCTTCCCTCAGAGAAGGCAGGGCATGATCTGCTAACTAGCCTAAGAGATACATTGTTAAATCACATAGAATTCTTCCAGAACTTCTTGCCAGCAACTCCCAACAGATGTGGCCAATCAGGGTGCTGTCTTTTGGGAGCAGGTAAACTGATCTCATTCTCATCATCAATGCCCAGCTGCACGGCCTTGAAGATAACAACAGCCCAGTCTGCCTGGTAAAGAAGGATCTTTCCCATCCCCATGCACTGTGTAAATCACAGCAAGTTCACAATTATTTTTCGAAACAAACATTTCTAAAAGCAAAACAATAAGGTACTCTCCTAAAAAACATTGATTATGAGACACCTGCAACAAAGAGAAAAATGCGAAAGCACAGTAAAACCAACATCACATTATATAGTGGAAATGACTTTGGGTAACTGAGCCCTACTCACAGTTAGGCCTACGTTATGTTATGTTATAAGGAACTTCTAAAGCGCATGTTCACCAAAAGGTTTCATGGCGCTGGGGGCACTAGCAGCAGGGCAGAACAAAAAGCTTAGCCATAGGCTTGTCTGAAAGCCATGTTTTTTGCAGAGTTCTAAATTGCTTATAGGAGGTTGCTATTCTTATGTTGGCTGGAAAAGAGTTCCAAATGTTGGGGGCCAACACATCGAACCTAGATCCTCCTAGCCTCTTCCTGTAGAATCTGGGAACCTCTGGGAGACTGAAATGAGCCAATCTGAGGTTGCGTCTGGGACTATAGTTCCGTATTCTAGAGGAGACAAAAAAGTGACTTTTACTCTGCTGGATTTTAAAGATCGTGCAGCCTGTTTTGCACAATGCTCTTTGTGCAATTGGAAGCCAGCGCAGTTTCTTTAGTAGGGGTGTGGTATGGCAATATCTAGGTTGTTGATAGACCAATGTAGCTGCATGATTCTGGACATCCTGCAGTCTTTGGCTCAGACCCTTTGGGAGGCTGAGGTACCAGGTATTAGCATAGTCAGTGCAGAACATCACTAGTGCAAGTACAATCTGGATGATGGCTTTAATTGAGAAAACATTTCAGATTTTTTTAATTTTACGGAGCTGAAAAAAACAGGAAGAAGTCACTGCTGAAATCTGAGGTTTCATTGACAGATCTTCTGGATAAATATACAGAGTCTCCTGACCACCTTTTTAGGAGAGGGAGGGGGGCCCAACTCCCGGGGCCAAAAAGAAGGACTCCAGCAGTGCAGTTTGTTTTTAAGCATCATCACCTTGGTTTTATCTGGGTTCAACCTTAGTTGGTGACTGTCCATCCAATCCCGAATGAAGACCATGGTGCTCTGAAAGAATGCTGTCGAGTCAGGAGTTTCCCCAAGGTTAAAACCTAGCTGCAAATCATCAGCATAGTTGTACATTTTTACTTTCCGCCTTTGTAGGGTATTTGCCAACAGATTAATATAGAGGTTAAAAAGGATGGGGTATAAAGATGATCCCCGAGGCACTCCATAACTGAGCTTAACCTTGTAGGATCAGAAGGGGGAGAGGTGAACCAATTGTGAACGGTCCGATAGAAAAGACTTTATCCAATCCAGGGCTCAGTCCTCAGACCGGCAGCCTCGACACAGTCAAAATGAATGTCATAATCCACTGTGTCGAAGACTGCTGAAAGATCCAGGAGGATTAAAAAAATGATGCACCCGCCGCGCAATGGGCTTGTAAATAGGTTCCAAAACACTTTGCAACAAATTTGACTTCGTAACTCATATTTCTTCAGGGTTTTGGAATTAAAAAAGTAAAAAGTATTAATAAAAGTACTGGATGGCTGATGTGCAAGCACTGGGAAGCTGTTCTTGCTCAAAGAACGTCCCCATCGACTCACTGCTCAGAATAACAGGATTGACTGTGGATGGCCCAGGTTGTAAGGGTCTTAGGATAGGCAAAACCTTGCTAATTTTCATTAGCGGTGATAACCGTGCCTTTGCTTGTAGCAGTGAGGGCAAGGGTGTTTTTCTAAGATTTGAGGAAGCCAATTCTAATGGTTTATGCCTTAATGGGAGGATTTATTTCTGGCAGGAAATATATCAAAGACAATCTTTGATATTTTTAGGGTGTCTGTAGCAGTGTAAAAGTAGCCAAAAAGGCTAACATGGCTTTTACCCACCTCCATCCATGGAGATTTATGCTGAAAAATGGGGGGAAAATTAAAATGGCACTCTCATTTAAAAGGAGGGAAGAGAGATATGCACCAAGTCACTATTAATGCACGTTAGGGATTTTGATAAGGGGTGTTGTAGCCAATCCCCTGATCAATGTAAATTGGGCCTTGAACTTTCATTTCAATTCATTGCTAACTATTTGGGAGACCCTTTTTTTAAATGTATCATTCAGGAGAACAGAGCTCTGACAGCAGCACACATTGCTGAAAATATTAACTGCTCATTTTATGAGAATCATGTCCCAGATACTTTAAAGCAATCATGGGTTCACCTGTTCTTAAAAAGCCTTCTTGATCCATCTAACTATCAGTCAACTGGATGTTCCTATTTGGCAAAATTGAAAGTGAAGTTTATAACCCTCTGATTGTCTAGTCACCTTGGAATCCGGATATTGGCAGGAGATATACAATCAGAATTTCCACCAGATAGAGGCACTGAGCTCATCTTACTGGATATAGCAGATAAAGTGTTGTGGGCAGCCAATGGGATCTGAAGTTTTTTTGGTTTCATTGGATTTGTTGGCTGCCTTCAACACGATCACCCATGACGTAAAATGCAATTGTTTATCCAATGAGGCCACAGTCTGCAAGTCCTCATTTGGATGGTGTGAGGACTTTCCTTTAATGTGACCATCCAGGTCAAATGTTTGGACAAATTGGCTTTGCGGTGAAGTGTTGTGCCACAAGGCTTTTCACTGTCACCTATTGTGTTCAGTATTTATCATCTACCTCTGCACAACCTCTTGATAGTTATGGGGAGATGGGTTAGGCCTCACATTCATGATGGCGAACAACACATATTCTTTACTTTGATGGGTCAGTATTGTTGAGATGTAGCATAACACAATGAGTGGTTTGAAACTATCCATCTATTCATGGAAAGCAATAAGTTTGCTTTAAATGCACCCAAACATATATTTTAACTGCTGACTCTAAATTGTTCACAGACTATTGTTCACACCATGTGAGAGGGTAGTCAGCCTAATCGCAAATGAAGTGAAAACTCTTGACTTCTTCCTTGAAACACAATTTGCTCTAGGATAACAAATAATTCTGGTAATGTAAAAAATTACTTTATTATGTTCTCCTGATAGTAACATGAGACCTTTTCTGATCACTCATAAAAGAGCAACAATTCCTAAGGCAATCTTTGTCCCACAAATTGGCTAGAGAGGGCACTCTTCACGCAATCTAGCTACATTTCTGAACTCATTGCCAAAGGTATAAAACCATGGAAACTTATGCTGTGGTAGGCATTTCTAATGTTGACCATGTGTCCCCATTCTACACCCACTCCATTAGCTACAGATTAGGACCAGGTTCCCCGTTTTAATACCTCACCCTTGAATTGATTTAATTTTATTCTATCCTATGTAGAACCCAACAAAAGACCTACAGCGCTTTCATCAGCTACATCCAGAGCCCATATCAGAAACTTTGCGGACTGTCTCTGTTTGTGCTGTAGCACACCTTTAGCTGGATGAGCCAGGTGGAGACTGGGGCAATACGCCTTATTACGGTGAATGCATTGTACACAGTCCAGGCATGAGCCTACACCAGCACTGTGAGTGGCGCATTAGTGAAAGGCACAATGTCTCTTTCAAGCCACCGGTCTGCCTTTAACTGCAGATCAGAGACACCCCCACCGGCGGGTGAAGTGAGTGACTGGCCTAGGGGTCAATGTGCCATCATTCCAATGGCCAACCTCATATGTGTGAACAATCAGTGAATGCCTCATCGGCTAAGGGGGAGTAGAGGCTTCCCTGTAGTCACACCCTTAAAAATACTCAGTGCAGAATGTCATAAATGCTGTCCTATTTACAATGTCTCTTTTACTCAAAGTATAACTAGAAGCAACACAATCTTCCCTTGTCTCTACAACAACTCATCCTCTTAAATGAGTTTTATCATTCATAGAACTCTTCTTGCGGTCATAGTTTATCAGTCCACCCACTGTGGTTATATTTGTAATTAGGTGATCAATGTGCATGTATATTTTGTCTAGAATACACTGGCTCTCAATTCAGGTATGAGGTCACATACAGTACCTATAACATGTATTATGCGATCTGGAATTCTTGTATATTGTGCCTGTTTGGTCTTTAAACAAGTAAAATTACAGGAGTGAAAACAACGTGCAAGACAAACAAAATACATATATCTCTATTGGTTGTTATAAATCGCCATTTTTTGTATTTTGAACAAAAAACACATCTAGTTATATGTAAATAATGGTACTGTTCTTTTCTAATCCGAACCCATGATACTTAACGTTGCTGCAGTTTGCTGTCTCTTAGTGATAAACTCACGCTGCTGGTTACCTGTCAGAATGCATAGCAAGGTGCCGTGCAAAAGGAAATTTATTAGACTTCTGTGCCCACTGTGACAGGCCTGATTCCCCAGAACAGTGCTAAATAGCCCATAGTTCTCAAGTTTCCAGGTCTATGTGCGAGTAGTTCCTACATTCCAGGTTTTGTATTTGCATTCTGGGGCTAGTAGTCCTGCATTTATGTAACTATAGACCCGGACTATAAGTACTGCAATGTAAAGGAGAAAGGGCCAGATGCGCAAAGCTTTTTTCAGCTCGCAAACGGCCCGATTAGTTTGTGATCTGAAAAAAGCATTTGTAAATGTACAAAGCCCTATTTGCGATCCAGTAGCTATTACCGAATCACAAAATTGGACTTGCGAGTCGCTGTTAAGAAGAGGCATGCCAAGGGCGTCCCTTCCTAATAGCGAGACGCACTGGTATGTAGGAATGTTTTTTGACCAACTTTAAGTTGGTGTAAACACTTTTGCAAATGGGAAGAGGTCCACAAGGGACCCCTTGCCCTTTGTGGAAGTGGGCGCTGTGAAAGGTCAGCGGTCCTGTCATTTTGCCAGCAGGCACACCGGATGCTGTCATACACCACCCTCGTGCCAGGCGTGGCCCAAGGTTATAAAATAAACGGGTGGAGAGCGCTCTGGGTCTTTCCACTCAACCTGTAAACCAGTGTGAGTGTCCTTTATTGTATTAAGCAACGCGAGGCCTAATTGCATGCCGCAACACTCACCTGCCAGCGCAGGTCTCAACAGGTGCGACTACTCTTAAAAAATGAAAAGGAAACTTTTCATTTTTCTTTTTTAAATGCATCCCGTTTTCCTTTAAGGAAAATGGGCTGCATTTAATTGCTTTATTTATAAGGTAGTCACAGACATGGCGGTCTGCTGACCCCAGCAGGCCACCATCCCTGTGAGTGCTTGCCATTCCCAATGGGTTGCAAATTGCGCCTTGCTTCATGAATATTAGCGAGGCAGGTCCCTTGCGACCCATTGAGAATCGCAAACAGTGTAAAACACACTGTTGTACATAGTTGTTTGCGATTTCCTAATAGCGAATTGCAAAAACTTGCTACTAGGAAATCGCAAAGGGAAGTCTATGTCCATCTGGCCAGAAGTGTGAACAAGATGAGTGACCCTATCACAGAATTAAAAAACGTATGAGTTCAAAATTACTCCCAGAGTATGCCAACCCTGTGAAAGCAAGCAATTCCCTCAAATGCATGCATACATTGTGCATGCTGTAGCGTGCATGCATAACTGCATGGTAATCAACAAGAAAGGAAATTTACACCTGCTTTCTTAATCATTGGTTGATTTCACTCAAAAGGGTAGCCAGCTTAAGCAGCTATTTTCACAGGTAGTGTTGTCTGTGTTGCCACGTCATCAGGGGTTAAATGATGTGTGATGCCACTTCTGCTATCAGGCATTTGGTGAAATGAAATCCTTAGTTTCACTTTTTCAAAGGAGAGCTTTGGGCAGTAAAAGTAGTGGTAATATTTATTTTGTTAATTGGTTATAAGTTGTTTTAGTGAGTTTTAATTTGTTAATCAGCTAATTAGTTATGTAAATAGTTTTTATTTATTTAATAGATAATTTAAAAAAATTGGTAATGCTTTTTATTGGTTAATTAAATAATTGATTGTGTTAATAATCTAATTTATTTTTGACACTTTGAATATTAATTATAGTATTAGGTTTTGTGTATATCGATCCATGTTAAAGTGTTATCATTTAAAAAAAAATGTATTGTGATTTTTGGTGTTATCAATTCAATTCGTTTTTGGGGGTTTTACGGTAATAGGGTGGAAAATATTTAAATCTAGTTTTAAAATGTAATTGATATTATTTTTAATACAATTGTATGTGCAATTTTACATCTTGATGTGAGAAACTGGCTATCTGTTACAGTACCCCCGCCACACTTTTTGCCTGGGTTTGTGATGCAACTTTGAAGGAGGGGCACTGGGTCGCTGCTAACCAGGTTCCTAGTACCAGTGTTCTTTCCCTAAAAATGTACCACAATTGACACTCCTTCAGATACCCCTGTAAGTCCCTAGTAAATGGTATCCCTGGTACCTAAGGCATGGGTACCTAAGAGTGTCCTCTGGGGCTGCAGCACTGGTTGTGCCACCACAGGGACCCCTCACCAAGCCTATGCATTTTGCCATTGAAAGCTGCGTGTCTTGGTGCAGAGAAATCTGAAGAGTCGACATGGCACACAGCTCTGTGTGCCATGCCACCCATACACTGCATAAGATATAGGTAAGTCACCACTACTGCAGGCCTCTAGCCCTAAGGCATGGTGCACTATATCCTATGTGAGGGCATATAAGCATGAGCAGATATGCCCCTACAATGCCCAGTCCATTCTGAGATATTGTAAGTGTACAGGGAAGCCATAAGGAGTACATGGGCTGAATTCTTGTCAAAACGAGTTTCCTAGCTTCAAGATGGCTTCACTGATTTCTAAGATGTTTGGTACTAAACATCTTGTCTTAATAAATCCTGACTGATGCCAGTGTTGGATTTATTAATAAATTCACACAGGAGATCCTTTTAGAGGGTCCTATGAAAACCTACCAAGCACTGGTGTGGTCTCTGACTTGTTTTCGCCAGCCTGCCACTACCAGACATGTTTCTGACTTCATCGGGTGAGATCCAGCACTCTCAGAGGACAGAGACAAAGCCTGCTCTGGGCAGAGGTGCTTCACACCTCCTCCAAGACAGGATTGCCTTCTTGGGCAGGAAGCTACAAAGGTGATGCCGCCTCTAAAATCTGACCCAGGAACCTCCAGATAGTTGGGGAAGCCAAACCCCCTTTCCTGCTCCACTTTTGGTGGGGGGAAAGACGGGAAAATTAGTTAGATTAGGAGGAGGGTCCCCACTTAGCCTACACCACCCTTAGGGGGCCTGGCAATGTGAACCCCTCTCCTGAAATTCCACCATCTTGGGATGGTGGAAAAACAACCTATCAGGGATTGGGTATGTGCCTCTTCCCACAGGAAGTGGTCACAAGAGGGTGTAGTCACCCTAAACATAGGTAGCCCATTGGTTACTGTCTCCTGTTGTAACGCCCCTAAATTCAGGATTTAGGTGGCACCTCAAAAGCTGAACATCAGATTCGACGGTCAAGGGAAGACTAGGACAAAGAAGACCTGCTGCACAAGAACTGAAGCCCTGCTGCAGAAGAAAAAGGTGCCAAACACTGCCTGCTGCTCCCAGGATTCGACAATCACAGCTGCTGTGTTGTCGTGAAACCTGAAATGACTCCAAAAACGCCAGAGCGCCTCCAGCCTTCAAGAAAGCACCAAGAATCTCATTTGGAGTGAAGGTATCACTCCCCTGCACAACACAGGCACCGATCCCATGAAGTCCGTTTTGTCGACTTGCTGCCCCTGGATGACCTTGAAACAGCACTGAAGCAAGAAAAGGTACAACAGCTCTGGAGGGTCAGATCTGTCTTCTTACCAAGTTTGGAGACACCAGGACATACCGGAGCTGCAGCGTACCAATACCCGATGTACAGGAACCCCAACAGAGAACTCCGGCCTCCCAAAGCACCAGAAGCAAGCACCCATCGAGGGACATTGAGACACCTGAGACCCACTTCCTAAGTGGCCATCATGTCCCAAGATCACCTCTCAAAGTTGCCAGCTTCTGACCGCGAGGACCTCAAGACGCACTATGCCCAGCTGAACTGTCCACTCTGCACCTGGCCCTACTGGCCCTGCACCGACTAACCGGCAGTGCTCCCGTGGCCCCCAGGGCCTTGAAACCTCCTTCCTTAAAGGAGCCCCCTCGGACTTACCTGTAAGTCCACCTGTGCAGTGTGTTTTCTAGTGGCCCTCTTTGTCTTTGCGCACCAGCTTCCAAGACTCTCAGCACTCTGCTCCCGGTCGATCTGGGACTCTCACGAACTTCTACTGCTGGAACTTTGGACCTGGTCCCGACATTGACCTAAAATGAGAAGGTGTACTTTGTGAAAGCATTGCCTGATTTTCTATGCATTTTTCAGCTTTTTCCCCATTGTTTCCTAAGGTGAGTAATTGTACATAAAAGTAATATATTTTCCGAATTTTGAAAAATCGTAACTTCGAAAATACTTATCTTCGAACTGTGTTCTTGGTCTTTAAAATTCTATGAAAATCGACATTATTTTTATAAATTGGTCTTGGATTTATTCTTGAGTGTGTGTCTCATTTATTTCATCTGTGGAGTTCAACAAATGCTTAGCACTACCCTCTGATAAGCCTAACTGCTCGCTCACACTACTGCAGAAAGAGCAATAGAATGATCTGCTTTTACCCTTGTATACCATTTGGGGATTCTCTTGACTTTCTGCACAGTGCACTTCTTTTTAGTACACAATGGGGCCGATTCCGATCTCGGTCGGAGGCGCACCTAACACCATTCGGTCGGGAAAAAAGCCATGCGAATGCCTGTTTCCCGACCGATCCGCACATTAATCCGAACAAACAAGTACGATGCGCACAACAGCACAGATTCCGACCCAGTCGTACTCACCCAATCCAGGTCCTGTTCCCCGACCGAGCCGTATCCGTAAACGCAGAATCGAGTCGCCCGGAAGCCAAAAAGCAGCCACGTCCGGCCGGACAAGTACGATGCGCTTCCCGTACGCGCCGAACCCGTCGCTACGCACGGCACGTCAAAGCATCCGGGAGAGGCGCACATAAGCTCCGATTCGCGCCACAACACGATCCACGGCTACGAGACGAACACGCCAGCGACGAGGACGAGGCGAAGCAACGACAAAGACGAACGAGACGAACCAACCATGAATCCCATCGTTCCGATCCTACCAATATTCTACATCTACTACCGGAACAGGCACGGACGCGTACGGCGCCGAAGGTAAGCCAGACACCAACCACAAATACAAACTACACGTACCCGACATATCACACACACACAGAGGGATGCAGAAATTACTTACACCAGAAACAGCAGCACCATAGGGGCGGGATGCCCATCACCAATGCCACATATACACATATACACATAGGGGCCCGGATGCCTGTCACTACTACCACCCTTACCCAGGGGGTGCCAGATGCCTACCACTACTATCACCTCTACCCAGGGGGTGCCAGATGCCTACCACTACTACCACCCTTACCCAGGGGGTGCCAGATGCCTACCACTACTACCACCCTTACCCAGGGGTGCCAGATGCCTACCACTACTACCACCTCTACCCATGGGGGGCTGGATGCCTACCACTACTACCACCCTTACCCAGGGGTGCCAGATGCCTACCACTACTACCACCTCTACCCAGGGGTGCCAGATGCCTACCACTACTACCACCTCTACCCATGGGGGCTGGATGCCTGTCACTACTACCACCCTTACCCAGGGGGTGCCAGATGCCTACCAATACTACCACCCTTACCCAGGGGTGCCAGATGCCTACCACTACTACCACCCTTACCCAGGGGGTGCCAGATGCCTACCACTACTACCACCCTTACCCAGGGGTGCCAGATGCCTACCACTACTACCACCTCTACCCAGGGGCTGGATGCCTACCACTACTACCACCTCTACCCATGGGGGCTGGATGCCTGTCACTACTACCACCCTTACCCAGGGGTGCCAGATGCCTACCACTACTACCACCCTTACCCAGGGGTGCCAGATGCCTACCACTACTACCACCCCTACCCAGGGGTGCCAGATGCCTACCACTACTACCACCTCTACCCATGGGGGCTGGATGCCTACCACTACTACCACCCTTACCCAGGGGTGCCAGATGCCTACCACTACTACCACCTCTACCCAGGGGGTGCCAGATGCCTACCACTACTACCACCTCTACCCATGGGGGGCTGGATGCCTGTCACTACTACCACCAATACCCAGGGGGTGCCAGATGCCTACCACTAATACCACCCTTACCCAGGGGGTGCCAGATGCCTACCACTACTACCACCCTTACCCCGGGTGTGACAGATTCCTACCACTACTACCACCTCTACCCAGGGGGTGAAAGATGCCTACCACTACTACCACCTCTACCCATGGGGGGCTGGATGCCTGTCACTACTACCACCCTTACCCAGGGGGTGCCAGATGCCTACCACTACTACCACCCTTACCCAGGGGGTGCCAGATGCCTACCACTACTACCACCCTTACCCAGGGGGTGCCAGATGCCTACCACTACTACCACCTCTAACCATGGGGGCTGGATGCCTGTCACTACTACCACCCCTACCCAGGGGGTGCCAGATGCCTGTCACTACTACCACCCTTACCCAGGGGTGCCAGATGCCTACCACTACTACCACCTCTACCCATGGGGGCTGGATGCCTGTCACTACTACCACCCTTACCCAGGGGTGCCAGATGCCTACCACTACTACCACCTCTACCCATGGGGGCTGGATGCCTGTCACTACTACCACCCTTACCCAGGGGCTGCCAGATGCCTACCACTACTACCACCCTTACCCAGGGGTGCCAGATGCCTACCACTACTACCACCCCTACCCAGGGGTGCCAGATGCCTACCACTACTACCACCTCTACCCATGGGGGCTGGATGCCTGTCCCTACTACCACCCTTACCCAGGGGTGCCAGATGCCTACCACTACTACCACCCTTACCCAGGGGTGCCAGATGCCTACCACTACTACCACCCTTACCCAGGGGGTGCCAGATGCCTACCACTACTACCACCCCTACCCAGGGGTGCCAGATGCCTACCACTACTACCACCTCTACCCATGGGGGCTGGATGCCTGTCACTACTACCACTCTTACCCAGGGGGTGCCAGATGCCTACCACTACTACCATCCCTACCCAGGGGTGCCAGATGCCTGTCACTACTACCACCCTTACCCAGGGGTGCCAGATGCCTACCACTACTACCACCTCTACCCATGGGGGCTGGATGCCTGTCACTACTACCACCCTTACCCAGGGGCTGCTAGATGCCTACCACCACTACCACCTCTACCCAGGGGGTGCCAGATGCCTGTCACTACTACCACCCTTACCCAGGGGTGCCAGATGCCTACCACTACTACCACCTCTACCCATGGGGGGCTGGATGCCTGTCACTACTACCACCCTTACCCAGGGGCTGCCAGATGCCTACCACTACTACCACCCTTACCCAGGGGTGCCAGATGCCTACCACTACTACCACCCCTACCCAGGGGGTGCCAGATGCCTACCACTACTACCACCCTTACCCAGGGGTGCCAGATGCCTACCACTACTATCACCCTTACCCAGGGGGCCGGATGCCTACCACTACTACCACCTCTACCCATGGGGGCTGGATGCCTACCACTACTACCACCCTTACCCAGGGGTGCCAGATGCCTACCACTACTACCACCCTTACCCAGGGGTGCCAGATGCCTACCACTACTATCACCCTTACCCAGGGGGCCGGATGCCTACCACTACTACCACCTCTACCCATGGGGGCTGGATGCCTACCACTACTACCACCCTTACCCAGGGGTGCCAGATGCCTACCACTACTACCACCTTTACCCAGGGGTGCCAGATGCCTACCACTACTACCACCCTTACCCAGGGGTGCCAGATGCCTACCACTACTACCACCTCTACCCATGGGGGCTGGATGCCTACCACTACTACCACCCTTACCCAGGGGGTGCCAGATGCCTACCACTACTACCACCTCCACCCATGGGGGGCTGGATGCCTACCACCAACAACACCCCCACTCACAGGATGGCTAATACATGACACCACAAGCACACACCAACATAAAGAATGCAACATAAAGACATCCCCCCCCAACACCATGACAAGCGTGTGTAGACTGTGTCAAATGCCTACAACACTGAACATGACTTTGAACCTACAATGTGACCCCCTATCACATGTGCCACACATAAATGTGTGTGGCCCCCACAATGCAAGCAGGCCATGACCATTGTGGCAATGGGGTCCAAACCCCCATCATCACAGTGACCAAAATGTAAGTGTGGGGCCCATAGCTGAAGCACATCTTGAACATTGTGGAAATGGGGTCCAAACCCCCATCATCACAGTGACCAAAATGTAAGTGTGGGGTCCATAGCTGAAGCACATCTTGAACATTGTGGCAATGGGGTCCAAACCCCCATCATCACAGTGACCAAAATGTAAGTGTGGGGTCCATAGCTGAAGCACATCTTGAACATTGTGGCAATGGGGTCCAAACCCCCATCATCACAGTGACCAAAATGTAAGTGTGGGGCCCATAGCTGAAGCACATCTTGAACATTGTGGCAATGGGGTCCAAACCCCCATCATCACAGTGACCAAAATGTAAGTGTCGACAAAGAAAAAGCTGCAAGGGCCAAACTGCATGGATGATTCCTGGTCACAGAACAACAAACACATCAGTGGCAAAGTAGTGCTTGTGTCCCATAGCAACATAGATTGGGGGAGGCAAACAGTGCAGTGCAAATAAGACATACCTTTGGCCATGTGCAGACAAACATCACCCATGGGGGCTGACACTGTCAACATTCATCAATGACACAATGACAGAAGTGACCATCAGAATGCAGACCCACATATTTGCACCAATGGGCACACAAATGCAGATACCCTGTGGAGACTGTAGATGTGAGGTGAACAGATACCATACCATGGCAGCAATGGGACACACAAACAATGATCATTGTGCTGACTGATGACCTAGGAGTCCCAGGGACAGCAGGGGAAACACACCAAACAACATACAGACAATGGCACAGTAAAGATATGCCAATGCAGTGGTGCAGATGCACAAACACAAACAGGCAGACCCACACTGCACATCAAACACATCAGGTGGGGGGGGTACCAGTGTCCCCAGGCAACCACACAACACATGAGGAGGCCTGAATACCAATTACACAGATGTGCATACAGTGCCACACAAAGGCAACTCATGGATCCAAATCCCCTATGTGGGCAATCAGGCATTGTCAGATGAGAGGGAGCACAAATCACACATGTCACACAAGCATGTAGGAACAGCAACTGACTCAGCAAGACACAGACACACCACAGCACTACCCCCAGGGCCCCCACAATGTGGTGAGCCTGGGCTGCATTACAATCCCACTCTGATGACAAAGCTAGATGTCGTTCACACTGTGAACCACAGTCATGTGTCCTGAGCAACAAACTACCATCACACCTACACAAGCACAAATCAATCAGCACGGCCAGTAAGCCAAGGCCAACATGGAGGCAGGGGACTAGCCGGGCAACAACTCTCATCTGCACACACTCAACACCACACACCTCGACCTCCAACAATGTGCAGCAGTGAAGCTCACATGCACTGGTGACATTGCACATGCACCCATGACAATCCCAGGGGTGGTGGTGGGCACCAAGGTGCAGAAACACATCACACATGGCCACTCAACAAGACTCCTGAATGTCTGACACACTGCACACTACGCTGTACATGGACATGACGGCAATACCACACAAACCAATGGGATCCCTGCCACAGTCACACACCAATGAAGAAGCCAAGGTCACCCACAAAGAACACATATAGACAACTACCAACATTGCAGCCCTGACCCTGAGGAGTGCCAGCAGTCACACACACAACGTGTCACAACCAATGACAGCTAACACAAACCGGAAATCACATGACAGGTGTAAACAACAAGTGCCAAGGGGAATCCTGACTGTGACCCATCAGCGTCTGCCCACAAACTCAGCCCTGACAGCAAACACACCTATGGGTGACACCCTGATGACCAGTAATGTGCCATGCACCCACATCACAGAGAACCCAGGGAGAAGACTTTGGGGGAACATAGGTCAACTCAGCAAGCATCACAAACAGGAACATCACTAGGGATCCCAGCATGCACAGCAACATGGAAGTGAACACACAGACATGCTCATACAACACACACCTTGGGCGCAGGCGATCTCACAGGAGTACACACTGCCATGAGGGGACTCCACTCCTGTGTGAGGAAAGCTGTGCCATATGTCGCATCAGTAGGGCTCCATCATGTCAGCAGAACACTTGGTCACACAGTCAACAATTAGCACCAAATGAAGGCTCCCGTCACATCAGCCTGGTCATGGGAGTGTCAACGAAATCATCAGCACAGATCCAACACACATGTATAGCAAGTTGCACTGACAACACAGATGAGTCCTTCCCCATTGATGCCCAAACCTGCATGTCCAGTGGAGATGGCCACACGGTCAGGGAACTAGACTAATTGAACAATGGCAAGCACAACAGATGTGCAGGGGTGGAAGCCACAGATGTGACATTGCAAATGTAAGTAGGAAATCCCATTGCCAAATATTGAAAACATGACACCCTCAGATGCTGCTAAGGATGACATGGATACACCACAGGATAGGACACAGTCCCCCTGGACCACATGGGTCCCGGCACAGTAACACTTCATTTTCATGAGACCAAATATCACCATCACTGCAGCAAGGGCATGGTTAGCATCATCAACATCATGTACATCAGAAGCAAAAGCACTAGAGAACAGAAAGTTGCTTTATTCAGCATATGTGGGTTCGAAACTTGAAGTCATTAAAAAAACAAAACAAAGGCCAATGGCCAGTCCATCATGAAAGTCAAAACAGGGTGACAGTGGCAGATGTCACCCTACGCATGCCTGCACTGATATAAACCAGGGACAATCCCCTAGGAGGGGCATACGGGGGGCAGGCCAGGCACCGCAGGGACAGGATCAGGGCTCACCAGGAGGAGGCAGGGAAGGGGTGGTGGGTGCTGGAGAGCCACTGGCAACTGCAGTGGAGGTGTCTGACATGGTGTGTGCCGGCCCAACTGGGGGGCATGACTCAGATGGTGTGGGTGCCGGCACGACTGCAGTAGACCGTGCAGATGGAGTGGACAGGTTCGCCACTGCAGTGCCCAAGTCAGACAGGGTGGTAGTGGACTCCACTGCAGTGCCTACCTCCAGGGGAGGAGAATGGGGATCAGGTAAGGTGGGCAGGACAGAGGGGGAGGACACCCTCACCACACCAGTGGCACAGACAAGCGCAGCGGGAGTTGTGGCGCCGGAAGAGCAAGTGGCAGGGGGTGAAGGCCTGATCCTTTTGGGGATGGTGTATCTGTGGGTGGGGGAACCTGGGGCAGGGTGTGGTGGGGGCACCTGTGGAGTGGGGGCCTGAGGGATGGAGGAAGGAGACTTGGTGCCTGAGCTGCAGGGCGGCGGCGGGGTCTTGCTCTTCCGGGTCTTGGGGGACTTGCGGGTGGGAGCGTCAGTCGGTCTGCGCCTGGGGGATTGTGTCCGTGGGCGAGGGGCACTCCGCTCCGTGTGGGTGGGCTTCCTCTTCCCCCTGAATGCTGTATCAGCTGGATCGGAGGGGAAGAGGCCGAGGTCACTGAGGAAGAGCCGCTGTGTCTTTGGGGTTGCAGGTGAGGCAAGGGAGGGGGCTTTGGATGGAGAGGCAACTGAGGACTGCGCAATGCTCGTGGATGCGTGTGTGTGTGCCTGGGCCCCATCCCCTGTGAGTGTGGTTTCAGTCCCCTGACTGTGCGTGCGGGTGCGTCTTGTTTGTGGCGTGTGTGTCTGTGTGCTGCACGTGTCTGTGCTGGTGTGTGTCTGTGCGTGTGTGCGTGTGCTTGGGACAGGTAAGGTGCTGGGGAGTGTGGATGGGGCAGAGGCAGGAGGGGTGAGGGACTGTCGGAGGAGGGACACTGCTGACGTCAGGGAGGAGTCCATGGACCTATTGCCCCTCTGGAGGGCAGACATGCCCGATGAGATGCCCTCCATGAACGACACCAGCTGAGTCAACAGAGTGGTGTGTGCATGGAGGACAGTCAGCATCGCTGTCTGCCCTACATGGAGCTGGCGAAGGAGGTACACAGACTCCTCACTCAGGGCAGCAGGGGACACAGGGGCAGGGGGTGCGGTGCCTGGCCCGAAGGAGACAAGCTCCCGAACATGGGAGCCTCCACGGACCTCGGGAATGGGAGCCGATGGGAGGGCGGTGGTGGTGGTGGTGGTAGCGGGGACAGCAACACTAGCTGGGGTGTGGTGGCTGCTGACACCCGCCTTCATAAGGGAGTCATCCTGCGAGCTGCTGCGGTCCTCAGCTGAGGTGGATGGTGCTGAGGACTCCTCGGTGTGGCTCCCCTCGCCCTCCATGCCACTGGGTCCCTCCGACCACTCCTCGGCTGCTGACCCAGTCTGGCTCTGCGGCTCCTCCTGGTCCGTGGAGCTGTCCCCTCCTGTGGCCGTGGATGTATCTGCAATCAATAGGGAAACAGACAGACATCAGTCACCTGCACCGAACGCACACACCACAGTAAGTACAGCACATTACAGAGCAAGCCCTGGCATCCTTAGTTGAACATTGCTAAAAGTGCCCAAACAGAACAGGAGAAGCCAATTGTCAGTCTGATGGTCACCCATGGCACTCACATCCCACCTGGCCTTGCACCCATCTGTCTGGTGTCTGTTGGATGGCAATACCCCAGTGTGGACACATGCACCACCTACACAGTAGTTGGACAGTGCAGAGAACCCGGTTAAGCATGTGAACATGCACACATCACAACTCTTGCCACTGAGTCAGTACAGGTGTCCGGATGAAAGGGATGCCCAGAGTCAAATAGGAAATGCATGTGATGCATACCAGCGACAGACACCATGATGCACCCATGTCCTGATAGCCATTGCCACAATGGTGTGCATGTTGCACATGTCACTCCCCTGCAGGATCACTAGTAGGAAGTCACATGCCATGGCACAGCCATGCCTGCTAAGTCATACATCACTGTCTCCAGTCACATGGGCAGGGCAGCCAGACAACAACACTCTGCACTGTGTCACAATAGTAGGTCATGGGGAATGCAAGTCCTGGAACTGAACAAGTGCACATGTACATCCCCCACACACCACATCATCTGAACACTTATCTGTCCAGGTCATACCGATTGGACATATGGGAGACTTGTAACACTACCCTCTGAACCTGAGCACCTCACAATCTGCTGTGAATGGGAAACAGCTGCCTGAACTTCACATTTGCATACCCCAGTCTGCACGGTCAGGTGATCAAACACCTATGTGTCACACAAGTATCGTCTCCCATGGTCACATCTCCGGTGGCATGCTGAGCCCCAACCGAGAAACACCCCAGCAGACCTGACAACGAAGCCACAGCACACTGACACAGACGCAGACACCTGAGGGGACAAATCACTGAGCACAATGTGTCAGCTGATACACGGGAGTGGGAGTACAGAGTGTATTGTATGACCTGGAGTAGGCATGACTGTCCTGCCCCAAATAAATGAGGGATGAGCCCTGGACAGTAGGCAGCTGGCTAAGTATGTGTGACACACGTAATATACACACTCCTGGGGCCCAAACATTGTTCCCACCCGCAGCATGGGTGTGTGCCAGATACCCCAGGCACATGTGGTGGATCAGCTCAGCAATTGGACCACATATCAAAGTAACACGCAGATTACATGTCAGAACACAGCCATTGTGTAAGCAATGGACCCACCCATGATGCCCACCACAGAGTTAGGGGAACAGATGCTGTCCCCCACCTTGAGTCAAGCAAACTGCAAGGACACAGTACCCAAGTGACACAATTCCCTGACTGTAAGGGCCACACCAGGGTATCAGATGAGGAGTGGGCAGTGCACAATAGAGGGACATGGGTCCTGGACCACATGACTGATGTACTGTGGGTTTAACCAGGCCAGAGGAGGGCACATAGCATGGCAGACATAGTTCACAATGCAGTCATGGACTCACCCCCTCCTTGCTGCTCTCTGGCCTTCAGCTGCCCATCCAGATCAGGGAAGACCACCGCCAGGATCCTGAGCATGTGGGGGGTCAGGGTCCGGTGTCCGCCCCTCCTGCGAGGAGGTGACAGCTTCAGCTGGACCCGTGCGATCCTCCGGGTCCAGCCCCGAAGGTCCTGCCACCTCTTCTGGCAGTTGCGGATCCGGCGCTTGTAGACCCCCACGGATCTCACTGCCCGGACGATGGTCAGCCATATCTGCTGCTTCTGGTGGGCATCAACCTGTGAGGATGACAAAGTGAGAATGCCATTACTACACATGCAACATATCCGTGCATTACACAGTTGGATATACATGTCTCAATCACAGGGGCACATGATGTACACAGGCAGTGCAACGATGGCCATGGACAGTATGCCAGCAGTTACTACAAGGTATCATTGCCTGGGAAGTAAAACCTTGTTTAAATGCACTGTCACTGCACTATACCTGTCCAGTGCATGTAACTACACACTATGGGGGTGACAACTACTCAGTGAGCCTGCTAGCCAGTGGCGTGCAGACTGTTAGCCTTGCTAGTCAGACAACATGCACATTTAGAAAGGCAGTGGACAGAACACTCACCTGCTCCCCTGCTTTCCCATACAGCTTGCTGTACTGTGGAAGGAGGTTGTCCAGCAGGGCCTGGTTCTCCTCAGTGCTGAAGGCTGGGGCTCTCTCCACAGTACGTGCCATTGCAGGGTCCAGAGGGTGCAGATACAGCAGCAGTGTAGTGGCAGATGTCGCCCTGGAGCATGTAGTGCAGGCAAGTGAGCTCTCAGGGGAACAGCCAGCATTATATGTGTGCTGCAGAGGCAGATACTGTCCCATGTGTCCAAAGTGATAGGTCCAAGTCGTTTGCATCATCTGAATCTGGCCAATCCATGGAATTGCACCACTTACACACGCCCCCAGCATCCTTCAAATGTTCAACTTCATGACACCCATGAAATTGCAACATTGTTGTGGGTGACCAACTGAATTTACAGCATCAGACTCGTTCAAATTTTGAAAACGCGTCCGTTGCCAGGCCATAGCCAATGGGTGCGCACCGATCGGACCATTGCTGTTCAACGCGTACCTAGGATACAACGCGTACCCGCACACATTGAATGCAATGGGCCGGCCGGGCACACCGATCGGTCCATTGCTGTTCAACGCGTACCTAGGATACAAAGCGTACCCGCACACATTGAATGCAATGGGCCGGCCGGGCACACCGATCGGTCCATTGCTGTTCAACGCGTACCTAGGATACAACGCGTACCCGCACACATTGAATGCAATGGGCCGGCCGGGCACACCGATCGGACCATTGCTGTTCAACGTGTACCTAGGATACAACGCGTACCCGCACACATTGAATGCAATGGGCCGGCCGGGCACACCGATCGGTCCATTGCCGTTCAACGCGTATTGCGAATACAACGCGTACCAGCACACATTGAATGCAATGGCCAATGTGTGCGCACTGATCGGTCCATTGCTGTCCAACGCGTATTGCGAATACAACGCAAAGCAGCACACATTGAATGCAATGGCCAATGTGTGCGCACTGATCGGTCCATTGCTGTCCAACGCGTATTGCGAATACAACGCGAAGCAGCACACATTGAATGCAATGGCCAATGTGTGCGCACTGATCGGTCCATTGCTGTCCAACGCGTATTGTGAATACAACGCGAAGCAGCACACATTGAATGCAATGGCCAATGTGTGCGCACTGATCGGTCCATTGCTGTCCAACGCGTATTGCGAATACAACGCGAAGCAGCACACATTGAATGCAATGGCCAATGTGTGCGCACTGATCGGTCCATTGCTGTCCAACGCGTATTGCGAATACAATGCGAAGCAGCACACATTGAATGCAATGGCCAATGTGTGCGCACTGATCGGTCCATTGCTGTCCAACGCGTCCCTGTACAAGTCACTGGCATATGTCACCATGCCTGTCACAGGTGAACATATGCCAACCACATATACTTCCCAGGGAGTGAGGGGCACACCTACAACACCACAGCCTGTCCAAACTGTATCCTACGGCATGTAAGGCTGCATTACCTATTCCGTGTATGGGGGTGAACATGTTGTTCTGTGGGTGTCACTTGGGGGCAGCCACCCCCAGGCTGTGCACGTGTTCATGGGGACAGAATCCTTGGTGTTTCGTGTACATGACCACTGTGATGTGCAACTGTTCATATCTGAGCATGTGGCATGGTCACATTTCACGGTGGTGTATGTGTATGTCATGTCACATACCCCCTGAGTCCCATGTGGGACGGTATGTTTAACCCAGGGTGACCCATTGGCACAATAGTGATGGTCCTCCACAGTTTGTGTGCATGTTGTGTTTACAATGTCTCTGATTTCATGTGCACAATGGGAGGCAGTCTCCACATCCACGTTGTTTGTGCAAGGACTTTGATGTTGTGCGTGTGTGTGTCACAGACGTCCATGTCTGTCCTGCCGAGGCAACAGGGACCACTACCTGTGGGGGTCATGTTTGTTTTGCTGTGGTGTATACATGATACACCATGCCATGCCAGTGTCCATGTGGCAATACAGGGTCCCTGGGAATGTACCTGTCGTTGAGCTGTGATGCCTGGGGCACATCTGTCCTCACATGTCACTGTGGGGTGTGTTTGTAACGTGGCAGCAGGAGATGGGAACTGGGACACGGCCTCATGATATCCAATGGCACGACCTGGGACTTATTGATGCCACTTGTTGAACTGTGATGTTAGATGTTGGCCATGTATGTGCCATACATATCCTTACGGAACTGCACACATCATGTACTTGTGCCTCATAATGATGTATCATGTGATATTGAGCGTGTTCAATGCCACATATGTGGGGTGACTGACAATCTTGCTTTCTTCACCTATGCACTGCAGGGCACCAGCTGTCCTTAGACCATTCCCTGACCTGGCAACGGTGGTGGAACGTGACAGCATCCGACGGTACCGCTTCACCAGGCAGCTGATTGAGGTTTGGCAGTGCGCTTGGCACCACATTTGCAACTTGGCCGGCCGTACCCTACAGCGCTGACCCCCAAGGTGAAGGTGATGGCAGCCCTACACTTCTTTGCCACCGGTACCTTTCAACACACTGTGGCGACTGCTGGTGGGATGTCACAGACCATGTTCAGCCGTGTGCTCCGGGATGTTTTGGAGGCTATGTTGATATACCTGAACCAGTACATCTATTTCCCTAGACTCCAACAACTCACTGGCGTGAAGAGTGACTTCTATGTCCTGGGGAGGATGCTGCATGTCATTGGCTCCATTGATGGGACACATGTGGCTTTGGTACCACCACAGGCCCAAGAGCAGGCATACAGGAACCGCAAACACTACCACTCGGTCAATGCACTGGTGGTCTGTCTTGCAGATATGAGCATCTCACACGTGTGTGCCCATTTCCCTGGTTCTGCACACGATGCCTACGTGATGAGGAGTAGTCGCATCCCGAGGATGATGTCACAGATGCGGAACCAGCGTGCCTGGCTACTGACTTTGTACCATTGTGTGTGTTCTGCTATGTAGTGTTCCACCCTCTTTTCCAACTCTGCTAATGTGCAATTGTCTGTATGTAGGTGACTCCGGATACCCCAACATGCCGTGGTTGCTGACGCCCCTCAGGAACCCTGTGACACCAGCCCAGATGCGCTACAATGAGGCACATGGTCGGACCAGGAGAGTGATTGAGCGGACATTTGGTCTCCTGAAGAGCCGCTTCCGCTGCCTCGACAAGACAGGAGGGTCCCTCCCATATGCCCCAGCAAAGGTGTGCAAGATTGTCATTGTCTGCTGCATGCTACACAACCTGGCAGTGCGGAAGGAGTTGCCTCTCATCCTGGATGACGATGACCAACGTCCGCCACCTGTGGAGGATCCTGGCCTGGACCACGATGCCAGTGATGATGATGATGATGATGGTGATGTCCGCACACAGCTCATCACCAACTTCTTCAGCTGAATGTGAGTATCCAGAGATGTCATGTCAATGATGTGAGTTTGCATGATATGTGTTGGTGGTGCTCTGGTGCTGTTTGAGTGTGTCCATGGGGTACATGACTATATGCGTGTAGCGATGTGTCCTTACAGGTAGTCTGTACTCCCCAACAGTGTTGACATGCTAACTTGGTTCTGGGTGGGTATCTTGTGACATGTATTGGGCATGAGTATTGCAGTTCTGTCCTGTTCTTCAGTGCTTTTGACTGTGTGTCATTTCTGTCCTTCACAGGGTACTTTCAGAGTCATTTGGTCAACTGTGATCCCCGACACCGTGATTCGACTTCCAGGGTGGTAGCTGTCGTGTCCCTACAGGTGATGTGCACCACACCCATGGACTTCCTTCCTTCTACACTTGTTGACTGTGTGCCCGCTGCCAGGTGGGATTACCTTGCATCTGTGGTGGTTACAACATGTTGCAAATGTGTAATAAACCTGTGCTTCACTTTGTGATGTGCGTTGTCTGTGGTCACACATCTGACTGACATTTGCTTACTGCACCAGTGGGCTAGTTAACACAGACTGTGAATAGGTGTTGGGTCTGTGCAATGCAACGTATTTCCTGGCAACATCAGTGTAGGCGATGAGTCAGATGGCCATGGTGTGTATGTGTTGTGTAGCCCTGGTGGTGTGCCTCCCTCATATGTGTGACGTCGCCATGACTCACATGCCGGTGTTGTACTTGCTGTAGCAGTTAGCATGCACAGTGTCATTTCCCAGATCATCATCGCCACTTCAGAGACAACGTAGGAATCACAACAGAGGCAAGTATGGTGTATTAGTGAGTTTATTGACATACATGTGTGAGTATAGTGCACAGGATGGTGGGTGCTGTACATTGTGATTGTAATCCAAAGTTCCTAGATGATTTGGAAGTCCTGGTAGCAGAAATGTCCAGAGTAAAGTCCACAGTAATCTGAGACATTGGTCCAACTTGAGCTCCCCATGTCATGTGGGAGAGTTGTGTTGCAGTCAACAGGGTGAACAGTTTGCGCACATAGGTGATTATCCAGAACAGGTTTTGGCTTCCTGGGGGTTGCACATGGCCATCGGCCTCTCACTTGCCCCTCCTCGGACGGCCCCTCTTCTTTGGGGGGACCCTCAAGTGCAGGCTGCTGCGGTGCAGGGGACTCTTCGCCAGAGTCATCCGCCCTCCCTGTGGCAGTTGCAGTTGTTTCAGCACCAGATGTTGTGGGCACACAGGGAGGTGTTGACTGGTTGCTGCTCATCTGACGGAGGCATTGTAATATGTCCCTATGCACCGCCGTCATCTCTTGCAGTGTGTCCCACTTGGACTCCACGCGGGACATGTGTGAGTCCAAGCGGGCATGATGGGCAGCCTGCTGGTGTTTAATGTCCCTGAGGAGCCCCACTACCTGGCTGAACTCTCCGGTGCTGGACTGGTACGCATCGGCTATGCGTGCCAGTTGTGGGTCATCATGCAGTCCAGACCCCTCTGCGAGCAGCGACCTATGTCTCCCACCCCTCCCACCACCCCTGGCGACACGTGCAGTACCTGAGGTGGCACGCACAGGTGACCCTGGGCCACCTTGGGGGTTGTTGGTGGTGGTGGTGTCCATGGCCCCACGTTGGTCCAGGGTCCCTGTGCTGGTGGTGGTGGTGCTCCTTGGTCTGTCCATGTCGGCAGGGGTGGTATGTGTGTTGACAGTCGTTGGAGGGGTGGGTGCAGGGGGTGCAGCTGGTGGTCCTGCTGGTGCTGCATGATGACTTGCTCAGGAGGTGCCAGGTGGGTCTTCTTCATTCGAGGAGGGCAGAGGCTGTTCCACACCAGTGAGCTCCGTATCCTCTTGAGCCTGGGACGGGGACTCCTCAGCGTCTGCTGCTGTGTCCCCATCATCACCTGTTTTTGGGAGACACACACAATGTATGTTATGTTTCTGCAGGCATCAATGGTTGACACACCTGACAGTTGTGACTGTGCCTCTGGGTGCGGGCCTGTACATTGCATTGTCCTAAGTTGTCACAGTCAGGGGTTGATATTGGTGTAGCACATTGTCCTGCATTATTTGGCCATTTCTATGTGAATGTTGGGGTGTGTACATGGTCTGCATTGGTTGTATTTGGTTGACATCCGGCCCTCCTTCCCACCCAGCCAGATATTCCACCATGGAAGGTGCTTTCATTGCAGGGAGTGCAAGTTGTCTTTCAGGATGTCAGTCAGTGGTGTCCTGCTGTTGGTTGGTGCACAGTTGCCAGCAGGGCCTTGTGCTCCCCACAGCAGTAGCCAGTGCCAGCCATCTTGTCAGTTGTTTTCCACTCCCTGTGATGTGCGCATGGTTCAGGGTGGTGTTGATGGGACAGTTGTGGGGGTGACCAATATCTGTGACTACCACTCCCATCATGCTATTGCCTCCACCCCACTTCCCAGCATGCCCATACTTACTTGCTTTTGGGTGGACTTCACTGTGTGTGAGTGTGAGAGCAATGGCAAGATGGCTGACAGTGGTGTCCTGCTGTTGGTTGGTGGCCAGTTCCCAGCATGGCCTTGTGCTCCCCACAACAGAGCACCAGTGTCAGACATCTTTGATGGGGCTTTCCACTCTCTGTGGTGTGTGCATGCTTGGTTGTGAGCTTGCTGGGCCATGTGGGTGAGGGATGTTGAGCTGTGACTACCACTCCCATCATGCTATAGCCTCCACCCCCCTTCCCAGCATGCCCGTGCTTCCTTCCCTTTGACTCTGCTTCCCTGTGGGGTTGTGTGCCTGTGCTGACAAGATGGCTGACAGTGTTATCCTGGGGTTAGTTCTGCTACAGGTCCCATGTGTGTCCCTGTGCTTCACACTGCATGACCCAGGGTTGTGGTTCTTTGTGGGTTATTTGATTGGAGTGTGAGGCAATGCATTCTCCCAGGTGAGTTGTGTGGAGTTTGTGTTAGGGGGGGGGTGTGGGTGGAGCTGCTGGTGACTATGGTCTGTGCTGTGAGTCCTCCTTCCCACCCAGCCAGATATCCCACCATGGAACGTGCTTCCATTGCAGGGAGTGCAAGTTGTCTTTCAGGATGTCAGTCAGTGGTGTCCTGCTGTTGGTTGTTGCACAGTTCCCAGCAGGGGCTTGTGCTCCCCACAGCAATAGCCAGTGTCAGCCATCTTGTGAGTCCTTTTCCACTCCCTGTGATGTGAGCATGGTTGAGAGTGGTGTTGATGGGCCAATTGTGAAGGTGAGCAATATCTGTGCCTACAACTCCCATCATGCTATTGCCTCCACCCCCCTTCCCAGCATGCCCATCCTTCCTTCCTTTTGACTCTGCTTCCCTGTGGGGTGGGGTGCCTGTGCTGACAGGATGGCTGGGAGTGTTGTCCTGGCAGTTGTTTGGCTAAAAGTCCCAAGAGTGTCCCTGTGCTTCACACAGCATAACCCAGGGTGGTGGTTCTTTGTGGGATCTTCAGTTAGGATGTGAGGCATTGCATTCTCCCAGGTGGGTTATGTGGAGTTTGTGTTGAGGGGGTGTGTGAGGGGAGGTGCTTGTAACTATGGTCAGTGCAGTGAGTCCTCCTTCCCACCCAGCCAGATATCCCACCATGGAAGGTGCTTCCATTGCAGGGAGTGCAAGTTGTCTTTCAGGATGTCAGTCAGTGGTGTCCTGCTGTTGGTTGGTGCACAGTTGCCAGCAGGGCCTTGTGCTCCCCACAGCAGTAGCCAGTGTCAGCCATCTTGTCAGTTGTTTTCCACTCCCTGTGATGTGAGCATGGTTCATGGTGGTGTTGATGTGCGCATTGTGAGGGTGGGCAATATGTGTGACTATGACTCCCATGATGCTATTGGCTACACTGACTTGCCCAGCATACACAGAATTCCTTCCTTTCAGTGAGCTTCCCTGTGAGGTGGTGTTCTAGTGGTGGCAAAATATCTGACTGTGTTTGTTGGTTAGATTTGTACCACTGCCTTGCTCTATTTGTTGTTAGGTTTGTACATGTCATGACACAGTTACATATCACTATGAGATGGCAGGTATTGTGTTTATCTGACTAACATACACATCTTGGGATGATTCTGTTTTGGTTGCTGTGTATTTGCTAAAGGTGCATGGTTTGACTCTCCCCTTGACAGTGATGTGTGTGTATTGTGGCACAATATTGTGTACATTTGTTGTGTACTCACCAGGCTCTGGGATGTTTTCTAGTCCATATACGCTCACTGGTGGTAGGATGGCCCGTACCTTCTCCTCCCAGGGCCTGAGGTAGACTGGCTTGGCAGGAGGGCCACTGCCGGTGTGTTGGCTCACGAGGTAGTCCTTCTTCAACAGCTCCCTGACCCTCCTGCGCACGTCATACCACCTGTTCTGAATGTCTATCTTTGTGCGCAAACATGGTGATTGTGCGTTGACCCTGTCGACGATCCTCTCCCACATCTTTGTTTTCTGCGCCATGGGTGTCTGTTGGACCAGTGTACCAAACAGCTGTGGCTCTACCCTGAGGATCTCATCTACCAGGACTTCCAATTCACTATCTAGGAACTTATGATTCTTCTTTGGGGGCATGGTGATGGGTGGTGATGGTGAGTGGTGTGTGTGTTGGTGTGCAGGTGAAGGTGTGTGAGTGTGTGTTTTGCTGGGTGTATGTGAGGTTGCTATTTGTTGAGATGCTGATGGTGTGTGGCTTGTGTGATGGATGAGCTGTGGGTGTATGGTTGCTGTCTGTTGAGTGCTGGCAGGTAATTTGAATTTGCAAAGGATCATGGTAGGGATTTGTGTCCTTTATATGGGTGGAGTTGTGGGTGTGTCTTTGTTCCCTGCCCCCCCAGTATTTATTGGCTTTGTAATTGCTTGTTTGGCCTTTTTGTGTGTATTTTCCCTTTCTACTTTTTGTGCATGTAGGAGACGTTCTTGTGGCCGAGTCTGACCCTGCAGTTGTCTCGTACGGGCTTCTCCGATTCGTTCACGCTGTGTTTGTGCTGTTTCCTATGCTGCGGACGCGTCGGTCGCGGTGTTTGGGTTGCTTCGGCTCGCAGTTTTGTATGCGTGTCGGTCGAACGGCTTGTCCTCCGTGCGACTCGGTCGTGTTTTCCACGCGTTGCATCGTACTTGGCGGGTGGGAGTTCGCGGGTACGTTTCGTTCGGTATTGTTCCGGGTGCGTGTCGGTCGGTTAGATTCGCGCGTTTTTCCAGCCAGATTGCTGTTTACCGCGCGGCTCGGTCGTTCGGCTTGTGTTCCGTACGAGTCGGTCGGGTTTTGCACGCTTTTCATCGTACTTTGCGGGTCGGGCTGCACCGGTACGTGTTGGTTGGAATAAATTCCGGCTCCGAGTCGGTCGGTACGTTTTCCGGCCGGAATCAGAATCGACCCCTCTATAGAGAGCCAGCTTCCTACACTTGATTTCAATGTTTTTAGTTTTTAATAATTAATAGTTATTATATAATGTTAAGAATATGTTTTATGTTTATGAAAATTTATTTTATATTTTTACTTATATTAATTTAGGATGAGATAAATTAAATCTGAGCCTTCTAAGATTTAACATTTTCCCTACTGTTGCCTACACTATAGCGGAAATAGTAGTTTTGCCCCCTACAAAGTCCAACACTTTCTCTACTGTGGCTTATGTTGGATTAGGAGTAGAAAATGTATCCCCTCCAAAGTCACTTTTCCTACTGTTGCTCAGGTTGGAGTCGGAATAGTAAATCTGACCCATCCAAAGTCCAATAGTTTCCCTGCTGTTTACTTACATTGAAGCGGGCACAGCAAATCTAATCCCTGCAAAGCCCAGCACTTTTCCTACTGGTGCTCATGGTGGTGTGGGGGATAGTAAATCTGACTCCTCCAAATTCCAACACTTACCCTACTGTTACTTAGACTGGAGTAGGAACAGTAAATCTAACCCCCCTGAAGTTCAACACTTTCCCTAACGTTGCTTAGATTGGAGTAGAAATAGTAAATCTAAACCCTTGCAAAGTCCAAAGCTTTCCCTACTGTTGCTCGGGTTGTATTGGGAATAGTAAATCAGACCCTCCAGAGTCCAACACCTTCCCTGCTGTTGCTTATGTCAGAGGTGGACTAGTAAATCTAACCCTCGAAAGTCCAACAATTTTCTTACTGTTGCTTACATTGAAGTGGGAATAGTGCATCTGACCCCTCAAACGTACAACACTTTCCCTACTGGTGCTCAGGTTAGAGGTTAGATTGGGGATAGTAAATCTGACCCATCCAGGGTCCAATACTTTTCCAACTGGTGCTTATGTTGGAGTGGGAATAGTAAACCTGACCCCTACAAAGTCCGTCACTTCCCCTTCTGTTGCTATTGTTGTACTAGGAATAGCAATCAGACCCTCTAGAGTCTAATACTTCCCCTACTGTTGTTTAGATCAGAGTGGGACTAGTAAATCTAACCCTCCAAAGTCCAATACTTTCCCTACTGTTGCTTACATTGGAGTGGGAATAGTACAGCTGACCCCTCCATAGTTCAACGCTTTCCCTACTATTGGTTAGGTTGGAGTGGGAGTATTGAATTTCCCCTTTCAAGTTAATTTATTTTTAATCTGATTTTTTACATTAATATTATATGAATATATACATACTTTCATTTCAAAAGTTAGGTTTTTTAAATGTATTGTTTTGTATTAATATATTTTTATTAATTTACTTTTTTATTTCAATTCTGTTGGAGATATTTTTAACTTTTTTAGTATCTATTGTTTATTATGATTATTCACTGTTATTATTTTTTATTTATGTTTGAATGATAAATATATTGTTACAAATATTAAATTTATTTTTTGCAATGATTTTAAAGTATGTATATATATAATTATCTCTCTCGCTCTCTCTCTCTCTCTCTATATATATATATACATATATATATATATATATATATATTATTTTTAATTTTTAATAGAAACATTTTATTGCAAGTTTAATGATAACAGTAAAAGCTTGCCTTGCCCAGCATAAAAGCCAAATCCCATTGTACCGTTGTCATTTCAAATCCAGGATTAAGTCAAGATCCATAATGTCCACAGTGCTACATTTCGACCTTCTAGTATTATCTTCTCGACAGGCCATGGTAGTTCCACCATTTTTTCCAAATTCTATCATACTTGTATATTTTTATTTTATGTTTTGGTTAAATATTTTTATATTATAAAGTTACTTTTTTAAATGTAAGCTTATTTTTACAGTTTAATATATGTATTAAAGTTAACTTAGGGTAATAAAATAGTTAAAATTCTATATGCTTACCTATTTGGATGCTATTGTGGTCTTATATATTTTTGTTGTTGATATTTTTGACTTTACATAAAGAGTATGTATAGTTAATATTTGTGTCCTTAATATTTTATTGGCAATTGTTTTTTTGCCTATATTTCATCATATAACCAAAGTATCATGCCTGTGATCTTTGGCATACTTTGAATTAAATCAATAAATTTGCCACAGTGCATTTTCAAGAGAGCCTTGGTTCTAGGAAGCAAAAGTGTTTTCCTGAATAATTATTTACTTGTTCTTAAAGTTGATATGATGTCTTTTAGGTGCTTATTGGTTTAATAATGTACTTTAAGTGCCTTTCTTTAATAGTATCTTAGGATTTTTAAGGTGTTTAACTGTTAATACCTCAAATGTGCTTTATAAATATGTTTGAAAGTATGCATTTTTATTGCACTACATTTATACAATGTTTGACGAGGGGCTAAAATGCATTGATATATAGATATTTTCTTTGAAAAGTCAGTCTCATTTATGACACTTTATCAAAGCCACCAGATCATATAAACAGTTAATGACAACCCCAGTGCCAAGAAATCTAAGGTTGAGCTTTCATCCTTTTCGCTACTGAGCAAAAACAATATCTTGACTATAGCTAATACTGTCAAATCTGGCTCCCCAATGGATCCCGCACCCTTAGATATCCCCTTAAATGGTGTGGATATTATTCTGTCAGTTTAGCAGTGGCGGCTCCTCCGTAGGGGCGTTTGGGCGTCGCCCCACTGCTTTCTCGCAGCGCGAGAAGCAGAAACATAAAATGGTAAAAACTACCATTTTATGTTTCTGCTTCTCGCACTGCGAGAAAGCAGAAGTGCCTGGTTGGGGGCGGGAGGGTGGGCGGTCGTAGCTCGAGGGCAGGGGAGTGGCTTACCCACTGTTGTGGGTACTGACTGTTTGGTCGGCCTGGAGCCGACCAAGCAGTCAGTACCCACAACAGTGGGTAGCTCACTCCCTGCCTCGAGCACGACCGCCCACTCTCCCTTTTTCTCTATGTAGGAGAAAATGGCGCGGCTGGGGCGCTCTCCCGTGCGCCTCACTAATCACAACGCTGCCATTGCAGCGTTGTGATTGGCGGAGACGAGGGAGGCTGCCTTTCCTGATGACGAGGAGCTGCTGGAATTGGCGCAGGACGGCGGGAGTCGGGAGTCGTCGGATCCATCCAGAAGCTGAGTAAGTTAAGTTTTATTTTCATATTTTTATTTAATTAAACCCCTCCGCTTCCCCCCCAACCCCCCCGCGACGACCCCATTTCCACCCCCACACCCGTAGTGCCGGCCGCGACTTTCGGTTTGCTCATGTGAAATGTTACAGGGTTTTAAGGGTTTGTACAAACGAACATGATTGCTGCTCACCGGTGAAATAACACACTGATACACGATTACAGCCACAGACGTGTTATTTTGCTGTACAGGCTGCCTCGTGTGCTCCGAAAATGAGTGTACATAGCCAATGCGTCTATAGCAAGTGTATTTATCTGATATAATGTACTGAGAGATTGCTACGAATTTACATAGGGCAGTGTGAATATAATGTATTTCACAGGCGTTTGTATGTATCACTTGAAGTGGTGTGTGATGGCACTCTACCGTGCGGCAGCCAGTAGTGTTGAAGAATGAAAATAGCCCCATGTAGGGTACATTCAAGGCACCCTTCTCAGGAGTGCTCGCCTCACAAGCAGCAAATGGTGACCCCACTTTCAGTTTTTGCTTTGGCTACCAAAGCGGGAAGTTGTGTAAGTTTTAGTAACCGCGTTTACCTGCTTGGCGCTTGTTCACCAGTGTGTGTGTGTGGCTTACTTTTATCTGGCCTGTAGCTGCCGCACCACCGCTGCGGGCCTCTTAAAATGAATGCTGCCATTAATTTCTTACTAAGCCTTATGACTGACAAGGGTAAGGTTACTATGAAATGATGTGTCAAAAATGCATGTCTGCAAAGTCCAAACCATTTCTGCATTAGATACATATGACTTTAAGAAAACAACTTTAGAGGCGCTAGATGATAGCTGTAATGACTGGTTCCCGATGCACCAATGAAAAACGCACGCTAAATTATATCATGTCACATATCGAAATGTTCAGCATCATTTAAATGGCTGGAGTGATAGGTGCTCTTAAAATACTGGACCCAAGCCCTCGAGGAAGCCAGGCGTCTTTCCAATGCATGATTACTCTGAAGGCGGGAGTGAATAGCTATATTATTCTTTCCTTATTTTCCGAAGCTTTTAGGTGAACATGATAGATTGAAATACCAATATACGCTTTTAGCGTGAATTAGAAAGAACTGCAGAATGCTGAATTTCATGTGCGCTCAGGAAGTCATTTAATCCGACAAGAAGGCCCTACAGTGTTCTAATTAACGTAGCTTGGCTCTGACTTGTGAAGGGAAGCATAATAACGTGTGGTCGTGTAGTGCTTCATAACCGCACCTCTGCCGTTTCTAAGCGCTGCAAATAAGATATTTTATTCTGGGGGAGTGATGCAGGGAGCGTCTTTGCTGTGCAGCTAGCCCAAGCGCATATGCATTTAATTGATGTATGTACGTGTTCTTTGTAGCGCTTCGAAGCACTTAGATGAAGGGCGCACATATAGAAGACCTCAAAAATGCTGTAACCCCACAAAATGTAAGATAGTTACAACGAGACTGGTGCTTGCTCTGGGGAGCATAATATTGTGCCTGTGAGCTAGGAGTGTGCATTGTGTATTTTCCTGTTCACCGCTTCACTTGGTGACCCTCCCACCCAGAGTAGGAGGTATACCCGGGTGCAGGGTCTCTGGTGTTGTTAGAGGCGGCATTCATTGACCCCAGGGGCTAGGAAGTGAAGGCTGGGTAGAACCCCCTTTCAGGCCAGGGGCCCAGAAGACCTGCCCAGCCTATCCCAGCGTGTCTTTCACTCGCCAAAGCAAGGAAAGATATCACACCGGTGACATCAGTGCATGGTTTTACTATTTCAAGGAAAATGGTTCACTTAAACTAGTAGGGTCGGTCCCCTTTATACGTTTTATTTTGCTATTTGTATTGCGCATTGTGACGTCTCATGGTTGTCTTCAAAGCACTGTGCACGTTGAATATAATGGCACGGAGTGTAACCTGGCAGTTTGGTAAAGCGATCTTTGACCAGGATACTAAGTAGTGTTCTAGACTGAATGGGAAGAGAACACCCATATGTTAAACGGGGGCCTGTAGGAGCGGAGTCTTTCCCACCTGAAAAGGTATTTTCCACTTTGCGAGGGTGAAAAAAAGGGGAAATATACGAACGCGCATAAATGTTTGATTTTGTAGGTAGAGATTCTGCTTGTATTCGTTTTATGGTGTGCTTTGACGTTTTCCAGGTGTGCTCTTGTTATTTTCTAGGCAGAAGTAGATGAAGTGACTTACCCTGAATCCCACAATGTTAAGTCAGGTGCTAAGGCCTGGACTTGAACCTAGGTCCCCACAGTCTACAGTCAGCAGCTGTAGCCACTAGGCCATATCTCTTTAGGAGGACTGAACATTTTTGCATCTACAGCGAGAAGTGCATATTTACAAAATTCAGTTGTATGTTTATTAATGAGATATCGATTCGGTTATTTAGTTCATTAGATTCCTTTACTGTCAATAATTAAAGTCTGCAAACTCTGGGTTGGACTGGGCCTGTTTTTACCAAATTAAAAATTCCTCTCATTAACAATTCACATAGGTAAAAATCGGCACACATTTTCAAATTGGGGCAGTTGTGAAATAACTTGAAATCAACAAATTCACACCTGCATCCTGGACACTTCCTTAGAACTGTTTTTTCCCTGCAAATGTTGAATGTGAAGAGTACACAAAGTTTAAAGGGTGCCTGGCAACTTGCAAACGTCTCCCTGGCAGGGACACTTTAGAATTCATGACGTCACCCCTATGAAGATAATGACCATCAGGATTATCCATTGTCAAGTGTAGAGATTTGTGTTGTAACCACCCATCCAGGTTTGTGTTGTGACCTCAGCTCTAATCGGGAAGTGCATTCCTGCAGTTTACAGTCGCCGCTTGGCCAGGCTCCCGAAAGCCTTTGCGCCGATCTGTCCCTTTGCCGAAAGCCATTTGTTTTTCCTTCAGACGCTCCAGAAAACCAAAAGAAATGCATCTCGGGGGCTTTGAAGAATAATTAATGGTGCACGCTTCACTGCAGCTCACCAGTACGTGCTTTTTAATGAACTGCTGAAAGCATACAGTGCTGTTCATATGTGCGGCTCCCGGGGCCAGCATTAAGGGGCAGTCAAAGTGTTTGTTCACGTTTTATGTGTGAGCGGGATATTCCATTGATGTTGGTGGGCGTTTGCGCTATGTTTGCTGTCTGTTTCACGTTTGTTGTGAGTGTTCGGGATGTTCCATTGGTGTTGGTGGGCGTGTGAGTTCTGTGATTGCTGCCTGTTTCACGTGTTGCTTTAAACCACTCTTAGCACCACAGTTTATTTGATTGCGCAGATCCACGAGTCCATTAGTGCAGGCGAGTCCATTGCATGAACGCCCTGGCCACTTCCGTTTATCAGGGTTTGTTAATCTGCTCATACCTGATAACTTGGGAGCCGTGGGAAGGCTTTTCTACTGAGAATTTTGAGAAACAATAACATGGGAAGCCTTTGCTCTTACATGCAGGCATTTTTTACACAGAGTACTACTTGAAAGGCATTCACATTTTCTGCACTTTTTTTTTAAATGGAGTTTCTTGCATGAAAACAGAAAATTAATTTAAGGAAATAGTGTCATCATATTGATGTACAGCACTGCACATTCAATGGATGTATTTATTGTACAGTTAAAACCATTACAAGTGTATCAGTGTGTTCAAAAGTTAATATGGGTAAATGATAACATCATACGCAAAGATTGTCCTCTATAGCTCATATAAATTGGCAATTTCCTAAATGATAAATAATAATATCGTATTGCTTTTATTAACCTTCGTGCTTCCTCAAATTTGCTGAAAAAGACACCATTTGTCCACTCTTTTTTCAAAATTTTCTCGGGGGGAAAATCCCACCGAACCCCCCCGTAGGTTGTTCAGGCTCGCTCGCTACGCTCGCTCGCCACAGTGCAGTACAGCAATAATTTTACGCCTCACCACTTTCAAATGTCACCAGCCGCCACTGCATATATAACTCATCTCTGGGGAATTTCTGTGTCCCTGATTCATGGAAACATGCCATCATCCGCCCCTTACTCAAGAATCCTTTGCTAGACCCTGAGCTGATCTAACTGGCACATGCATCAAGGAAGGCTTTTGCGATTCCTTAATTGCGATTATTAAGGAATCGCAATTAAGGAATCGCAAAAGCCTATGCATGTAGGAATCGCTATAAAAATAGTGATTCCTAAACATTTCTTAATTGCGACTCGAAAATTGCGGGGATTTGCTTCCCATTCATTCCTATGGGCCTACAGGCCCATAGGAATGAATGGGAATTGCATGCGCAATTTGCGAGTACCCATTAGGTACTCGCAAATTGCACATGCAATTTCAAGGGTGCAAGGGTGTCAAAAGGACACCCTGTTGCACCCGTAAAATTGTAATGTGCACCCATGTTGCGCACACACATGCCCCAAGGGCATGTGTGTGTGTAACATGTAACTTTATTTTTCAAAGTTTTTGCAAATTACCGACCTGTTTTACTTTTCGCTATTTTAAGTTGCTTCTAGCATTGCATTTAAGGAATCGCAAATTGCGATTCCTTAAATGCAATTGCAATTTGCGATTTTTGCATTTGGGATGATGCATCCCAAATGCAAAAATACTGGTCGCAAAGGGGCAGATTCTGCGAATCTGCCCATTTGCGACCGGTATTTCATTTGATGCATGGGGCCCTAAAGCTATAGACCTATTTTGTTACTCCCAGGTGTCATCAAAATTCTAGGAAAACTGAAAATGGCCACCTCTCTGGATTCTAACAACATACTGCACCCCATGCAAATGGGTTTTCGATCTAGTTGCAGTACAGAAACAGTACTTTTGATGACCACAAAGCACCTTAAGAAGGTCCTGGACCAGGGCGGATCAGCCGCGCTTATTCTTCTTGATTTAAGCACAGCGTTTGACACAATATTCCATTCCATCCTATGGTGCAGACTGGAAGTAGCAGGCATTACAGGGAGTGCTCTGAAACGGCTATCATCCTTCCTTAACAATGGGAGTTTTTAGGTTAGTGAAGGGCTCTTTCTTTCAGTGTTACATCAGCTAAAGTGCGCAGTGCCGCAGGGCTCTTCTTTGAGCCCTATGATTTTTAATTTATACATGCCCCCTTTATCTTATATCATCTTCTCTTAAGGCTTTACTATGGTGTCTTACGCGGATGGTACTCAGATTATTGTCTCTTTGTCGCCTAATATTGGCCCCATATTTGAAAAATTCATCCTCTGCCTAGAGCAGGTCACTAACTGGATGGCAACCAGCTGCCTTAAGTTAAACGGAGACAAAACAGAGGTTATGGTATTCAGAAACAATACATCTCAGTGGGATCAACTTTACTGGCCCCCATCCTTGGGCGATCGCCCTCTTCCTAAACTAGAAATGAATAGTCTGGGTGTCACTGTGGACAAACAGCTTATCTTGACCTCCCAGGCATAGATAAATGCAGCTACGTGTTTTGGTCTCCTCAAAGCACTGAGGAAGACCCTTAAATGGCTTCCCTTGAAAGCACAAAGAAGAGTGGTCTTTCAGTGTAAAAAATAACTTTAGATTACATTTATTTACCTCAACTTTCAACAAAACTTTCCACTCTGCAAGTTATCCCACAATAGCTGCTGTGTAACTTTAAGGGTAAAGACAAAGTGGAAACCCTCTAGAGAGTATGGCTTCTGCTTCCCACCCATGCTCTCATCCCATGCCCCAAAATTAAAGATAGACCATTAGCCTTTGACGTAAAGTGGAAGACAGAAAGAGGTAACAACAGGAGTTGCCCATGCAGGTAAGAAAGGTGGGGCGGGGTGGTGAGGAACTCAACAGATGATGAGGAGGGCAAATTAAAACAAGAACCAATTTTCCCTCGTGGTCGTCTGTCGAGACCCAACCTCGCCCCACCACCACACAGCTTTTACCTGTACGATCCTAGGCAATTATTTTATTTTAACATGCATCCTTTTTGTTCATTATCACATATGAGAACATCTTCAAATAGATGAGTTAATGATGTGTGACTTCTCTTCTTTATAGACCTTAATGTTACCCCATGTATAATAACGAGGTAGGCCACATTTACAGTGCGCATGACAACTGACTCGCCTCTTTGTTCACTACTGGCATCATCGTCGGTTGGGATAAGGGATACATTAATATTTCTTAGTACATCTTTAAAAACTTCTAGTAAATGCCTCTGAATGTACCAGTTAAATCTAATGTACTAAGGTGAAACAGTTACTCATGTTAAAGAAAAATACTTTTTTAAAACCTGTAGAAACGTTGTCATATTTTACATGTTGTTTCTTGCACAATTTACATGCCAAGCAGTTTCCTGGCTCGTACACGGGCTCGTAGAGCCAA
This sequence comes from Calotriton arnoldi, assembly GCA_963921515.1. Taxonomy (NCBI): domain Eukaryota; kingdom Metazoa; phylum Chordata; class Amphibia; order Caudata; family Salamandridae; genus Calotriton; species Calotriton arnoldi. The sequence goes on along the minus strand of CAWUFW010007269.1, from coordinate 143,190 downwards.
GTCAGAGCACTGGCTCAGCTCTGTCTTGACTCTCCCCTTTGATTTGGTTACATGCCCACCTCTACTTAATAGTGCTCATAAATCTGTGTTCTCATATTTGCAGCAATGCAAGGTAAGTCATGATTAAAGATGGAAGTGGCACCTGGGTAATCTTCAAACATCTACTACATAGGGAAACTGTGCTCACAACACATTGCTTTGCCAATATTTTCTTTTAAATGTTGTTAGTGATGGTAAACTAGGAATAGTCCAAAAAAGGGTAAGGTTTCCTGTCACACCATGAAAGGATATTTAATTAGTGTCTCTTCAGAATCTCTGGATTTTAAACAAATTTTTGTGGAAATTGTGCTGTAAAATGTGTCTTTGCATGCATATTTCAAAATTTTGAGGCGTGGAGAACCCCTTTCTCCCTAACTTCTTGAGAGGAAGTAAGGTTTGCTTGCTTCTGTTCCTTCTGTTCATTTCGAACAGACATTTACACGCCCTCACTTTCAAAGTTCACCACTTCTTGGACTGATACAGGCAGTCATAGCGCAGGACCTATGTAGTTCCTGAAGACGAGTAGACCAATACAGCAATAAGTTAAATTAAATCCTTTCTGCCTTCATTCACAGATGAGTTTCTTTTCGCAGCATCACATAAGATAAATGTATCTCAGAAAATCTAAAAATCTTTAAAAATAACTACTTTATGTGTGTTTATCAGTTTGGCAGTGAGTGGCACTTATAATTGTTCAAAGCTTAGCCATTAAAGCTTAAAAATAGTGACAGACTTTGAAAGTAAACACCGAAACAAAGAAAGGGCACAGAGCGATCCACAAGCCTATTCCCAAAACATTCACGTTTATTATGCCATATCCAGGGGCACAGCTTAATCCATGAGATTTGGAGGGTGTGAATCTCAAATTTACCAATTAAAAAAACAGTGGGCCACAGGGTGGAGGGGTGTGATGGCCAAGGTTTGGGATAGATTGTTTCCATGAGGAACAGGGTCAAAACTAATTTGCATTATGTGGGCCTCTGTCTAGGGTGGCACATTGTGCAAAGAAATGATGGGCTGGAATGCTACCCGAGAGATTGCCTGCAGTTAGACTATTTGCTAGCATTCCTCCCATCACCTTTTGCATGTTGGATTGCAGTAGTATGCCTGGAAACCTGAGATGTGGCCACACATAGGTGATTTGGGGTTGCCAAAATCATGGGTTTTTTAAATGAAGGCATGGGTGACCCTTTAAATTAGGTTATTCTACAACTTTTACAGAATAATAGTGCATGTCATACCGACAATGGTGCTCTACTCTTAGGGCCTTATTATGAGTTTGGTTGTGCGGGAGCGGGACTGCCCCACTCCCACACCACCAAACCCATGTACAAACTGCCCGCCAGACCAGTTGTTTTCTCCTGCCTGGCAGGTGGTTCTTTGGCATTCCCAGGGAGGTGCCTATGAAATTGGCATCGCAATGGGAACGTCAAATGCAGTACCTACACGGCATGGTCTTTTGTTTCTAAAAAGGCCCATAAGTTATTACTCAATAAAAGTCAGATTTGGGGTCTAATAAACAAATCCAATAGCTTATTTTGTACTGAATTGGATTTGCTGACTTGTTACAGTGAAAAATTGACTTTTGGTAGGATTCACAGAATGTTGCCCCAATTAATAAAAATGAGACAGGATTCTGTCTGTAAATCCTACCAAAATGGCTGGGAGTGCAAGAGTGCAGACTTGGAAGGACACTAGGCTTTCATTCCTGGATTGCAAATTGCAATATGCTAGATTTTTTTTTGCATGATGCGAAGGATATAGGGTTGGTGCACTGGTGTGTGGTCCCCCCAAATGCCCACAGCCCACATTGAGAAAGTGAAAGCTGTCTTCGAGGACAAATAATACCATCCCTTTTTGGTGTTGGGAAGCAATCTATGGTTTGAAACTGTAATTTAGGTTGCAAGCCATTGCTACACTCCACTACCAATTGTTAGGGAAAGGGAGTGAACATTTAACCTCCCTATTTTCTTATCAGTTTGTAATGTGCTGTAAGTTTACATTGTGCATGATAAAGAAATTTGGGGATCACAATGTGCTTTGATTTTGGACTTTGGACAACTTTGGATTTTTGTGGTTGCAAATCCTGTAGTTCCATTACACCGCGCATTAGGACACACCATTCATGTCCTTAATGAATGATAAACACAACTCTGTTATACAGTAGCACTTTGCATTTATTAAAAACTATCTGTAAAATTGACTAAATGATCCCAAACGCTTTTTTCGAAACTCTTCTTTAACTGTTGTCAAAATATGTTGGTCATCCATCTACCCCAGTAAATGGTTCAGATTGAATCTACCACTCATCCCACCAGGTAAAGCCAATAAAGACATGGGATTTAATAGCTGGATTTTGCCCAGAGCAGTGTTAAACATCACTTTTCCAAGGTGCTAATTTGCCATGACTTGAATACAGTACAGTAGCGAGCAGTTACAGTACAGGTCCCCGGGCCTCAAACTAATGTAGTGAAATAAAATCTCGTCCAGAAACTTTACTTCATTTTGATCAGATAAATCATCTTTAACCTCGTCCAATGAGGTGGAGAACGTACTCTTAACTTTCAGCTTTGTCTCAAATTCACCTGTGTCATCATCATACTTAACAAGCTCTTTCAGGTGCCATTTTCTTCCCGTTTGTTTGCCCTTAAAGTAACAACTCTGGCTCCTTATCAGCGGCGGCCATCTACTGCAGCTTCACGCATGTCTTATCATAGCGGGTTAGTGTCTCAGGACGTTTTGCAGTTGCCAGTAGAATTTGATCTCTGGACAGATAGTATTCATTCTCTTGGGTAATAAAAACTTCTTAACTAGCCTTTCCCATTTGATAACATTTTAACAGCTATTGGCAGAACATGTTCGCGTTTTTACGACACTCTGCTTACTCATTACATTACAGGTATCCGGGGTCAGACTGGTATGGAAAATAAATCCGGGCATCAAATTAAAGAGGCTCCTAATATCGAATCAGATAGCTAAAAAAGAGCCCGACATTTGCAAAACAGGGCAGTTTTTTACTTGTTAAGACAATGTATATAAGTGTTTTGCAACATATGGGAAACTGCATGCATTTGTGCTTGTTGCGGGCAATATTTGAGGCAATACCAGAGAAATCAAAAGTAAACACCAGCCCAAGAGACCATAAAACAGGCCAAAGAACAGCCAAAAAATCAGGCAATACTCTGGTTTGCGAGACCAGCTCTTCAGGCACTGCCAGACCGCATCCCATGTATCACAGACCAGTATGACCCTGCAGGCATTCGGTCTCGTCAAGTTAATGCTCACGTATCATTGGGGGTCTCAGTTCCGTTTATTACAACAGGGCTGGTGACAGGATCAATTACCATATACTAAAACTCCATGGCTATTAAATCAGTAATCAACTAAGCTGTCTCTATTGGCCCGGCCATATGCACACCATGTCAGTGGATCAGGAGGTGTTGTGCCATCGATGAACCCCAATGCATATGCTTTATTCAATTCTATGAATTTATTTACTAATTCATTACCCGTCTTATTCTTCAAATCAATAGCCAGAGTCCTCATTCTTAAGGCACATTTCTTCAGTCTGTATGTCTGTTAGTGCAAAGTGGAATTGAGGCCACCGCAAACCATGATAGAGTGCATCGTGGCATCAACAATTTTACTTTTTATTGACTCAATTGCATCATCCAGCTCAGAACCGGCTCGCTGGTGGTTCACTGGTGGTGCAACAATCTCCTTTGGTGACCCCCATGACCTCCTTCTCCACAGATTCCCTCACTTCCGGGACACTCCCTGGAGTAGCTGTGTGCGCATTATAAAATGCGATCATCACCCTCTGTCAGTGCCCTTATCTCTCACATGCATTTTGTTTGTTTTATAGCGCTACTTATGCCAGTGGAGGGTATCATAGCACCTTTTATCACACACACATTATACAGAGACAATGACTCATACATGTGTAATTCAATCTACAGAAAATGTTACATAAAACAATGAGGATTACAAGGTGTAGAAATCACGTCATCCATGGTAGTAGGCAGTATGTTTTAAGGATCTTTGGTCTGGAAAAGCACAACCGTAGGATTTAAAACGTACCACAGTGGTTGGGTTGACTTTCCTAATAAGGGTGATTTCTACCCAAACGAACCCTTTTAGCAACATCAGGATTATAAAAGGCTGGAGAAAAAACATAACATTCTAACCCATCCATCCCAATATTTGTGTTGTAACATTAAACAAATCAATGTTTATGGCTTTCATGCTTTCAATCCAAAATGTGAATGGCACCTTTGCAGTGGACTTTAGTTGGAATGCCTGCCCTCCAGTTCTATTTGCTACCCAGGCCACCAAGCCTCATGCTTCCCTCATTCTCAATATTTGCGTTATGAATGTCTAACTAATGAATGTTTACCCCTTCCATCCCTTCGCTGTTAATATACAGGGTATTCTTGTGAATGATTATTCTTGGAACTATTTACCCTGCAATTCTGTTGGCTTCCCAGAACACATGCTGGGCATCCCCTGGTGCTATAGTAGCACTAGTACTAAAGGTGGTAAATGCATCACAATGTGGTGGAGCCAGCATCGTTGATTCCTGCTGGATTACAGCTTACATTTCTTAACCTACAATCTTATTTGCTTGCAAGCATAGTACTGTAATCATCTACACATCGGTTACCACTGGGAGAGGCCTTTATTCCCTGGATGGGGATTTTTTATGCAAAAGGTTCTTGTCATAATGAAGATTAGAACTCCAATGTGTAAAGTTAATCATTGGGCCTGATTTAGAATTCGGCAGACAGGTTACTCTGTCACAAACACGACGGATATCCCGACCGCAATATTACAAGTGCATTATATCCAATGGCACTTGTAATATGGTGGATGGGATATCCATCAAGTTTGGGATGGAGTAACTCGTCCGCAGAACTCTAAATCAGGCTCTCTATTTACACTACAGTCAATAAGCGTTACCTGGAATGAAAATACTCTACCTCTCAAGACTTCAAAAGCACTGAAATCTGTGAGTGGACTTGTGCGAGAGGACCATTGCATGCTATCAACCACATTTTTGATATCCAACTTCCCTTTTTTAGCCCATTGTATACATTCAACCAACACTCGACTATTGCGCTCAACTACATTTAATATTTCATTCCCACACAAATTCAACCATCTCTTTTGAAGTAGATTGCATTCCATTGTCGAACACTATTTCTTTAGTGAACCTATAAGAAGGTGGGTTATTAGATTAGTAGGGGTGTGCAAAATGTGCGTAGTTTGCTTTTGCTTAGTTACATGAGATTTCAGCAACATTACACAGTTATGAGTAATTATGTGAATTGCAAACCCATCATTTAGCACTATAGTTTAGCTTGAAATGTGTTCTTGTATCAATTTTTGATGCAAGGCCACATTTCGTGATAGAAAACTGTGAGCAACAGCCACTTGCGTTCTGTTGTTCAAGTGCGTTTGTGGTAAATTTTTACTATGAATGGCGAATTCATGGTAAATTTAATTACGTGAGGTGGCATAATGGCATAATTTTGGGAATTTCAGGTAACAAGCATCACATGAATTTGCAGAACGTATGTGAATTACAACAAGGTAATTTAAATTTCACCTGGACCTAGTTATTAGTTGTAAAGGATGTGGGCCCTTAACAAATGATATCCCAGCAACCCTCCATATACTGTGAACCCCATTGTACCCCATTGTAGGGCTTGACTCTCGCAGGGGAGGGAGGCAGAGCTGTCCAAGGCCTACTCAGGGGAGGTGGTGTTGGCTAGTACCCCAGTCTAAAAGCATGAAACAAGCAACGCCAAATAAATCAGGTCCAGTTGGTGCTTTTATTTATGAAAAGGAAAAGTACTTTTCGGTAAAATATCTGCTGATGGCTTTGCTAACATCCCTTTAACATGACTCTCCTCTCTTCAGTTAACCTAGGGATCAGGTTACTGAAGTGTGTTTAGATTCCTTGGTGTGTTTAAGTACTGCATTCTGTCTACAAGGGCAGAGCTGAGCCTAAAAATAAACACACATGGGTAAACACAAGTCACCACAAGGTAAAATTTTAAAAAGTTGTAAAAATTGACACAGGTATTTCTGAAGTCATTTTCTGTCGTTTGGAAGACATTACCTTGTGGGGAATTGGGTTCAGGTTCCCACAGTGCAATTAAGTCCCAAGAGCGTGAGTCTTATCATACTCAAGTCCCCACGAGGATAGTAACACACACACACACACACTCACACACACGCACACACACACTACTCAATACTTGGCCCATTGGCTTTGTGAGTAGATCAACACAATAATAAAAGCAGAAGTATGAAAAAATAAACCAATGCAATACCATAAAAACCACTACAAATGGTAGTATATTACAATGACATCTGTTAAGCCCTGTCATGACTCACTGATAACCATGTTATTATCAAAAAAGCATTTCAAAATATGCTTCCTTAAAACACATGATTGACCGGTAACTTTATGTTTGACAATAAAGCCTTTTTATTACCTGGATTAAACACATATAACATTTCATTGTCAATTCTGTCATTGTCAAGAAAGCACTATAATTTCAACATAATGTGTGCATGATTCTTTCTTCAACTTTTGACATGCTGCAAGAACAATCTTAAGGCCCACCAAGAAGAATTGCCACACTTAAAAGTTTCTTCACAAAAACTCCAGCTCTAGGAGGGCTTAAAATATTTCCAGGAGCCATCCATGTAACACCTTGGGAGACTTTTGGAAGACCTTGTTCTGGTCTCCTTTGGGGACTGCTGCTCTTCTAGCCACCACCTGAGCTTTGTGTCATACATTGGTGGTGGCCTGCCCTTCCTGGGGTATCATATGGAACACCAACATGCAAATATTCAGCCTTTACAAGGGTAAATTGGGCGTTCCAGGCCCAGCGGATCGGACTGCAGGGGCTTAAGGGGCAACCCCTGCCCAGCAACTGTTTTCTTTTCACTTTTTTGCCTAGCGCCACTTGTTTCTTTAAGGTTGTGGGTGCCCTTGCCCATATTAATGGGCACCTGAGATGGCTTCATTTGTGGGCCGTGCGGAAGGCCAAACTTGCATGACCGCAGCCAACTCCATGTCCCACTGACAGCTCCCTGTGCAGGGCTTGGCATTCTCTCCTACCTTTGCGAGTGGCTTTCTGCAGTGCTGTGCCTGCCTGCTCCCCCCAGACACGGGTACTGAAATTGGGAGACAGCATAGCATTGATTCTACAGGAGCACTGCTCTTAATCCACCAGCCTCTTTCTTAGGATGATGAGGGCTCCCGAAGATATTTTCTTCATTCACAGAAAAAGGCAGTATGCCACCAGCGCCCCTGGGCTGTTTTTGTCTCATGGCCTTGGCACTTCCCCAGGAAGTTCAGCAGTGGCGTAGCTAGCCCTTTGGCCGCCTGAACGGGGGATGGGGGGTTGCTGGTGAGATTCCTTCGTTTGCCACCCCGCGACAGCTGAAGAGCGGGGGCTGCTGGCGATTGCCACTCTGAGTCGGCAGGTAAGAGTGGGGGCGGCCGCCACCCCCCTTGCTACGCCACTGGAGTTCAGGAGCTCTAGGGGCAGGCCAATCCATGTGTTCCATCTCAGCCTGTCACCTTGGGGGGGAATCTTCCTTTTTTGTTTTCACCAGCCCTGTAAGGCTGATTTAGATGCTTTCCTTACTGTTTTTTTCTTATTTATCAGCACTAGCCACTTGACCTTTAAAATTTGTAAGACTTCTAGGAGCTAGATTCTTACTGCGTGCCATCATTGCACAGGACCTGTCCCTTGTCTGGGCACTTGGCACCTCTACTGGGTCCTGCATCTTCCTCTGCAGCACCCCAAGGCACCAAGGCAGAGTGCTCTGCCTGCACCCTCTATGCCCCACAAGCTCCTATTTGGCTACTTGCAGAGCAACTGGGTCAGCGGGAGTCAGGGTCATACTCCTGCAAGACCAGTCTACAGAAGATTCAGGTTAGCCTTCCTGGGTCGCGCTAGCAGGTCTATCACTTTACTGTCCCCAAGAGGGTGTGAGGGGTCAGAACCACTGGCCCTGGAGAAGCTCATCCTAGTCTCTAGGTGCCAACTGGAGTCAGAAGCTCTAGAATCCATCCCGGTAGCAGGGGTTAGGTATCTTCTCTCTTCCAGCTGGGCATTTGTCTGTCATTGCTTGCTCCAGATCCAGACTGTACCTAAAAGCAGTGGTGGCTCCTCCGCTATGGCGGAGGAGCGCCCCCCCCCCTCAAAAACAGCAGGAAAGGAAAAATAAAACAACACTTGTTTTATTTTTCCTTTCCTGCTGAGTCTTGGGGGCGGGGCCTGGTAGTGACAGGCACTGAGGGGAGTGGTAGTGCACTCCCTTAACTGTACATGATGGTTTAGCAGGCCGTCTCAAGACGGCCAAACCCTCATGCGCAGTCAACGCTCTCTCCAACCCAGCAAAACAGCTGGGTTGGACAAATCAGGCACAGACTCACAGTCTGTCCTGGAGCGCAAATCTAGGGCGCTCAGGTCCATCCTGAAGCTGCTCTCATGCACAAGAGCAGTTTCAGGATTGGCCGCAGGGCATTCTGGGAGCCTGTGCCTTCCTGAAGAGGTGAAGAGGAGCAGAAGAGCGTGACGGGGATGGCTGCAGGTACGTTTTTTAAATTTTATTATCCTCACCTGTGACCCCTGGTGCCCCTTCCACCCCACCGAACGACCTCCCGCTCCTCCAGCACACTGGCTGCTCCTGCTTAAAAGTCTCTCCCTTGAGCAGGGGTTTTTAAGTGGGAGTGGAAAGTTCCAGAAGGTAGGCACCTCTGTCCAATGATGGGATGACACATCATCATTCCAACACTGTCCCAACCTTCCTGCACATCATTTCGGGATATTGCCACTTGAAGTGATTGGAGTAATTAACTTGAACCAACAAAAGCCAAGGATCTAATCATGATTTGAACGACAGAAATAAAACAAATCCTCAAGTGCCAAAAAGAAGTGCAGTTAGCAAAAAAGTGACATTGGGTCTGCACTCAGGGTCACCTGAATCTCAAAACATAAGAGAGTGAAACTGTACTTTGGCACAGGTTTCAGCCATAATGCATAAATTAGTTTAGCAACCCCTCTTTCCAGGTAAGAACTACAGACCTAAACTATTAAGGAACACTCAAATTATAAGGCCCACACCAGGTTAGCACCAATCCCTGAAGGGTTCCTTCTGCGATAAGCTATCTGTGCGCAGATACTGGGCTAAGCCAGATGGTTGTCTCACACACTCAGCCAGCACAAATGTGTACATGTGTGCGTTTACGTGTAACCAACCCAGAACCTCTTACCCCAGGTGCGCAGCAGCGGGCCTTGCTTTGAAAGGCAGGCACTGGGTGTTAGCAATCTCAGTCCCTTCTCACAAAAAGTACCATAAGTTACACTCACTCAGATTAAGAGTCCAAAGCCAGGCAGTCCAAAGGCAAAACAGGGTTGGAACCCAGTTTCCTACAGAACCCTTTCTCATACAAATCACCAAATTGATATTGGGCATTGATACAAATTGTTTTTCCTTCCACTTGCTGTAGGCTTTGGTATACTTATATCTGAGTTCTAATGCATGAACTAGACCAATGAAATGTACAGCTAGTTTCTCCATTGATTTCCTGGTAGTGTGACTGGCTTTAAAGGTGAGATATAAGTCTTAAATTGGTCATCGCTACCAGCACTTACAATGCAATCTCTGAGTAATGCATTAATTTGAATGTTTATATCAGGACACCAGAATTACAAACATACTACACGATTTGGGCCATATGTACCAAAAATAGGAATTGTGATTTCCTAATTGCAATTTTTACCGAATCACAATTAGGAAATTGCAATTCCTAATGTAAAAAAACGTATAAACTTCAGATAGAGATTCCTAGTGGGGCTGCAAATAGACCTACATCATGAATATTAATGAAGTAGGTCGCAATTTGCATCTGATTAGGAATTGCAGCCATCTAAGGGATGGTGGCCTGATGGGGTCAGTAGGCCACCATGTCTATGATTGATTTTTAATAAAGCAACTTTTTTTTCTTGTTGTTTAAATGCAGCCCGTTGTCCTTAAAGGAAATTGGGATGCATTTTCTTTTTAAAAATGAAACCTTTCCGTTTCATTTTATAAGAGCAGGCAGTGGTCTCTTGGACCACTGCCTGCTCTTAAAAATATTTGTTTCAACATTCACAAAGGGGAAGCGGTCTTTTTGCGTATGGTTACCACAACCCTAAAGGTGTCGGTAAAACATGAAGGTTTAAGAACTGTAATTCGATCACAAAACATTCATACATTGCTCTGACATTTAGGGGCCTATTAGGATGATGGGCGGACTTTCGTCCGCCCGCCACCCTAGCGGTGCTGGGACCGGCCGCCAGTGGTGCGGCGGTCCCGCACAGGCGATTAGGATGCCACCGCCACCGTGGCGGTGGCATCCTCCATTCCCAGCATTGTGGCGGGCGGTGTGCACAGCTCCGCCCGCCACAATGCTGGGAGTGCACTGTGTGCATCGTCATGCACAAGGTGACAGGCACCGCGAGGTGCCTGTCACCCCCCCATGTGCACCCCCCACCCCCCCATGTGCACCCCCCACCCCCCCAACATCTTGGGGGCCCGCAACGGGCCCCCGAAAGCAGAATCCGCCTGGCTTTCCATGGCGGAGTCACCGCCATGGAAAGCCCTGCACCGCCGACCATCGTAATATGGATGGTGGTGCCTGCAAGGCACCGCCACCATATTGCAGGCCTTTTCCGCCCGGTAGGCAATCGGGCCAATTGCCTACCGGCGAAAAACCGGCGGACGGTCTTTCCGTCCGCCTGGGTCCCCACCGCCATCATAATATGGCGGTGGGGAAATGTGCAGCGGGCTGTGGGAAATAGCGGGCGGATTGCCACCGCCATACGGGCGGTGGCGATCCGCCCGCTATCCTAATGACCCCTACGTATTTGGAAGGGACTCCCTAAAAACTCCCCTTCCAAATACCGAATTGCAAAACACAAATTGCGATTCACTGTATATATGAAAAAGCATTTTTGCTGTTGGAAATGGCTCGATTTTTTGCGAATCTGGACATTTCTAAATGGAAAATGCTTTTGTACATATGGCCCTTGGTCACTGTCTGTCCTAGATGGTCTTCATTACCCAATTACCCAATTCTGTCTCTCAAATTAAAAGGAGGAAAGAATTCATCACTTCACATCAATGTTTCCCATTTGAGTGACAATACTCCAGACATTTTAGCAAATGATTCTCTTTGATCTGATTCTGATCTGCCTTGGGCCAACTCTTTTTTATATAATTTAGTACTTAATTTTTTAATTTATTAATATTCCTCCTCTGACTGCCCACAGGAATTCATTGCATCCAGTAATGCCACCAATTATTCCTCATCTTCGTATCTCTCTAATTCATCCACTCATTTCATTGTCAATCTTTCTAAATAATCTGCCCTCACATTTTTCTGCCTGGAATATTCATTATATTAAAATTCCTTGGTTATACCATTTTAAAGTATTTGAAGCATTCTTTGCCACATACACTTTACCATATTTACCTTCTCTTGAATTGTAGGGCCATCTCAAAAATCCTAATAACTCAGCTCTCCTAACATTGTATTGGACTGCTGCTCGATCAGGAAGTTCTAACATTTTTTGTGCCAAAGTTCCCAGAATCAACCAATAGATTTTATATTTGACCATGAACTGTTATGTTTGTGTAGGGATCTATGTACCATTTCTTGTCATCACTGACCATTCATTTTAACTCCTTTCCACTAGATTCAGAATTTTCTTTATTACTATCATCAATAGTGTTGATTTTTTTGTTTTTGACTTTGACAAACTTTGGCAAAATGACATATCTTCCCACATATCGCACCAGCAGCATTCATAGCTGGGCATGGGTTGGACCTGGCCCTTTTTGCCAGTCACTCCAAATTTTTTGTCTTCACTCCCTTCCTATGCTAAACCCGTATTTGTTGGCTTTTAGGACTCTGTGCACATTAGCACTGTTAACCAGTGCTAAAATGCTTGTGATCTCTCCTTAAACATGGAAAAATTTGGACTAAGCCTAAATGGAACATTTAATTTGCTTGTACGGCCCTAGTAAATGGTACTACCAGTACCAAGGGCCTGTAAATTAAATGCTACTAGTGGGCAGCAAAACTCATTCTGCCACCACTAAAGTAGCCTTTTAAAAAATGCCTCAGGCCTGCCACTGCAGCCTGTAGTGGAGTTCTAAACTGATATTCTGACCTTTTGCCAGGCATGCATCTTACTTTTTAATACACATATGTCGCCATCAAGGTAGGCCCAAAAGGATCATGGGGCATGATGCGTGGTTTTAAAAAGTAGGACATGATGCTTTACGTTTTACATGTCCTGGTAGTGAAAAACTCCTAAATTCACTACTGCAAGGCCTATCTCTCCCATTGGATAACATTGAGTTACCTTATTATATTTAATAACTGCTGACATTTGATTGGGAACAGAAAGGGATATCAAGCTTGGACTCAAATTAATTGTCATTTAAAATCCTCTTTAATGTTAAAATCAGATTTTAAGTCACAATTCTGAAAGTGCCACTTTTAGAAAGGTAGGTGCTTGCTGCCAGTGTTCTAGGTCTCATGACTGTGAATGGCTTAGCTGTTGGGCTTTGTATATTCCTCCTAAACAATCAGGCAAAAGGTGACAAGGTTTTGGCAGAATGGGCTATCCTGTCAGGATGGCTGGTGGAGATCTGTTCCCTGCCCCACTTACACTTTAAAGGGCTGCTTCCACCACACACATACACACACACACACACACCCTGCCATTAGCCTTTGTTACCCCAGGCTTCTTGGAGCAGTGGCAGGGCAAGGGAAGCACATTCCAGAACCAGATGTGGGGGTAGGCCACAGTGTTCCCCCACTTCAAAGGCTGGCATCAAGTGTAAATTTTAGACTCCCTGAGCCACTCATCAGTGTAACTCCCGGACCTGTGGCAGACTTCAGCACGACTGCCTTGTAACCCAGACGATTACCCAGCTGCTTGAGACCTGCCTTGTTCCCAAGAGGACTTTTCTGCTACTACTGGAGGACCACCATGCTGCTTGAGGCATTGCTTTCTGCCCAGAGGACTGCCCTGCTGCTTATGCCTGCCTTGCTACTTGAACCCAGGACTACCAGAGTGACTCCAAGGGCTACTTGGCTGGCCTTCTGTGTGAGCAACAGGGACATAACAAGCATTAGAGACCTTGAACCTTGCGTCTGGCCTCTGCTGGAGTGAGTCTATAACCCCCAAGTGATGCCCCCAAATCCTGGGCATTTGGTTGTGGTATTGATGACATTACTCATGCCTAACAATATAACTTGTGACTTATAACATTTTCCACCAAAAAGTGGCCTGAGAACCGACAGAAGACCAAGACTGACATGCTCGTTGATGCATTGCTGGCAGTGGCGGCTGCTCCATTGGAGCAGAGAAGCGCCGCCCCTCAAGCAAATAAAACGATAGTAAAATGGGTTTTAAACCCGTTTTATTGTTGTTTTACTTTAATCCCCTGGACCCGCCCCCAGGACCCTGAGGAGTGTTGGGGGCGGGTCCACGGGATGACTGCGGTTGGAGGAGTTAGGCACTCCCTTCACTGGGTCATGAGGTGTTTGGCCGGCCGTGACAGGCCGGCCAAACACCTCATGCGCAGTGAAGCTCTCTCCAGCCCCAGCTGCGTTGCTGGGGGTGGAGAGAGCAGGCACAGGATCCCAGTCTGCCTGGAAGTGCTAGTTGCAGGTGCTCAGGCCAATCCTGACGCTGCTTCCCTGCAGCGCCAGGATTGGCCCCAGTGCATTCTGGGAGCCTGTTCCAGACCAGGAAAGGCCCGATGTGCCGGGAGACGGCAGTGTGAAGATAAGTTTTATTTTATATATATATATATATTTTTTTATGCCTGACCTTCCCCCCTTCCTCTCCCCTCCTTGGCCCGGCCCGCCCCACCTCTTTGGCAGGGGATGGGCCACCTCTGCTTGCTGGTCATCCTGACTGCAGCAGCTTTTGCTACATTCTTTTCTGCAGCAGCAAAGTCTGCTAAGCGGGACCTCTCAGCAAAGGTGTTAGGCCTCATGGGGCCCTTGTAGACGACAGTCTGCAGCTTCATCCCGATGGAGATTATAGACTTTTAAAAAAGAATGACAAATTCTGAAAGTAGATGTCTTCACCGCGAACCCGTCCAGTGGCTCACTGATGACAATGCATTCTCCTTCTACACAACCAGCTGCCTTGCCCCACTGAACTTTAAATTCTCAGGGACATTTCTTCAAAATTTCTTCTAAATCTGGAGGGAAGCAGAGACCGTGCCTGATTCACCTCATGCCTCCAACCCGCGCTCCTTTCAGTAAGCCTTAACTTTTGACTTTGTCCCGGTCTCTCTCGACCCGATACCCGCGATTAGCGCTTTAATCTTTTAGGTGACATTTTACTCTAACAATTTCAAAAATCATAACTACAGTTCTACTAATTTTATTAATTTGTTTTGGTGTCATTCTTTTTATTAAAAAGTATCCTATCTTTCTAATTTTGTTAGGGATTTTTCTTGTTTTGTGTTTTCCTCTTGTGTTGCCTCCATGCTAACCCTGACTACTTTTGTGCCAAGCTACCAGAGGGTTAAAAGCTGGTTAATTTAGTGACTTTTGTGGTTCAACCTGGCAAGGACTGTGGTTGCTGTTTGAGTAAGGTTTTTAAAGCCCTCAACCAATAACCCAGTTTCGTACAGTATGGAAGTCATCCTGCAGCATGAGGAGAATACACACTTCCAAAATAGATGTTCTTTTATTTAAAAAAATATCACTTTAGTTTAAGCCATTCCTCTAATTACCATTAGCCATTTTCTTATCATAGTTCTATTATACTTATCCAATGTTTGAACTTTCTTTTATTCTAATTCCTTATGACTTCTGAATGCTGTTCACCATGTCCATTCTTTCACTCAACTAGAACAAGAACTATGAAAAAGGGCTCTTGCAGGATAGATATATTAGGTTTAGTTGGGAGGTCAACTTATTATTTGTCGCCTCTGTAGTGCTAGCTTCACCTTTAGGATTAAGTCTTAATTATTTTAATACTCTGGGGCCGATTCCGATCTCGGTCGGAGGCGCACCCAATACCATTCGGTCGGGAAAAAAGCCATGCGAATGCCTGTTTCCCGACCGATCCGTACATCATTCCGAACGAGTAAGTACGATGCGCACAACAGCATAGAATCCGGCCGAGTCGTACTCACCCAATCCAGGTCCTGTTTTCCGACCGAGGTGAATCCGGAAACGCCGAATCGAGTCGCACGGAAGGGAAAATGCAGGCCCGTCCGGCCGGACAAGTACGATGCGCGTTCCGTACGCGCCGAACCCGTCGCTACGTCCGGCACGTCAAAGCTTCCGGGAGAGGCGCACATAAGCTCCGATTCGCGCCACAACACGATCCACGGCTACGAGGCGAACACGCCAGCGACGAGGACGACGCGAAGCAACTAGAAAGACGAGCGAGAGCGAACCAACCATGAATCCCTTCGTTCCGATCCTACCAATATTCTACATTTACTACCGGAACAGGCACGGACGCGTACGGCACAGAAGGTAAGTCAGACACCAAACACAAAAACATACAACACGTACACCGACACATCACACACACACAGAGGGATGCAGAATTTACTTACGCCAGCAACAGCAGCACCATAGGGGCGGGATGCCCATCACCAATGCCACATATGCACACAGGGGCCTGGATGCGCACCACCACTACCACCCCTACCCAGGGGGGCTGGATGCCAACCACTACTACCACCCTTAGCCATGGGGGTGCCAGATGCCCACCACTACTACCACCCTTACCCAGGGGGGCTGGATGCCTACCACTACTACCACCCTTAGCCAGGGGGCTGGATGCCTACCACTACTACCACCCTTAGCCATGGGGGTGCCAGATGCCTACCACTACTACCACCCTTAGCCAGGGGGCTGGATGCCTACCACAACTACCACCCTTACCCAGGGGGGCTGGATGCCTACCACCACTACCACCCTTAGCCAGGGGGCTGGATGCCTACCACTACTACCACCCTTAGCCAGGGGGCTGGATGCCTACCACTACTACCACCCTTAGCCATGGGGGTGCCAGATGCCTACCACTACTACCACCCTTACCCAGGGGGTGCCAGATGCCCACCACCACTACCACCCTTACCCAGGGGGCTGGATGCCTACCACTACTACAACCCTTAGCCAGGGGCTGGATGCCTACCACTACTACCACCCTTAGCCATGGGGGTGCCAGATGCCTACCACTACTACCACCCTTAGCCAGGGGTGCCAGATGCCTACCAGTACTGCCACCTCTACCCATGGGGGCTGGATGCCTGTCACTACTACCACCTCTACCCATGGGGGGCTGGATGCCTACCACCAACACCACCCCCACTCATAGGATGGACAATACATGACACAACCAGCACACCACAACCTAGGGAATGCAAGAAAAAGACATCCCCCAACACCATGACAAGCGTGTGTAGACTGTGTCAAATGCCTACAACACTGAACATGACTTTGAACATACAATGTGACCCCCTATCACATGTGCCACACATATATGTGTGTGGCCCCCACAATGCAAGCAGGCCATGACCATTGTGGCAATGGGGTCCAAACCCCCATCATCACAGTGACCAAAATGTAAGTGTGGGGTCCATAGCTGAAGCACATTTTGAACATTGTGGCAATGGGGTCCAAACCCCCATCATCACAGTGACCAAAATGTAAGTGTGGGGTCCATAGCTGAAGCACATTTTGAACATTGTGGCAATGGGGTCCAAACCCCCATCATCACAGTGACCAAAATGTAAGTGTGGGGTCCATAGCTGAAGCACATTTTGAACATTGTGGCAATTGGGTCCAAACCCCCATCATCACAGTGACCAAAATGTAAGTGTGGGGTCCATAGCTGAAGCACATTTTGAACATTGTGGCAATGGGGTCCAAACCCCCATCATCACAGTGACCAAAAGGTAAGTGTGGGGTCCATAGCTGAAGCACATTTTGAACATTGTGGCAATGGGGTCCAAACCCCCATCATCACAGTGACCAAAAGGTAAGTGTGGGGTCCATAGCTGAAGCACATTTTGAACATTGTGGCAATGGGGTCCAAACCCCCATCATCACAGTGACCAAAAGGTAAGTGTGGGGGCCCATAGCTGAAGCACATTCAGAACATTGTGGCAATGGGGTCTAAACCCCCATCATCACAGTCACCAAAAGGTAAGTGTGGGGCCCATAGCTGAAGCACATTTTGAACATTGTGGCAATGGGGTCCAAACCCCCATCATCACTGTGACCAAAATGCAAGTGTTGACAAAGAAAAAGCTGCAACTGCCAAACTGCATGGATGATTCCTGGTCACAGAACATAAAACACATCAGTGGCAAAGTAGTGCATGTGTCCCATTGCAACATAGATTGGGGAGGCAAATACTGCAGTGCAAATAAGACATACCTTTGGCCATGTGCAGACAAACAACACCCATGGGGGCTGACACTGTCAACATTCATCAATGACACAATGACAGAAGTGACCATCAGAATGCAGACCCACATATTTGCACCAATGGGCACACAAATGCAGATACCCTGTGGAGACTGTAGATGTGAGGTGAACAGATACCATACCATGGCAGCAATGGAACACACAAACCATGATCATTGTGCTGACCGATGACCTAGGAGTCCCAGGGACAGCAGGGGAAACCCACCAAACAACATACAGCCAATGGCACACCTAAGATATGACAATGCAGTGGTGCAGATGCACAAACACAAACAGGCAGACCCACACTGCACATCAAACACAACAGGTGAGGGGGGTGTGCCAGTGTCCCCAGGCAACCACACAACACATGAGGAGGCCTGAATACCAATTACACAGATGTGCATACAGTGCCACACAAAGGTAACTCATGGATCCAAATCCCCTATGTGGGCAATCAGGCATTGTCAGATGAGAGGGAGCACAAATCACACATGTCACACAAGCATGTAGGAACAGCAACTGACACAGCAAGACACAGACACACCACAGCACTACCCCGAGGGCCCCCACAATGTGGTGACCCTGGGCTGCATTACAATCCCACTGTGATGACAAAGCTAAATGTCGTACACACTGTGAACCACAGTCATGTGTCCTGAGCAACAAACTACCATCACACCTACACAAGCACAAATCAATCAGCACGGCCAGTAAGCCAAGGCCAACATGGAGGCAGGGGTGTAGCCGGGCAACAACTCTCATCTGCACACACTCAACACCACACACCTCGACCTCCAACAATGTGCAGCAGTGAAGCACACATGCACTGGTGACATTGCACATTCACCCATGACAATCCCAGGGTGGTGGGTGGGAACCAAGGTGCAGAAACACATCACACATGGCCACTCAACAAGACTCCTGAATGTCTGACACACTGCACACTACGCTGTACATGGACATGACGGCAATACCACACCAACCAATGGGATCCCAGCCACAGTCACACACCAATGAAGAAGCCAAGGTCACCCACAAAGAACACACATAGACAACTACCAACATTGCAGCCCGGACCCTGAGGAGTGCCAGCAGTCACACACACAACGTGTCACAATCACTGAAAGATAACACAAACTGGAAATCACATGACAGGTGTAAACAACAAGTGCCAAGGGGAATCCTGACTGTGACCCATCTGCGTCTGCACACAAACTCAGCCCTGACAGCAAACACACCTATGGGTGACACCCTGATGACCAGTAATGTGCCATGCACCCACACCACAGAGAACCCAGGGAGAAGACTTTGGGGGAACATAGGTCAACTCAGCAAGCATCACAAACAGGTACAACACTAGGGATCCCAGCATGCACAGCAAAGCGGAAGTGAACACACAGACATGCTCATACAACACACACCTTGGGCGCAGGCAATGTCACAGGAGTACACACTGCCATGAGGGGACTCCACTCCTGTGTGAGGAAAGCTGTGCCATATGTTGCCTCAGTAGGGCCCCATCATGTCAGCTGAGCACTTGGTCACACAATCAACAATTAGCACCAAATGAAGGCTCCCGTCACATCAGCCTGGTCATGGGAGTGCCAACGAAATCATCAGCACAGATCCAACACACTTGTATAGCAATGTTGCACTGACAACACAGATGAGTCCTTCCCCATTGATGCCCAAACCTGCATGTCCAGTGGAGATGGCCACATGGTCAGGGAAGTAGACGAATTGAACAATGGCAGGCACAACAGATGTGCAGGGGTGGAAGCCACAGATGTGAAATTGCTAATGTAAGTAGGAAATCCCATTGCCAAATATTGAACACATGACACCCTCAGATGCTGCTAAGGATGACATGGATACACCACAGGATAGGACACATTCCCCCTGGACCACATGTGTTCCTGCACAGTAACACTTCATTATCATGAGACCAAATATCACCATCACTGCAGCAAGGGCATGGTTAGCATCATCAACAACATGTACATCAGAAGCAAAAGCACTAGAGAACAGAAAGTTGCTTTATTCAGCATATGTGTGTCCAAAAACTCAGAGAACAGTAATGCTCCAACAAAGGCCAATGGCCAGTCCATCAAGTAAGTCAATACAGGGTGACAGTGGCAGATGTCACCCTACGCATGCCTGCACTGCACAAAACCAGGGACAATCCACTAGGAGGGGCAACCGGGGGGCAGGCCAGGCACCGCAGGGACAGGATCAGGGCTCACCAGGAGGAGGCAGGGAAGGGGTGGTGGGTGCTGGAGAGCCACTGACAACTGCAGTGGAGGTGTCTGACATGGTGTGTGCCGGCACAACTGGGGGCATGACTCAGATGTTGTGGGTGCCGGCACGACTGCAGTGGACCCTGCAGATGGAGTGGACAGGTCCGCCACTGCAGTGCCCAAGTCAGACAGGGTGGTAGTGGACTCCACTGCAGTGCCTACCTCCAGGGGAGGAGAATGGGGAACAGGCAAGGTGGGCTGGACAGAGGGGAGGACACCCTCACCACATCAGTGGCACAGACAAGCGCAGCGGGGGTGTGGTGCCGGGAGAGCAAGTGGCAGGGGGAGAAGGCCGGATCCTCTTGGGGATGGTATATCTGTGGGTGGGGGAACCTGGGGCAGGGTGTGGTGGGGGCACCTGTGGAGTGGGGGCCTGAGGGATGGAGGAAGGAGACCTGGTGCCTGAGCTGCAGGGCGGCAGCGGGGTCTTGCTCTTACGACTCCGGGGGGACTTGCGGGTGGGGGCCTCAGTCTGTCTGCGCCTGGGGGAGGGTGTCCGGGGGCGAGGGCACTCTGCTCCGTGTGGGTGGGCTTCCTCTTCCCCCTGGATGCTGGAGCAGCTGGATCGTAGGGGATGAGGCCGAGGTCACAGAGGAAGAGCCGCTGTGACTTTGGGGTTGTAGGTGAGGCAAGGGAGGGTGCTTTGGAGGGAGAGGCAACTGAGGACTGCGCAGTGCTTGTGGATGCGTGTGTGTGTTCCAGGGCCCCATCCCCTGTGAGTCTGGTTTCAGTCCCCTGACTGTGCGTGCGTGTGCGTTTTGTTTGTGGCGTGTGTGTCTGTGTGCTGGACGTGTGTGTGCTGGTGTGTGCCTGTGCCGGTGTGTGTGTGCTTGGGACGGGTAAGGTGCTGGGGAGTGTGGATGGAGCAGAGGCAGGAGGGGTGAGGGACTGTCTGAGGAGGGACACTGCTGCCGTCAGGGAGGAGTCCATGGACCTATTGCCCCTCTGTAGGTCAGACATGCCCGATGAGATGCCCTCCATGAACGACACCAGCTGAGTCAACAGAGCGGTGTGCGCATGGAGGACACTCAGCATGGCTGTCTGCCCTACATGGAGCTGGCGAAGGAGGTACACAGACTCCTCACTCAGGGCAGCAGGGGACACAGGGGCAGGGGGTGCGGTGCCTGGCCCGAAGGAGACACGCTCCCGAACATGGGAGCCTCCACGGACCTGGGGAATGGGAGCCGATGGGAGGGCGGTGGTGGTGCTGGTGGTGGCGGGGACAGCAACACTAGCTGGGGTGTGGTGGCTGCTGACACCCGCCTCCATAAGGGAGTCATCCTCCGAGCCGCTGTGGTCCTCAGCTGAGGTGGATGCTGCTGAGGACTCCTCGGTGTGGCTCCCCTCGCCCTCCGTGCCACTGGGTCCCTCCGACCACTCCTCGGCTGCTGACCCAGTCTGGCTCTCCGGCTCCTCCTGGTCCGTGGAGCTGTCCCCTTCCGTGGCCGTGGATGTATCTGCAATCAATGGGGAAACAGACAGACATCAGTCACCTGCACCAAACGCACACACCACTGTGAGCACAGCACATTACAGAGCAAGCCCTGGCATCATTAGTTGAACATTGCTAAAAGTGCCCTAACTGAACAGGAGAAGCCAATTGTCAGTCTGATGCCAACCATGGCACTCACATCCCACATGGCCTTGCACCCATCTGTCTGGTGTCTGTTGGATAGCAACACCCCAGTGTGGACACATGCACCACCTACACAGTAGTTGGACAGTGCAGAGGACACGGTGTAGCATGTGGACATGCACACATCACAACTCTTGCCACTGAGTCAGTACAGGTTTCCGGATGAAAGGGATGCCCAGAGTCAAATAGGAAATGCATGTGATGCATACCAGCGACAGACACCATGATGCACCCATGTCCTGATAGCCATCGCCACAATGGTGTGCATGTAGCACATGTCACTCCCCTGCAGGATCACCAATAAGTAGACACATGCCATGGCGGAGGCATGACTGCTAAGTCATACATCACTGTCTCAGTGATGTATGACTTGGCAGCCAGACAACAACACTCTGCACTGTGTCACAATAGTAGGTCATGGGGAATGCAAGTCCTGGAGCTGCACAAGTGCACATGTACATCCCCCACACAACACATCATCTTAACCCTCATCTGTCCAGGTCATACCGATTGGACATATGGGAGACCTGTGACACTACCCTCTGAACCTGAGCCCCTCACAATCTGCTGTGAATGGGAAACAGCTGCCTGAACTTCACATTCGCATACCCCAGTCTGCACGGGCAGCTGATCAAACACCTATGTGACACACAAGTATCGTCTCCTATGGTCACATCTCCAGTGGCATGCTGAGCCCCTACCGAGAAACACCCCAGCAGTCCTGGCAACAAATCCACAGCACACTGACACAGAGGCAGACACCTGAGGGGTCAAATCACTGCGCACAACGTGTCAGCTGATACACGGGAGTGGGAGTACAGGTGTATTGGATGGGCTGGAGTAGGCATGACTGTCCTGCCCCACATGAATGAGGGATGAGCCCTGGACAGTGGATAGCTGGCTATGTATGTGTGACACACGTAATCTGCACACTCCTGGGGCCCAAACATTGTTCCCACCCGCTGCATGGGTGTGTGCCAGATACCCCAGGCACATGTGGTGGCTCAGCTCAGCAAGTGGACCGCATATCAAAGCAACACGCAGATTACATGTCCAAACACAGGCATTGTGTGAACAATGGACCCACCCATGATGCCCACAACAGAGTTAGGGAAACAGATGCTGTCCCCCACCTTGAGTGAAGCAAACTGCAAGGACACAGTCCCAAGTGACACAATTCCCTGAATGTAAGGGCCACACCTGGGTATCAGATGAGGAGTGGGCAGTGCACAATAGAGGGACATGGCTCCTGGACAACATGACTGCTGTACTGTGGCAGTTTAACCAGGCCAGAGGAGGGCACATAGCATGTAATACAGAGTTCACAGTGCAGTCTTTGACTCACCCCCTCCTTGCTGCTGTCTGGCCTTCAGCTGCCCATCCAGGTCTGGAAACACCACCGCCAGGATCTGGAGCATGTGGGGGGTCAGGGTCCGTGTTCCGCCCCTCCTGCGAGGAGGCGACAGCTTCAGCTGGACCCGTGCAATCCTCCGGGTCCAGCCCCGAAGGTCCTGCCACCTCTTCTGGCAGTTGCGGATCCGGCGCTTGTAGACCCCCACGGACCGGACAGCCCGGACGATGTCCTTCCAGATCTCCTGCTTCCGATGGGCATTAACCTGTGAGGATGACAAAGTGAAAAGGCCATTACTACACATGCAACATATCCGTGCATGACACAGTTGTATATACATGTCTCAATCACAGGGGCACATGATGTACACAGGCAGTGCAACGCTGCCCATGGACAGTTTGCCAGAAGTCACTACATGGTATCATTGCATGGGAAGTAAAACCTTGTTCAAATGCACTGTCACTGCACCATACCTGTCCAGTGCATGTCACTACACACTATGGGGGGTGACAACTACTCAGTGAGCCTGCTAGCCAGTGGCGTGCAGACTTTCAGCCTTGCTAGTCAGACAAAATGCACATTCAGAAAGGCAGTGCACAGAACACTCACCTGCTCCCCTGGTGTCCCATACAGCTTGCTGTACTGTGGAAGTAGGCTGTCCAGCAGGGCCTGGTTCTCCTCAAGGCTGAAGGCTGGGGCTCTCTCCACAGTACGTGCCATTGCAGGGTCCAGAGGGGGCAGAGACAGCAGCAGTGCAGTGGCAGATGTCGTCCTGGAGCATGTAGTGCAGGCAAGTGAGCTCTCAGGGGAACAGCCAGCAATATATATGTGCTGCAGAGGCAGATACTGTCCCATGTGTCCAAAGTGATAGGTCCAAGTCGTTTGCATCTTCTGAATCTGGCCAATCCATGGAATAGCAGCACCAATACACGCCCACAGCATCCTTCAAATCTTCAACTCCATGACATACATGATTTTGCAACATTGTTGTGGGTGACCAACTGAATTTCCAGCAACCGACTCGTTCGAATTTCGAAAACGCGTCCGTTGCCAGGCTAGGCCATTGACAATGGGTGCGCACCGATCGGTCCATTGCGGTTCAACGCGTACAGGGGTACAACGCGTACCCGCACACATTGAATGCAATGGGCCGGCCGGGTGCACCGATCGGTCCATTGCGGTTCAACGCGTACAGGGGTACAACGCGTACCCGCACACATTGAATGCAATGGGCCGGCCGGGTGCACCGATCGGTCCATTGCGGTTCAACGCGTACAGGGGTACAACGCGTACCCGCGCACATTGAATGCAATGGGCCGGCCGGGTGCACCGATCGGTCCATTGCGGTTCAACGCGTACAGGGGTACAACGCGTACCCGCACACATTGAATGCAATGGGCCGGCCGGGTGCACCGATCGGTCCATTGCGGTTCAACGCGTACAGGGGTACAACGCGTACCCGCACACATTGAATGCAATGGGCCGGCCGGGTGCACCGATCGGTCCATTGCGGTTCAACGCGTACAGGGGTACAACGCGTACCCGCGCACATTGAATGCAATGGGCCGGCCGGGTGCACCGATCGGTCCATTGCGGTTCAACGCGTACAGGGGTACAACGCGTACCCGCACACATTGAATGCAATGGGCCGGCCGGGTGCACCGATCGGTCCATTGCGGTTCAACGCGTACAGGGGTACAACGCGTACCCGCACACATTGAATGCAATGGGCTGGCCGGGTGCACCGATCGGTCCATTGCGGTTCAACGCGTACAGGGGTACAACGCGTACCCGCACACATTGAATGCAATGGGCCGGCCGGGTGCACCGATCGGTCCATTGCGGTTCAACGCGTACAGGGGTACAACGCGTACCCGCACACATTGAATGCAATGGGCCGGCCGGGTGCACCGATCGGTCCATTGCGGTTCAACGCGTACAGGGGTACAACGCGTACCCGCACACATTGAATGCAATGGGCCGGCCGGGTGCACCGATCGGTCCATTGCTGTTCAACGCATCCCTGTACAAGTGACTGGCATATGTCACCATGCCTGTCTCAGATGAACATATGCCAGCCACAAATAGCTCCCAGGGAGTGAGGGGCACACCTACAACACCACAGCCTGTCCAAACTGTATCATAAGGCATGTAAGGCTGCATTTCCTATTGTGTGTATGTTGGTGTACATGTTGTCCTGTGGGTGTCACCTGGGGGCAGCCACCCCCAGGCTGTGCACGTGTTCATGGGGACAGGATCCTGGGTGTTACGTGTACATGACCACTGTGATGTGCAACTGTTCATATCTGAGCATGTGCCATGGTCACATTTCACGGTGGTGTATGTGTATGTCATGTCACATACCCCGTGAGTCCCATGTGGGACGGTATGTTTGAGCCAGGGTGACCCAGTGGCACAATAGTGATGGTCCTCCACAGTCTGTGTGCATGTAGTGTTTACAATGTCTCTGATTTCATGTGCACAATGGGAGACAGTCTCCACATCCACGTTGTGTGTGCATGGACTTTGATGTTGTGCGTGTGTGTGTCACAGACGTCCATGTCTGTCCTGCAGAGGCAAGTGGAACCACTACCTGTGGGGGTCATGGTTGTTTTGCTGTGGTGTATACATGATACTCCATGTAATGCCAGTGTCCATGTGGCAATACAGGGTCCCTGGGAATGTACCTGTCGTTGAGCTGTGATGCCTGGGGCACATCTGTCCTCACATGTCACTGTGGGGGGTGATTGTGACATGGCAGCAGGAGATGGGAACTGTGACACGGCCTCATGATATCCAATGGGCCAACCTGGGACTTATTGATGCCACTTGTTGAACCGTGATGACAGATGTTGGCCATGTATGTACCATACATGTCCTTACGGAACTGCACACTTCATGTAGTTGTGCCTCATAATGATGTATGATGTGATATTGAGTGTGTTCAATGCCGCATATGTGGGGTGACTGACAATCTTGCTTTCTTCTCCTCTGCACTGCAGGGCTCCTGCTGTCCATAGACCATTCCCAGACCTGGCAACGATGGTGGAACGGGACAGCATCCGACGGTACCGCTTCACCAGGCAGCTGATTGAGGATTTGGCAGTGCAGTTGGCCCCACATTTGCAGCCTGGCCGGCCGTATCCTACAGCGCTGACCCCCAAGGTGAAGGTGATGGCAGCCCTACACTTCTTTGCCACCGGTACCTTTCAACATACTGTGGCGACTGCTGGTGGGATGTCACAGACCATGTTCAGCCGTGTGCTCCGCGATGTTTTGGAGGCAATGTTGCTATACCTGAACCGGTACATCTATTTCCCTAGACTGCAACGACTCACTGACGTGAAGAGTGACTTCTATGCCCTGGGGAGGATGCCGCATGTCATTGGCTCCATTGATGGGACACATGTGGCTTTGGTACCACCACAGGCACATGAACAGGCCTACCGTAACCGCAAACACTACCACTCGGTCAATGCACTGGTGGTGTGTCTTGCAGATATGACCATCTCACACGTGTGTGCCCGTTTCCCTGGTTCAGCACACGATGCCTTTGTGATGAGGAGTAGTCGCATCCCCAGGATGATGGCACAGATGCAGAACCAGCGTGCCTGGCTTGTCGGTGTGTACTGACTTTGTGCCATTGTGTGTGATCTGATCTGTAGTATTCCGCCCACTTTTCCAAGTCAGCTAATGTGCACTTGTCTGTCCGTAGGTGACTCGGGATACCCCAACATGCCGTGGTTGCTGACACCCCTCAGGAACCCTGTGACACCAGCCCAGATGCGCTACAATGAGGCACATGGTCGGACCAGGAGAGTGATTGAGCGGACATTTGGTCTCCTGAAGAGCCGCTTCCGCTGCCTCGACAAGACAGGAGGGTCCCTCCCATATGCCCCAGCGAAGGTGTGCAAGATTATCATCGTCTGCTGCATGCTCCACAACCTGGCAGTGCGGAAGGAGTTGCCTCTCATCCAGGATGACAATGACCAACATCCGCCACCTGTGGAGGATCCTGGCCTGGACCACGATGCCAGTGATGATGATGATGATGGTGATGTCCGCACACAGCTCATCACCAACTTCTTTAGCTGAATGTGAGTATCCTGAGGTGTCATGTCAATGATGTGAGTTGGCATGATATGTGTAGGTGGTGCTCTGGTGCTGTTGGAGTGTGTCCATGGGCTACTTGACTGGATGTGTGTAGCGATGTGTGCTTACAGGTGGTCTGTACTCCCCAACAGTGTTGACATGCTAACTTGGTTCTGGGTGGGTATCTTGTAACATGTATTGTGCATGAGTTTTGCTGTTCTGTCCTGTTCTCCATTGCTTTTGACTGTGTGTCATTTCTGTCCTTCACAGGGTACTTTCAGATTCGTTTGGTCAACTGTGTCCACCGACGACGTCATTGTACTTCCAGGGTGGTAGCTGTTGTGTCCCTACAGGTGATGTGCGCCACACCCATGGACTTCCTTCCTTCTACAGTTGTTGACTGTGTGCCCGCTGCCAGGTGGGATTACCTTGCATCTGTAGTGGTTACGACATGTTGCAACTGTGTAATAAACCTGTGCTTCACTTTGTGATGTGCGTTGTCTGTGGTCACACATTTGACTGCCATTTGCTTACTGCACCTGTGGGCTACTTGACTACAACTGGGAATAGGTGTGGTGTCTGTGCATTGCACCGTCTTTCCTGGCAACATCAGTGTAGGCAATGAGTCAGATGGCCTAGGTGTGTATGTGTTGTGTAGCCCTGGTGGTGTGTCTCCCTCATATGTGTCACGTTGCCATTACTCACATGCCTGTGTTGTACTTGCTGTTGCAGTTCGCATACACAGTGTAATTTTGCAGTTCATCATCCCCATGACAGCACCCACGTTGGAATCACAACAGAGGCAAGTATGGTGTATTAGTGTGTTTATTGTGATACATTTGTGTGAATAGTGCATAGGATGGTTAGTGCTGTACATTTATATTGCAATCAGAAGTTCCTAGATGAATTGAAAGTCCTGGTAGACAAAATCCCCAGTATCGGGGCCACAGTTGTCTGAGACATTGGTCCAACTTGTACTCCCCATGTCATGTGTGGGAGTTGTGTTGCCGTCAACAGGGTGAACAGTTTGCGCACAAAGGTGAACATCCAGAACAGGTTCAGGCTTCCTGGGGGTTGCACTTGGCCATCGGCCTCTCACTTGCCCCTCCTCGGACGACCCCTCTTCTTTGGGGGGGCCCCTCAAGTACAGGCTGCTGCGGTGCAGGGGACTCTCCGCCAGAGTCATCCTCCCTCCCTGTGGCAGTTGCAGTTGTTTCAGCACCAGATGTTGTTGGCACACAGGGAGGTGTAGACTGGTTGCTGGTCATCTGGCGGAGGCATTGTAATATGTCCCTATGCACCGCCGTCATCTCTTGCAGTGTGTCCCACTTGGACTCCACGCGGGACATGTGTGAGTCCAAGCGGGCATGATGGGCAGCCTGCTGCTGTTTAATGTCCCTGAGGAGCCCCACTACCTGGCTGAGATCTCCGGTGCTGGACTGGTACGCATCGGCTATGCGTGCCAGTTGTGGGTCATCATGCACACCAGACACCTCTGCAAGCAGCGACCTCTGTCTCCCACCCCTCCCACCACCCCTGCCGACATGTGCAGTGCATGCAGTGGCACGCACAGATGACCCTGGTCCCCCTTGGGGGTTGGTGGTGGTGGTGGTGTCCATGGCCCCACGTTGGTCCAGGGTCCCTGTGCTGGTGGTGCTCCTTGTTCTGTCCATGTCGGCAGGGATGGTATTTGTGGTGACAGTCGTTGGAGGGGTGGGTGCAGGGGTGCAGCTGGTGGTCCTGCTGGTGCTGCAGCTGGTGGTCCTGCTGGTGCTGCATGTTGACTTGCACCGGAGGTGCCAGGTTGGTCTTCTTCATCCGAGGAGGGCAGAGGCTGTTCGACACCAGTGAGCTCCGTATCCTCTTGAGCCTGGGACTGGGACTCCTCAGCGTCTGCTGCTGTGTCCCCATCATCACCTGTTTTTGGGAGACACACACAATGTATGTTATGTTTCTGCAGGCATCAATGGTTGACACACCTGACAGTTGTGACTGTGCCTCTGGGTGCGGGCCTGTACATTGCATTGTCCTAAGTTGTCACAGTCAGGGGTTGATATTGGTGTAGCACATTGTCCTGCATTATTTGGGCATTTCTATGTATTTGTTGGGGTGTGAACATGGTCTGCATTGGTTGTATTTGGTTGACAGCCGGCCCTCCTTCCCACCCAGCCAGTCAGTTATCCCACCATGGACTGTGCTTGCATTGCAGGGAGTGAAAGTTGTCTTTCAAGATGTCAGTCAGTGGTGTCCTGCTGTTGGTTGTTGCACAGTTGCCAGCGGGGCCTTGTGCTCCCCACAGCAGTTGCCAGTGTCAGCCATCTTGTCAGTTGTTTTCCACTCCCTGTGATGTGAGCATGGTTCAGGGTGGTGTTGATGGGACAGTTGTGGGGGTGAGCTATGTCTGTGACTATGACTCCCATCATGCTATTGCCTCCACCCCACTTCCCAGCATTCCCATACTTACTTGCTTTTGTGGGGAGTTCAGTGTGTGTGGGTGTGAGAGCAATGGCAAGATGGCTGACAGTGGTGTCCTGCTGTTGGTTGGTGTGCAGTTCCCAGCATGCCCTTGTGCTCCCCACAACACAGCACCAGTGTCAGACATCTTTGATGGGCCTTTCCACTCTCTGTGGGATGTGCATGCGTGAGTGTGAGCTTGCTGGGCCATGTGGGTGGGGGATGTTGAGCTGTGACTACGACTCCCATCATGCTATTGCCTCCACCCCCTTCCCAGCATGCCCATGCTTCCTTCCTTTTGACTCTGCTTCCCTGTGGGGTGGGCTGCCTGTGCTGACAGGATGGCTGGGAGTGTTGTCCTGGCAGTTGTTTGGCTAAAAGTCCCAAGAGTGTCCCTGTGCTTCACACAACATAACCCAGGGTGGTGGTTCTTTGTGGGATCTTGAGTTAGGATGTGAGGCATTGCATTCTCCCAGGTGGGTTATGTGGAGTTTGTGTTGAGGGGGTGTGTGAGGGGAGGTGCTTGTGACTATGGTCAGTGCTGCAAGTCCTCCTTCCCACCCAGCCAGATATCCCACCATGGAACGTGCTTGCATTGCAGGGAGTGGAAGTTGTCTTTCAGGATGTCAGTCAGTGGTGTCCTGCTGTTGGTTGTTGCACAGTTGCCAGCAGGGCCTTGTGCTCCCCACAGCAGTAGCCAGTGTCAGCCATCTTGTGAGTCCTTTTCCACTCCCTGTGATGTGAGCATGGTTGTGAGTGGTGTTGATGGGCCAGTTGTGAGGCTGAGCAATATCTGTGCCTACAACTCCCATCATGCTATTGCCTCCACCCCCCTTCCCAGCATGCCCTTCCTTCCTTCCTTTTGACTCTGCTTCCCTGTGGGGTGGGCTGCCTGTGCTGACAGGATGGCTGGGAGTGTTGTCCTGGCAGTTGTTTGGCTAAAAGTCCCAAGAGTGTCCCTGTGCTTCACACAGCATAACCCAGGGTGGTGGTTCTTTGTGGGATCTTGAGTTAGGATGTGAGGCATTGCATTCTCCCAGGTGGGTTATGTGGAGTTTGTGTTGAGGGGGTGTGTGAGGGGAGGTGCTTGTGACTATGGTCAGTGCTGCAAGTCCTCCTTCCCACCCAGCCAGATATCCCACCATGGAACGTGCTTGCATTGCAGGGAGTGGAAGTTGTCTTTCAGGATGTCAGTCAGTGGTGTCCTGCTGTTGGTTGTTGCACAGTTGCCAGCAGGGCCTTGTGCTCCCCACAGCAGTAGCCAGTGTCAGCCATCTTGTGAGTCCTTTTCCACTCCCTGTGATGTGAGCATGGTTGTGAGTGGTGTTGATGGGCCAGTTGTGAGGCTGAGCAATATCTGTGCCTACAACTCCCATCATGCTATTGCCTCCACCCCCCTTCCCAGCATGCCCTTCCTTCCTTCCTTTTGACTCTGCTTCCCTGTGGGGTGGGCTGCCTGTGCTGACAGGATGGCTGGGAGTGTTGTCCTGGCAGTTGTTTGGCTAAAAGTCCCAAGAGTGTCCCTGTGCTTCACACAGCATAACCCAGGGTGGTGGTTCTTTGTGGGATCTTGAGTTAGGATGTGAGGCATTGCATTCTCCCAGGTGGGTTATGTGGAGTTTGTGTTGAGGGGTGTGTGAGGGGAGGTGCTTGTGACTATGGTCAGTGCTGTGAGTCCTCCTTCCCACCCAGCCAGATATCCCACCATGGAACGTGCTTCCATTGCAGGGAGTGCAAGTTGTCTCTCAGGATGTCAGTCAGTGGTGTCCTGCTGTTGGTTGTTGCACAGTTGCCAGCAGGGCCTTGTGCTCCCCACAGCAGTAGCCAGTGTCAGCCATCTTGTGAGTCCTTTTCCACTCCCTGTGATGTGCGCATGGTTCATGGTGGTGTTGATGGGACAGTTGTGGGGGTGAGCAATATCTGTGACTACGACTCCCATGATGCTATTGGCTACACTGACTTGCCCAGCATACACAGAATTCCTTTCTTTCAGTGGTCTTCACTGTGTGTTGGTGTTGTAGTGGTGGCTACATGTCTGGATGTGTTTGTTAGTTATATTTGTGCCACTGCCTAGCTGTAGTTGTAGTTGTGTTTGTACATGTGATGACACGGTTAAATGTAACTTTGAGATGGCATGTGTTGTGTTTATCTGACTGACATACACATTTTGGGATGATTCTGTTCTGGTTGCTGTGTAATTGCTAAGAGTGCATGGTTTGACTCTCCCCTTGACAGTGATGTGTGTGTGTATTGTGGCAGAATATTGTGTACATTTGTTGTGTACTCACCAGGCTCTGGGATGTTTTCTAGTCCATAGACGCTCACTGGCGGAAGGATGGCCCGCACCTTCTCCTCCCAGGGCCTGAGGTATACTGGCTTGGCAGGAGGGCCACTGCCGGTGTGTTGGCTCAGGAGGTAGTCCTTCTTCAGCAGCTCCCGTACCCTCCTGCGCACGTCATACCACCTGTTCTGGATGTCAGTCTTTGTGCGCAGACATGGTGATTGTGCGTTCACCCTGTTGATGATCCTCTCCCACATCTTTGTTTTCTGGGAGATGGGTGTCTGTTGGACCAGTGCGCCAAACAGCTGTGGCTCTACCCTGAGGATCTCGTCTACCAGGACTTCCAATTCACAATCTAGGAACTTGTGATTCTTCTTTGGGGGCATGGTGATGGGTGGTGATGGTGAGTGATGTGTGTGTTGGTGTGCAGGTGAAGGTGTGTGAGTGTGTGTTTTGCTGGGTGTATGTGAGGTAGCTATTTGTTGGTGTGCTGATGGTGTGTGGCTTGTGTGAGGGATGAGCTGTGGGTGTGTGGTTGCTGTCTGTTGAGTGCTGGCAGGTGAATAGCATTTGCAAAGGATCATGGTTGGGATTTGTGTCCTTTATATGGGTGGAGTTGTGGGTGTGTCTTTGTTCTCTGTCCCCACCCCCCAGTATTTATTGGCTTTGTAATTGCTTGTTTGGCCTTTTTTTGTGTATTTTCCCTTAGTACTTTCTGTGCATGTTGGAAACGTTCTTGTGACCGAGTCGGACCCTGCAGTTGTCTCGTACGGTCTTCTCCGTTTCGTTCACGCTGTGTTTGTGCTATTTTCTATGCTGCGTACGCGTCGGTCGCGGTGTTTTGTGTTACTTCGGCTCGCAGTTTTGTATGCGTGTCGGTCGTACGGCTTGTCCTCCGTACGACTCGGTCGTGGTTTTCGCGCCTTGCATCGTACTTTGCGGTTTGGAGTTCGCGGGTACGTTTCGGTCGGATTTGTTCCGGGTGCGTGTCGGTCGGTTCGATTCGCGTGTTTTTCCGGCCGGATTGCTGTTTTCCGTGCGGCTCGGTCGTTCGGCTTGGGTTCCGTACGTGTCGGTCGGATTTTGCACGCTTTGCATCGTACTTGGCGGGTCGGGCGCCACAGGTACGTGTCGGTCGGAATTAATTCCGGCTCCGAGTCGGTCGGTGCTTTTTCCGGCCCGAATCGGAATCGGCCCCTCTGTATTCTGTTTGTATTAGAGGCATTGCTGTACTGCAGTCACGGAATCCACTGACAAGCACACATAAATTTCTCAAAAGACATTTTTTACTTGTTAAAATGTTCTTTCATACTTTTCAAAGAAGTAGTAATTTTGTACACCGATGAACAGTATGACCGCAATGACGGATTAATGCACCATTGATAACGCAACAAGAATAAACCGTCTCAATGGTAAAAACACCTAATTCCCATAGACCTGCACATGTGATACACAAATGAATTGGATAAAACAATGGCTATATCATTGGCCTATAATAGCATTCAAATTCTATATGTGTTCTTTGTGGGTGGTGTTGATCCTGGAAGATAAGGGTCGACGCGTTTTGGCTTTATCATTTGTGGCCTCTTCAGGGCAATGCTGACCAATTGTCACCCGAGCGTCTGCCTGTTGTTGAATAACTATTGGGTCGAAGGCTTATCGCAATGTGAAACAAGGCAGCCGCCATGCCATCCTCCTACAGAAGTAAATGAGGAGGAGCTGGCTTCTAAAAGACAGGATCCTCTATTTGTTGGAGCCAAAGTCGAGCAAACAAAAAAGCTGGTGTCCCAAGGGGTAAGCCGGTAGGGATGCCGGTTCTGAATCTGAATTCCTTGTAAAGTAGTACCCAGGTTGCATTGGTCGGGGTCAGTAGCTGGTTTGGATCTCTGACACGGTCCGCAAACTGGTGTGTAGAGCTCACTAGGCCGTGCTGTGTTTCACTCAACATCGTGTTTTTCATAGACAGCAACCATTGTGGCATATGCTTGCCTCTGCATCTTTCAACTATTTGGTCTCTAATGAATGGTGTAGTAAAGTTTTCAAATGCACAATTTGCTGTTAAATGTGTGAGGTAGCTACATATGAGTCATTAAAGTCTTCCTGATGCTGCTCCTTTGTGAAAAAATGTGGTGAAAAAGACTAGAATAAACATCAAAATTAGTTTGTAATCTTTTTGCAGTATCTTGATATTTACCTAATTCTTCTTCTCCTTCTGCTAACTCATAAGATGCTAAAAACTCAAAAAAGCTTGACCTTCAAATCCTAAACCATAAAAATCCTTTGCTCTTAGGGCTGTACCTGTTACAAGCAATGGCTGCTAACTGTTTAGAAAATGTTCCCAACTAAGGAGGTCATTACGATGAGGGGCGGACTTTGTCCGCCCGCCACCGTAGCGGTGAATGGGACCGTCCGCCATAGGAGCGGCGGTCCTGCCGCGAGTATTAGGATGCCACGGTGGCGGTGGTATCCCCTATTCCCAACATTGTGGCAGGCGGGGTTCACAGCACCGCCTGCCACAATGCAGGAAACACGTCATGCATTGGCATGCACAAGGTGACTGCCACCTTGTCCATGCCAATGCAGGGGGGTACCATAGGTACCCCCCAAGTGCACCCCCCACCCCCCCTCCCCCGGGGGCCCGCAACGGGCCCCCATTGTACTAAGACCGTATGCCTTTCCATGGCGGCGTTGCCGCCATGAAAAGGCACATCTCCGCAGTCATCATAATATGGATGGCGGTGTCTTGCAGACACCGCCGCCATATTACTGCCCTTTTCCGCCCGGTCACCTGTGTGACCGGCGGAAAACCGGCGGACGGTCTTTACGTCCACCGGGCTCCCCCCGCCATCGTAATGTGGCGGGGGGAAATGGCATGCGGGCGGAGGGGAATGGCGGGCGGATAGCCACCGCCATACGGGCGGTAGCGATCCGCCAGTCATCGTAATGGCCCCCTAAGTTTTCTATTCTATGGGTGAATCCCCTGCAATTTGAAGATATTGTGGTGGAGGATTAACACGCTGCATTTTGTACTCAGAATATAATTTCTTCAATAGAATATGGAACACACCAACGTGGATAACAGCACTTCTTTCTTAGATAATCTAAATATTAAATTCTCTAGTAAAATTAAGCAGCAGCTTCAACATAAGCACTACTGATTACTGTTAGTTTACTTTATATTTTCACCCCAATGGATTAAGACATAAAGCAGATGGTGGGCACTGTCTGAATTTGTTTCTAGATTTTGGATAAAGTTGATAACACATGCATACATACAGCAGATGATACACTCCTACCCGATGTATAGGTGGACGAGTACTCCATCACAAATATGACAGGTATCCCATTTACCTTATTACAAGTGTATTATGATATATCTGCCCTCAGTTATCAAACCTCATAAAACAACTAATTCACCCTACAGAAAATTCATGAACATTGCAAGAATAGAATCTGAGATTACTATTTGTAAATGAGTAGAATAATTAGGCTACCAAATTAGCACAAATGTTTAGTTAAATATTAATAAAAAGATATACTTCTAATTGAAAAAATGCAAATGTTAGGACTGTTAGACTAAAGTGATTGCTGAAATTGTAAAACAGAGTAGAAGTGAATTTAAAACATATGATGGTCATGTCTTATAGTCCATATTTTCAGAAGAGGAGTGAATGAAAAAACAGAAGTATTTTTAAAACAGGAGTTAGTTTTGAACTAATTCTGAAGTACAAGTAGATTCTTTACTCTGAAGAATGAGGAAACGTGGGAGAGTGGTGACATACTTATGTAGTCAATTTCTTTGCATTTGTGTCCATTAGGAAACCTCAGGCAATATTGTGGTTTGAGGATATGGTATATCTGGCAAGGTTAGAAAACAGAGTTGAAAATACATTGAGAAAGTTTGAGGGAGTTTGATTCAACTTAGTATAAAAAATAGGTTTCCAAATAGAATGATAGGGTTAGAGAGATATTACTGGATGGTTTATTTCTTCTACTATTATGTTACTCCTTTATCAATTTTTGCTATATGGATTCTACTTCCACTCTTTTCACATATAGACTATTTTTGAAGCAGCTTAAGTACAATGAAAAACAATCATACCTGAATTTACAGTGGAGCTTCTGTTGGAGCATCCAATTTGTAGATATCTATGTATTGTAAGCCTATGAGTTCTTAATGAGCAGAAGGTAACCAGTATATTGCTATTTTGTAAAACAAAAAAAGGCATTAATGCTAGTATTGCATCACATTGCAGTTTAAAAAAATGAATGAATGAAATGGATGATGTCAAAGAATTATTGCAGGCTAAGAGATTTGATTGTTATACCCCATCCAGGTGACCATGGTGAAGACCGTTGCTGTAATTGGAGCTGGTTGCTCTGGGTTGGGTGCTGTGAAGATCTGCCTTGAGGAGGGGCTGGAGCCCACCTGCTTTGAGAAGAGTGATGAGATTGGAGGGATCTGGAGGTACAAAGTATGTGTCCATTTCACAGACAAGAAATTTATTAGTGCAACTATACCCGATGAGGTGATGATTCTTCCTAATCCGATATCTCTCGAAGCCAATCATGCATTTGATAGGCGGCAACCACAGCTGAAACATAAAAGAGTAAATAAACTGAATCAGTGTAAATGTTGAGTTGGCTAGTTTGTTGTCTGGTTTGAAGCCTAGATATTGCCCAATCACATCCCTGCAGTGGGAATAAAACTGATTTTTGCCAGTTTAAGACCGGAGTATTTCCTGAACTCCCTGACCAAGTCAACAGCCTATGCATTGACCACTGTCGGTCCCCTAAGTATACTGACATACTATCGTCACAGTGGGAAAGGCGATCCTCAACCCCATTGGCCACCTAATTTCCCATCAACCCTGTATCACACTGTTTCAAACCATCATGTATTCCAGCACCTCTGCAAATAGAAACAGGAATACCTTTGAGTAGACAAGTGGAATACTTGGAAACTGCAACTGTTAACCCTACCTAAGTGGTGGGCTTCGGCTAGAAGAGCTTTATCCAGCCCATGCAGAATGGCCCAAATTAATCTTGTCTAAAATCTTCAAAATAAAGTTCCATTCCAGGTAATGAAAGGCCTTTATGGCTTCTAGGCCTAATATTGTAAGCAGACCCTGAAAATTATCAGCCAGGAGTAGTAAATTATATACCCTGCTGTATATTAATCTGCTGGATCATTTCCACATAAAGCTGATTGATCTAGGATTATTTTAACTGTCACCACTCCGCCCAAACTAGTGGTCATAAATTTAGAAAGCAATTTGGTTTATGTAATGAGAAAAATGATAGTCCTGTATAAGTTACTACCCTTAATTGCTTTTTATTCTTGGGGATTACTGTAATGAGGGTCCCTGTTAAGTCCTGTTGGAGATGTCAATTTTCTCTACCAGTTTGAAGCATATAGACCATGTACCCGTTAGCATCCACACTTTTTAAAGAATTTCACCAGAAAGCCATTGGGGTTGGGCATTTTGCATTGCTTGATTAATTCCACTGCCTCATCCACCTCTTGAATGATGAACCCTTTTTCTAAAATGTTCCTGCTTGTGCTCACTAGGTGGGGAGCATCTGGTTCATATGAAAGTCACCCATAGCCTCACCTTTGTCATAACAGGATTATTACACCTTTTTATTAGTTAATGTAAAACTCCCCTAATTGGCCAGATCCGGTGGCTCAGTGAAATAATGATCCGTGGCTCAGTGAAATAATGATTTAGGCCTCATCTGTGAGGTATAGTTTGAATCTTGTGGCCCTGTGAGCATGGGACCCATTACTGGACATACTTAACACTCCTAGGGCATTCCACTGAGGAAAACAAAGAAATAACAGGCGGAATCCTTAAATTAATTTTAGCCACTGGTAATACTCCGGCCATATCTCAGGCCATCGTTTTTTGCCACGATGTCTCTTCACACAGGAACAGCTATATGCATATCATCTTTGGCTCTGCTCCAATAGAAATAATACATCCCAAACTGCTGGATCAGGTCCCATTGGAATGGAAGCAAAAGTAAGCCCAGACTGATTTCAGGCAAGCTAGAGTTTATCAATGAACCAAGTGTTCGTAACACACTCATCCCAATTAGTGATATTTTGTTTCTTGTAACATTAGCACATCTGTGTCAGGAGGACTCAACAGTATGGAACAGAGCCAACCCTGATGCCTTCACTGAGGGATGGGACCATTATAACAAAAAGAACAGAACAGGAGCGGAAAATATGAGGAATGGGGAGAGGTGTTTGGACAGAATATCAGAAAAAAATATTGTGATACAAAAATATTGTGGCAAGAATATCGGGACGCCAAAAATATTGTCAATAGGAATATCAACGGTAAAAATATAATTTTTAGTGTTGTTTTATGTAATATCATTTGTAAGAGTTAATTAGTATTTAATGTATTATATTGTGTTTTATTGTTTCAGTTTTTTTTATATTTGTGTTTTTAGTTAGGTGTTTTTTAGTTATGAAAATGTTGAAATATTTATATTTAGTGGTTTTTATGTATATAAATAATTGTTTAATACTTTTTATTAATAGCGGGATATTGGGTTTTTAAACATTTATATTTTTAATGAAAATGTATGTTATTGATCTTGAAAATATGGGAATTAATATTTTTTTACGAATTTCAATTTTCATTTTATTAATGGTAAAACAATATTTTTAAAATAATACAAAATCAAAATATATTAAATAAATTGTTTTTACTTTTTGTAAACTTTTAAATGTTTACAACCTTTGCAAAGAATAAGTTTAAATTGTGCAAATGTTTATAATATTTATTTAGATTTGTATTTAAAAATTACACGTTTTTATATTTTATTATTTTTGGAATCATATTTTATGTTTTATGGTTTAAAGTTTAGGAATGGTAGAAAACATTTTAGAAATACAAATTATTTTAACTATTTAACACCTTCCTCAAATTGGTTTAGACTGGAGTGGAAATAGTAAATGTAACTCCTTTAGTGTCCAACACCTTCCGCAAATTGGTTTAGATTGGAGTGGGAATAGTAAATGTAACTCCTTTTTTGTCCAACACCTTCCTCAAACTGGTTTAGGTTGGAGTGGGATTAGTAAATGTCACCCCTTTAGTGTCCAACGCCTTCCAAAGGTGGTTTAGATTGAAGTGACAATAATAAATATCACCCCTTTAGTGTCCAACACCTTCCTCAAATTGGTTTAGATTGGCGTGGGAAAAGTTATTGTAACCCCTTTAGTCTCCAACACTTTCCCCTAAATTGGTATAGATTGGAGTGAGAATAGTAAATGTAAACCCTTTAGTGTCCAACACCTTCCTCAAATTGGTTTGGGTTGGAGAGGGAATAGTAAATGTCACCCCTTTAGTGTCCACCGCCTTCCCCAAGGTGGTCGACATTGGAGTTAGAATAGTAGTTGTCACCCCTTTGGTGTCTAAAGCCTTCCCCAAATTGGTTTATATTGGAGTGGGATTAGTAAATGTCACCAATTTAGTGTCCAACACCTTCATTAAATTGGTTTAGATTGGAGGGGGGAATAGTAAATGTAACCTCTTTAGTGCCCAACACCTTCCTCAAATTGGTTTAAATTAATGTGGGAATAGTTAATGTAACCCCTTTAGTCTCCAACACCTTCCCAAATTGGTATAGATTGGAGTGGGAATAGTAAATGTTGCCCCTTTAGTGTCCAACGCCTTCCATATATAAGTTTTAGATAGGAGTGGGAATAGTAAAGGTGACCCCTTTAGTGCCCAACACCTTCCTCAAATTGGTTTAGATTAGTGTGGGAATAGTAAATGTAACCCCTTTAGTGTCCAACACTGTCCTCAAATTTGTTTACATTGGAGTGGGAATGGGAAATGTCACCCATTAAGGGGCCGATTCCGATCTCGGCCGGTAGTGCTCCGAATCGGATTCGGATTCACCGGATCCGATTCGGAGCCCTGTTTCCCGACCGAACCGTACGCGGGTCCGGCCGAGCGAGTACGATGCAAGCACCCACGAAATCGCCGACCGACTCGAACGCGGCTTCAACACGCTCCGACCGACTCGCATGGACATGACTCGCACTGCGCTATGGAGACGTTTCCCGGCCGGGTAAGTACGATGCGCGCCGCGAGCAGTCCGATCGACTCGCGCCGTCCGGCTCGGAACAGCTGTCGGAGCCGGACTTTGGGGTCCGCGTCGGACCCCCTGTACGTGTAGGGCGCGAGTCGCACACAGGGGGACCCATGGGTCCCCCTACCTGTGCATGTACGCCGCGATGCGCATGGACGCAAACCCGCTGCAGGGGGCGCCCTTGTCCGCCTCGCACCCATTGAGTCAATGGGAGCCCGCGTACGCGTTGTACGACAGGCTCCCATTGACTTCAATGGGAGTCCGACCGACTCGAGTCCGATAGCATGCGTGCGCATCGTACTCGTTCGGTCGGACTGCCAGGGTCCGATTCGGTCGGAATTCTCTCCGGGTCCGGCTTGGTCGGGGAGATTTCCGGCCGGAATCGGAATCGGCCCCTTAGTGTCTAACGCCTTCCCCAAATTGGTTGAGATTGGATTTAGAATAGTAAATGTCACCCCTTTAGTGTCTATCAATTTCTTACTTTTTTTACTTTAATTTGTATGTTGTAGAAATAGATTGTGTTATTTTATCACTATTGTTGATCATTAGAAATATAGAAAAATAGCAAAAAATAATTAGGTGTATGTTTATATACGATGATAATATTAACTACAGTTTTTATGTAATAAAGGCATGTCACACATTTTTATCTTTAGTTTAGTTTTTCAACCTTTATTAATTTCATATTTTAACATTTTTAAGTATATTTATTGCATGTCAAAAAAACATTTCTATAAAATTAAATAATTTTTTTTTTTTATTAATTAAAGTATGTCAATTATATATACATCTTCAACTTTTATTCTACGTTGTTTAACTGTTTATTAGCATTTCTTAACTTTATTAACATACATATATACAATATTATTTCATCTTATGCTTTTAGGTATATATTAAATAATTGTATATATTATACTATTTTTTAATTTAAACTATATACATTTTAAACATTTTAAGATAGCATATTTTAACATGTTCATTTAATCAACATTTTAACTATATTTCCCATTAATTTCTATAAGGATATAGGGCCTCATTAGGATGGCGGACGGTCGTCCGACTGTCCGCCATCCTTATGGAATGGGGACCACCCACCTACAAGGCGGCGGTCCCACACGCCTAATTACGATGCGACCGCCACTCTGGCGTTCACAATGTCTATTCTTTCTATTGGCGTGGGTGATGCAGTCTGCAGCACGCACCTCAGTACAAAGAAATAACATGTTACATATCCCTGCACTACGTGGCAGGCACCATGCGGTGCCTACCACATGGTGCTGGGATATGTAGGTAGGTACCATAGGGGCCCGCCAGGGCCCATGTCCGAGGCACAGGGGGGAGGAGGGCCCTCTACGGGCCCCCAAATCCGTTTCTGCCTGGTCATACATAGCAAGTCAACCGCCGCTGACAGACAGACGGAAAGGGATATCATTATCCCTACGAATGTCGAATGTGACAGGTCCGATGGGCAGTCGGAATCATTCTGACTGTCTGACCCATGGTGGTCAGTTTTTCCGCCTGCCATCCAAATGTGGCGGGCGGAAAACATGATTGCGATGGCAGTGGGACTGCCACCGACAGTCCCACCGTCATCGTAATCAGACCCATAATCTTTTTTTTTGTTTCTTTTAGCGGCCATTTTTTTTTTTACTTATACCTTCGGTTTGGTAATCTATTTGTGTTGCTTTTAGTCTAATTTATTGGAACCAGGTAGCGGTAAGGTGCTGCGGAGTTTAAGGGGTAGGTCTTGAAGGTAGTTATAGTGTTGTTTGTTGTATATTTAGATGTGTTATTGTTTTTCAGTAGTTTGTAGTTTTGCGTTTTTGTATACTATTTTGGTAGTGTTTTGTTAGATTTGTTTTTTTATGGTTCATACATACTTTGGATTGGTTTGGCAGAATTTTATTGGATTCGTTTCATTTTTGCATTTTTTGAGGGCTTTTTGGAGACTATTCTTCCTATTTTTGGTAGATTACTATTTTTTAATACTTGGATACAGAAAGATCAGCAACTACAGAACAATAAGTTCTGTTTATTTTATTTCCCTTTGGGTGGGTAATGTTATTTTAAAATGTTTGGGTTAATATTATGTGATTGCTTTGTGGAATTGTTTGGTTGATATGTTGTCATTATTTAATGTGAAGGATTCAATTTATTAATTTTTAGTTGGTGATTGTTACTTTTTATTTTAAATCATTGATATAGAGTTTTATTATATCAGTCTTTATTAATATTGATATTTTAATTGTTTTTTGACTAATGTAATGAAATATTAGATTCATTATTTAAAATAAAATAGGTTTCGTTTGTTGGTTTAGAATTTGTTTTGAGAATTTTAGTAGGTTACTACTTATTTATTTTAGAATATAGTTTTAGCAATCATTTCTAAGCAATCAACTCCTTTGTTATTTATTAAGAGTTTGACTTTAAATTGTAGCATATCATACATTCTTTTGGTTTGTTTCTAAGTTTAGGGGCAATTTGGGGAATGAATTGTTTCATTCTTAGTTGTTGCTAGATTAGCTATTTTCTGTAATGCTTCTATAAATTTGTAAAGTGTAGGTGGGGCTCTGCCTAATGTGGCTTGGATGGCAATGTGCCATCCTTCTACTGCCTTGTTTGTTTTGGCTTCCTATGCCAAGGTGCTGTCATAGACATTCCGCCATGTTATTTGGAATTTGGGTTGACATCTGTATCCTGAGTAATGCAGTCTCCCAACCCAAGTGTTTTCAAAATAGTCTATTGGGCGTTAAGTTTGTCTTCATTTTGTTGGTAGAAAGGGCTTTCTATTAGCAGATTGCATTGATTGGCTACCTCCGAGACAGGGAAATAGGTTAGTATTATCATTTTTTTATTTTCAAAGACAAATTGGCTGTTTGCAGAATATTCTACACATAATGCAGATTTTTGGAAGAGTCTTTAATTGAAATTATTGTAACAGCCTTGTATGGCTATGTGGGGGTACATTTTTAGAATGGTTTGAATCATGGATCACTCAAAGTCTATGATAATTTTTTTGGGGTAGTAATTATTTGTTTTGTGTTTGATATGGTTTAGGAACTCATAGTAAGTGCTACTTTGTTTATTTGGTAGTAGAACATATATAAAAGGGATATTTGTGTTTTGATATTCACCAAGTATGGTTTATGTCTGAGTGAATGGTTTGGGACACATTTATTTTGAAGGTCCCATACATCATCCACGTGTCACATTGTCTCAGTTTTAGTAAGTTACCTGCTGTAAAGAATGTTATGATTTGTTATTTTGTTATTTAGGTTGTCATGTAAAAGGAAAGGTTGTTTGTTCTGGTATGTGCATGCCTTGGTATCTTCTATGGGCAGGTGGGGTATCGCTCGTGGCTCTTTTAGTTCGTGTAATTAAATGTTTTAAAGTGAAAATAGGTGGTAGTTGAACTGTAATGTGTTCGGGGAATTTAGGTAGTATATCTTTAAGGGCTTGTGAGTTCCTGGGAGCTAGTGCTTGCCTCTCTTATATCTTGCAATATCGCTCTTATTTTTATTTCCGTTATATTTGGCATTGGTTGTGCTCATTTACATGGATTAAAAAAATCA
This sequence comes from Calotriton arnoldi, assembly GCA_963921515.1. Classification (NCBI taxonomy): domain Eukaryota; kingdom Metazoa; phylum Chordata; class Amphibia; order Caudata; family Salamandridae; genus Calotriton; species Calotriton arnoldi. Next base: position 99,814 of record CAWUFW010007269.1, on the reverse strand, counting down.
TTTTTCGTAGTTGCCCTCCAATAGCATGCATTAGAATAATTGTTAGTACATTTCCAGGTTAAAGTATCTGTTGATGCAGTTTCTTGGCTATAGGTTTGGCCCATGTGATTTAGTTACTGCTTTCCTTTCTGCGCAGTGATATACTTTGCAGCTTCTGTCATTGTATCTGAGAGTAGTGTAATAGTATAAATATATAGTATATTTTAACAATTGTATATGTATTATTTACATTTAAAATTATGCAGTTACTTCCATTTTGTATACTTACATATATGTTGTGTATAGATTTTTTTATTTGGAGGCAGTGCTTTTTTTCTTTTGGATGAAAAAGTCACTTTAAATGAGTATTTGTTGCTAGTTTCTAGATGTTGAGGTCATTAGGTTTAATTTTGCTCGCTATTTGGGTGAGTTTATACTTTTGTATTTATTAATGGATACTTACTTTCTGATATCTTTTTGAGTCTTTTTGATTGTTGTTATTTTCAGGCAGTTTATCGCTGTTTCCAGGCATGGGTTTTTCTTTTAGGATATCTATGTATAAAGATAGACGTTGGACGGTATTATATTAATTATTTGTTATTTAAGATTTTTAAGTTTAATAACAATTACAACTTAGGGGCCGATTCCGATCCTGGTCGGAAACCGTTCCGTCCGACACGTTCCCGGAGCGATTTCCGACCGATTCGTGCCCCTTGGCTCTGAGCGAGTGAGTACGATGCAGCCGCATGCTGATGGACTCGGTTCGGTCGGACTCCCATTGAAGTCAATGGGAGCCGGTCGTACGACGCGACATGGGCTCCCATTGACTGAATGGGTACATTGCGCAAAAGGGCGCCCCCTGTAATAGGTACGCGTTGGTGCCATCTGCACCGTACATGCATGTATAGGGGGACCCTTGGGCCCCCCTGTGTCCGACTCGTAAGGCTACGGGTGAAGGGGGGTACGGCACGGACCCCCGAAGTCCGCTTCCCGGAGCGTTTACGTGTCGGAGGCTCCGACTCGATCCGGCTGTCCGGATCGTGCATCGTACTGGCTCGGTCGTAAAACGTCTCCATTGCGCCGTACGAATCGCGTGCGAACGAGTCGTACGGAGCGGTTCGGACCCGGAAACGATTCGGTCGGCGATTTCGCGTTCATTCTCATCGTACTTGGGCGTCCGGACCTCTGTACGACTCGGTCGGAAACAAAGCCTCCGACTCGGATCCGGTGAAGCCGAACCGATTCGGAGGCCTTCCGTCCGAGATCGGAATCGACCCCTAAGTGTAAATATACATTTTACTTACATGGTTAAATAGTTGTTGAGATGTATATATTTTTTCTATAATGACTTGGTGAGAAAATCCGGCAAAATGTCCTCGTCCAGTGTTTGTAGTTTTTGAAGTAGTTAGTTGTTTAAATTAGTGCGCCTTTTATTTTGTTGATTTAATTGTTTGTTTGATTTTATTGGTTAAAGTTGTTTATTGTTTTATTTCATTGGTTTGTTTAGTTTTAGTTTGAATTTTTTTGTTCATTCGATTCTTCTATGGTAAACACTAATTTAGGTATTATTCTTGTTGAATGATATACAGTTTGCTTCTTTTGAATATGTGTATATATATATATATATATATATATAGTTGGTAATATTTAGGATGTAGTTTAAATGTTTCTAGTTAATGATTATATTTTTTGGCGGTTGTATGGCTATAATCTTTTGTTTTTTGAGGATTAAAAGTAAATGTATTATATTTGTGTTTAATTTAAGTATGTGTATAAAACACTGTTTTAAAATAATAATTGTTTTATGTTAAAAGTGTTTTTCATATAGTTATTAGTGAATATTTAGTTATTTTGGTGATATTATTGTCATCAATATTGTGTGTTTCGATATTTTGACAATATATTTTTATTTAAAGATAATAATACTTTTGTTTCCGATATTTTGTTTTCAATAGAGTCAAAAATCAATTTTTTTAACATCAATATTTTTTTCATGATATTTGTGCTTTTACTAGTTAAGTATAGCAAGTTGATATTTTTGTGATCGATATTTTATTTCATATATTTTTGTGTTTCGATATTGTATGCATCGATGTATAAATCACTCACAAAGGTCATGGAGCAGAAAGTGCTGAACCTATTGCAGTACCACTTCACAAAGGTATAGACTGGTACAAAACTTTTGCTGGTGGAGGTGGTCGATCTAAAATGGCTGGAGCACAGTTGTTGTGCTGCAAATAGCCTATGATAGAATGATAGGAGGGAGGAATACAAAACCTGCCAGTACTCAAGCTCAGGGACGGAAAAAGGTAGGAACCCCAATATATGTTCCCTAAGTGAAACCATAAAGAACCCGAAGGAATCCCACAGGCGAAAACAAGCTGAGGGAGAAATTTGAGGTTGATTCCCTCACTCACACTAGGTGGCAGTCTTCGCAGGCAGACAAGTTGTTTAGTTGGCTCATCCAGAGTTCTTAGATGCATAATTTTAGAAAGGAGATCAGGAAGATGGCGCCAGAGAAACTTTACCAAGCAAGAGTTCCAACTCGCCATAGGAACAATATTGGCTATCCATTCGTACTTCTCTATAGCTCACTGTTCTCTACGTCACTGTCTTCTCTTACCTTTGTCTCTACTGTATCTCTCTCTCTCTCCCTTTCTCTCTCTCTCTCTCTCTCTCTCTCCCTCTCTCTCTAACCTCAACACTTGGGTACCCCACCACTCTTGCTTTACTACCTTTCCTTCACCCTCTTTCTATCGCTCTGCCTCACTCTAAAATTGTACCTATTTCTCTACCTCTCTTCCTCTACCTACTTTGTCCTTTTTCTAATTCTCTTTACCTTTTTTCTGCCCCCCACCTTTCTTTCTACTCCTTATGTCTCTCTCTCTACCTCAGATGTCTCTATACCTCACTTGTGTCTCTTCCGCCATGAAACTGCTGCGGTGAGGAAACTAAGGGGGCTCTAAAAGGCCCCCAGGTGCCTCAGGCCCTGGGGATGCATGCAGGGGGGCACATGGTGTGCCCCTCTGTCTGCATGCATGCACAGTTCCTGCACAGCATGGACTTAACAGCCCATGCCATGCAGGAACTTGCTTTGGCATTCCCATTGTGGTGCCTTTTTGAAAGGCACCACCGTGGGAACACCAAAAGTCCGCCCGCCAGACAATGAGGAAACTCGTAATCTGGCGGGCAGCCGGCAGTTGAGTTTGGCGGTGCAGGGCGGTGGCATGCCACCCCGCACCCCCAAACTCGGAATCAGGCCCTAAGTTTGAATAGTACCTTGTCGTGTATGACACCTTCAGTCAGGTGTGACTGTTAGCAACAAAACTTTGTATTTTGCAAGTTGTAGGCTCTCACATTGCATTGTTATAATAATTACAGGCCAAGTGTGCTAAGTGCTGAAAATCCTGGCTTAGTAATGGGATTATTTCACAACTATGGACAGTCTGGTGTCACTGAGGACTGATAAGGGCTGTGCAGAGTGAGTTTGAAATGCAAGCTATTCCTGGTGCAACTCACTCTATTCAGCTATATCACCTGACCAGATATATTTTGGTGCAGGGCAATGTTACAATCAATCTCTTTCATTATAATTATTTACCACACTCTTTCCTTAAATGTACAGACTTTTGACTATATCTGGGATTTACCCCCCTCCCCCCATCACCCATGCTCAAAGTCCTATCAGATGCTGGCAAATGTAATGATTATGTTCGTTATCAGCAATGTTTATGGGGCCGACTACGGAACTCCTCTTTCATATCGACTCAAGATTATCGTGCTTCCATAATTTCAAGATAGTACAGCAACAGTGATATGGGAACCAGTTCATTCACACCAACTCAAAGTGAAAAAGAGAAGGTACCCACAACAGACTACTTTAAAGTAAGAAAAAGGATTTTCTGTATTGAAAAATTATCTGTTTACACTGTATTTATTATGCATGTCTTGTATGGGTAACAATGTGAGCACAATTATTTGATCTATGTCTATATGGTTGTATGTATTTGTAAATAATTCTTCAATACTGAAAATCCTTTTTCTTACTTTAAAAAGTCTGTTGTGGATACGTTCTCTTCTTTTTCTTTTTTCACTTTAAGTTGATGGGAATGAACAGGCTCTCAAACCATTTTTGCTTTACTGATATTTAGTACCCCAGGTTCTGGCTAGCAGGGCTGCCCCTGTTGGGTGTAACTCCATAATTTCATGGACATAATATTGATGTCCAAAATATCAACAAGATAACTGTATATATGTCAGAACAGACTTTCTTTACTTAACTCCACATATACCATGACAACATATATATATATATATATATATATATATATATATATATATATATTACCTACTGGCGGTCGCCAGTAGGTAGTTATAGTTAGGACCTATTTTCCATAGGAAAAGCGTTTTTTGCTTTGCCAATATCTTTGGGGCCGGTTGACGAATCTTCGCGAAATTTTCAAAACTAATGGGGCGCTCCGGTCAGCTCCTGTCTTGGGGTGATTCGTCAAGCGGGGCAGAGAAAAAAGGGGGGTCCCAAAACACGTTTTCCCCATGTTAATTTCCATAGGAAATATTGGAACAGGCTACAGCCCGAACTGCTGAACGGAATTGCACCAAATTTGGCAAAAAGGTAGCTCTTGGTTCAGAAAGCGACCTTTTTTTTAAATGGTGTAAATCCGTTTGGTAGTTCCTGAGAAATTTTAAAAAGAACACTTTCGATATCTGAGCACCGAGGAGGAGTCGTGACTCCTCCCGAGCACGAGCTGACTTCTAATTGGCTGCCAACACTCCAAACCAGGAAGTGTTGGCAGCCATCTTGTGACTCGGTAACCGAGTCACAAGAAATCAGTAGAAAAAAGGTGAAAAACAAGAAAAGGGGGCAGGGTAGAAACACCCTGACCCCATAGGCCTTCTCAGGGGGCCCGGACCCCCAGGGCCAAAAAAAGCATTTTTTTTTTTAAAACGGCCAAATTCGCCCTGGGTTCGCGAATCCGTCCGAGAAAATAAAAAAATAACGAAGCGCGGACTCCCGCGCTTCCTTGTACTTAAGCCCCCGGGTGGGCCAGGTCCCGGGGGCAATGCGTAATTAATTTGCGGGGGCCCCCGCAGCCCCCGGGACTGCCACCTCCCCGGGGTTTAGTTAATAGTGTGCAGGGGGCACGCGGCCCCCCCGCAGCCCGGGGACCGCCACCTCCCCGGGGCTTCAATAATAAATGCATGGGGGGTCCCAACCCCCCCTGCGCTGCCCCAGGGACTGCCACCTCCCCGGGGCTTTTATATATTAGGGGTGGGGGGGCCTCGCGGGCCCCCCCAAGCCCCGGGGACCGCCACCTCCCCGGGGCTTCAATAATAAATGCATGGGGGGGTCCCGACCCCCCCTGCGCTGCCCCGGGGACTGCCACCTCCCCAGGGCTTTTATATAATAGGGGTGGGGGGCCTCGCGGGCCCCCCCAAGCCCCGGGACCACCACCTCCCCGGGGCTTCTCTTATTAATCAGGGGGGGCCTCACGGGCCCCCCAAGTCCCAGGGACCACCACCTCCCCGGGGGCTTTGAAATGTAGGGAGGGGGGCCGCACGGCCCGCTCCTGGAGCCCTTGATGGCCCTGGGGACCGCCACCCCCCAGGGCCGGCTCCTGCAATGTCCCGGGGTGCCCACCCCCGGGACAACGCTGTTTGCTATGGCAGGGCGGGAGCATGGCTTCCACCCTGTCATAGCAAACTCTGCTTTGGATTGTGGACGCGAGAGCAGGAAACCTGCTCTCGCTTCCAAAAACCAAAGCAGAATTGCTTTTTCACAAAGAGAGCTGCATGTCATGTCATATAGCCACTCATTTAGCTACTCACCAACCCATGCAACCGCTTACACACCAACTGACCGACTGATACAGACGTTTACACAGTTTAGTCAGTAACCCATGCATTCAGTAAAACACGTTTAATCACTCACTTATACAGTCAGTCACGCACCTACTAAATCATCCTTTCAGACACTTATACACCCACTCATTCTTCAATACACCTTGGCATATATATATATACAAAACACATTTAAACTTTACAGAAACACACAGTCACTGGATGATGTCATCAGTGATGTCATCAGTGATATCATTTGATATGTCATCAGTGATGTCATCAGTGATGTCACTGACCATGTCATGAATGATGTAATATGTGACGTCATCAGCAGTGCATTGCGGGGGCGTGAGTTATAGTTAGCTGAACTACTATAACGGCCGAATTTCTCTGGTTTTGTACAAGTGAAATGTCCAACTAACTATAACGTCCCTGAAACCTGTGGTTTTTTTCAGTGAATTATATATATATCTCAAACTCCAGAGTCTCCATGCAGCAATAAGACTGCACACTCCATTGGGAATCGCCCAGCTCATTTCGGGAGGAAAGACGCAGAGATATTGACTCTCCAGCTCAGGGGGCCCATCCAGGGCAGGCATCAGGAATCTTCTGAACCTGGCACTCATCTAGGGTAAATTAGCAATTCACTACGAATACCACAATCCAGTGGGAATTTGCAGCCTATCAGCAGGAGGCATCTTTGTATTTAAGTGGGACGCGCATTGCAGAGTGAAAGAAGAGAATGGCCTTTGAAAAAGCATAAGCGAAATGCGTCAGGCCGCGTCTTCTGAACTGCTGAGTCTGCATGGCATTATCGATCCTAGAGTGCTCTCCGAACCTGGAGGGCAACCTGTGAGCTTTAATCTACAACGTGGCACGCCTTGCCGCGGGGAAGCACCACCGCTGAAATTGAGCGGGCCGACGAGTTGGGAATCGCCCAGCTCATTTCGGGAGGAAAGACGCCGAGATATTGACTCTCCAGCTCAAGGGGCCCATCCAGGGCAGGCATCAGGAATCTTCTGAACCTGGCACCCATCTAGGGTAAATTAGCGACTCACTACGAATACCACAATCCAGTGGGAATTTGCAGCCTATCAGCAGGAGGCATCTTTGTATTTAAGTGGGACCCGCATTGCCGAGTGAAAGAAGAGAACGGCCTTTGAAAAAGCATAAGCGAAACGCGTCAGGCCGCGTCTTCTGAACTGCTGAGTCTGCATGGCATTATCGATCCTAGAGTGCTCCCCGAACCTGGAGGGCAACCTGTGAGCTTTAATCTACAACGCGGCACGCCTTGCCGCGGGGGAAGCACCACCGCTGAAATTGAGCGGGCCGACGAGTTGGGAATCGCCCAGCTCATTTCGGGAGGAAAGACGCCGAGATATTGACTCTCCAGCTCAGGGGACCCATCCCGGGCAGGCATCAGGAATCTTCTGAACCTGGCACCCATCTAGGGTAAATAAGCGACTCACTACGAATACCACAATCCAGTGGGAATTTGCAGCCTATCAGCAGGAGGCATCTTTGTATTTAAGTGGGACCCGCATTGCCGAGTGAAAGAAGAGAACGGCCTTTGAAAAAGCATAAGCGAAACACGTCAGGCCGCGTCTTCTGAACTTCTGTCTGCATGGCATTATCGATCCTAAAGTGCTCCCCGAACCTGGAGGGCAACCTGTGAGCTTTAATTATATATATATAGATAACATTAAGGTACATGGATGTGTCATTAAGAATAATAAATCTACATGTACTTACCTTCCTGATGTTTTGGACTTAGATATTTTGGCCAAAATATTTGATAGACATGCAACTCTCACTCTCGCGTGGGGATCTGCTACTGAGGTCCATCTGTCTAGAAAAATCAAAGCGTGTTTATTCACGAAAATCATTGCTGCTGAAGCGCTCCCCCCTTTACATACTGTAAAGATGTCTTCAAATCAAGGTTTCCATCTATATTGATAACCCCAACAACTCTCTAAATTTGCTGATAAATCCTTTTAAGTTTTGTTCTGTGTTAGTGGCTTAGGGCCTAATTACGACCGACCACCACCACACTGCATGTCTGCCCGCAGTATTCAGAGCGTGGCGGTCAGACAGCCACGAGACCTTCGGCTCCGCCGGGATCAAGGATCCCACTGGGCCGGCGGTCTGCAACCTGCATGAATAGGCTGGCGGTGCCCCAGCTGGCACCGCCAAGCATATTCTGAGTTGCCTTTTCACCACCCTTTTCATGGTGGTGTGCCTGCCATGAAAAGGGTGGCAGAGAGGCAACTAAGGGGGCCCTAACAGGCCCCCTGCTGAATCTGGACCTGGGGATGCATACGGATAGGCACATGTTGTGCCCCCTTCCTGTAGTTGCACCCATGTTCCTGCATGGTGTGGCATGCATGCCATAACATGCAGGAAAATGCTGAAGGCACTGTCATGTGGTAGGCTGCATGTTAGGCTCTCCTATGGGCTTCGGCTGTCCTCCAGCGGACGGCTCGGTGGAGGTGCCGCTGGAGGACCGCCAAAGTCGTAATCAGTCTCTTAGTGTATTGACGATGCACAATTTTCCTCGTTTATGTCTCAATGCCCCTTGTGAGAGAATAGGATGCGGGCTTCACAGGTAGTTTTTGAACCACACCCCATTAAATTTTCTGACGAGCCTGGTTCCAAAATATGCATGTTAGTTCAATGTTCAGGATGCATTGCTCAATGTCCAAAGCTCGTGGCCTCCAGACACCCTTGTAGTATTGTGTATGTAAAAGTCTCAATCTGCTGATTGACTGAGACACATTCACTGACATACTTTGTTTCTTTTTATGGTTGATACAGGAGGAGGTGGAGGAAGGAATAACCAGCATCTACAAGTCACTTGTGTCGAACACTTCTAAGGAGATGTCTTGCTACAGTGACTTCCCCATGCCTGATGACTTTTCTAATTACTTGCCCAACTCCAAGTTCCTGGAGTACTTCAAGCTTTATGCAGAGCGCTTCGGCCTCATGAAACACATAAGGCTGAGGGTGAGGAAATGCAACTTCTTCTGAGGATGGGAGGGACTTGCACCATGCCTTCTTGTGCATGTTTCTGAAAGTAAAACCTAATTGTCTTGTTCCTAGTGAATACAGCACACCATTCTTGACCAGCGTATGTTTCCTCTTTATGTTAAATCCAATGTCATTGCCATTTTAAGAGCTGCTGTTTTTATGTCTTATCCAGCCAATTATCAATTATCAGTATTGCTTAATCTTCTAGCATTTTGAAATTATTAATTTGAAAGTAGAGATGCAATAAAAAGCTTATTTGGATAGGATTTTTCATAGGGTAAAATGTGGTACTGGTCCATACAGACCAATGAATTTAAATGAATTAGGTGATGAGCCTTGCTCGCTGAGATCCATCCATCCATGTCCCCCTCAGCCTCCTCCCAACTTAGGATCACATTGAAATTCTCCATAGCTATATAGTTAGACTGAAAGACTTCCTTAATGAGTAAACTCATATTTATAACCAAGATTTCTAATGTTTCATCCAAAGAATTAAGACTAATCATCACAAACTGATCTGTATAAATTATAAACTACTAGCCCTCATGGCTCATTAAATCTCAACAGACAGCTGCAGTCCTGTTGGTACTACTCTCGCCTACCACTGTGCATTAATCAGCAACGTGTATGAGTGCTGGTGGACGTTTACAGCCTGAGAAGCACACATCAGGCTGACCATAGGTGCAGCTAGCATTAGTGCGGCAAGTGCAGTGGCACTGGTACCAGAGGGTGAGGGGCCTTCTGAATCCTAACTATGGTTGTCTTTTACTTCTCAACCCCCTCTTTGTCACCCAAGGGTTCCTCCTTGAGGGTGCTGAGGCTATCTTCCATGGGAACATTCATCTAGTATTAGAAGCTACCTGTGTGCTTCGGGCATTGATAGGCTCATCGGAGAGTGACTAGGCCCTCTAGTAGCTCAAGTCACAGGGGTGTCCGTGGGTGAGATGCACCACGCAGCCCGTTCGAAGCTTCCATATCTAGGAGGCGCTCCGTATGCGAATAGTGGTTATGACGGCACACACAGTTTTTGCAGCTCAATGCCCTCAATAGATTGCATGGATGCAGATCGGGGAGCCCAACCAATTGCAGCTCCAGAGGCAAAGTTACAAGGAATACAGTGGTGTAGACAGTTTGGTGGATTTCTGCTTTGAGCAACTGATGGCAATAAAACCAGCATTTCCTCATGTAAGAGACAAGAGTGCATAAGGAAAGTAAGGGACACACATTGGCGTTATTGACTGTCTACAAGGTCAGTAATGTTATTAGCACAAGAATATGATGTCTTAGTTACTATATGCTTCTTCATTTCCTCTATAAACCTGTTGCATATTCTCCAAGTTGCACCAGTATTTATGGCCTGTATTCGAAGGAGTCTGTTTCATGTCTCATTCTCAACATTCAAATGCAATTAAAATTAGTGGTAAGATAACCGAAACGTTTTAACATTGTTTCCATTTCCTTATTACAAGACCAAGGTGTGTAGTGTCAAGAAACGCCCAGACTTCTCGACCTCAGGCCAGTGGCAGGTGGTGACGGAGAAGGATGGCCAGCAGGAGTCGGCCATCTTTGATGCTGTCCTGGTCTGCAGCGGACGCTACGTGGTACCAGCTCTCTCCCTGGAGAGCTTTCGTGGTAAGCCCTGTGCTTGTGGAGCCTTTTGCACCACTATTTTAGATGTGCAGCACAATCGCAGTCTGACTATATACACGAAGTTAAATATAACTCTTTTAATGGGTGTATTTGTAGCCCCACGAGTAGCATAGGCAGGAATTATGTAAGGCGTTTCTATGCCCCAGCCAGCATTGATTTTTCCTCGCATTCTGAAAGAGCTGGCCGTGGGTGAAGGTCGGGACTCGTGAGGCTTTGATGACTTATGTCTTGGTTCAGAGTTTCCTGGGGGGGAAGTACTAATGCACTAGCTAAATATACTTCCCCAAACTATCCCAGTGCTGCGGGAAATTCAACATTTCTATCAACAATTGGTGGTTTTCCGATTATCACCAACCTCTAAATCAAGTCCTTCATGTACTTAGGAATTTAGAAATTAAAATCTACTGCTTCTGTGAGTCTGACATGCTAAATAATGCGCCACGGGTTTCAATTAGACCCGTTGTTCTCAGTTGTTCTGAGAAGTGGCAGCAGGAGGCAGCCTCTCTCTGACATCATTAAAACTAAATTCAAGAGACGAATGCTGAATTTATAAGCAATGTCAAAGCCAATAGGTCTGGCCTTGGCATGATGGCATAACAGTTATTTTTTAAACATTTTTATTGCAAGCTATGCTAAAAAAAATTAAAAGAAAACACGCTGTTACTTAAATGTGGCCACCGCGTTTGCAATAAACGTTTTAAATTTAAAAGATTTAACTGATGTTTTTCAAGTTATACATTTTTTTTCCAAAAACAACTCTTTCAGTTGTGCCTTGAATTTGACTATTATGATTTTTTGTGAAGGGCAAAGATGAAATCATCTCCCAAGCAAGTATCCGAATTGCAGAATGCTTCAATGTCACAATCTCATGTAAACACTTATAACAGCAACTTTAAAAGGAGACAGGAAGTAAATCACCATGTAACTGGGAATCCCAAGAGCAGGCACACTAAAGTTATTTTTAAGAAAATATCCAACGATAACATTTAAACAGACACTTTGAAAGAGCTTTGTCATTGAATGGAGATGGTGTGAAAGTAGAAAAAGGGAACAAGCAGGATCTGGAACTGGGGCTAGTACAGAAGCGGGATCAACTGTGTAAAGGAGTGGGCATGGAAGCTGCATGCTGGAGGCACCCAGGATGAAGGGATGCAGGCACAAAAGGGAAACAGCAGTAGGTTTCAATTGATGAGGAATAAATCACATGAACAGTTACTGCCAGCCCGGAGCAGCCAGGGGGACAGCTGAGCAATGATGCACACTCTGCTTTGAAAGCGTCCAATGCAAGGTACCACATCTGGGATGACCTTGGGTTATGGATCTCTTATAGACGGAAGCTGTTTCAGAAGTGTCCCTCTCATCTGAGGTGATTTCTCTGCCAGTGGGGTAGTGATACTTCTTTATTTTGACTGAAGGTGACCAGCATTTTATACATTTTTCAAAACAGATCCATAATGTATGATTGGTGGGTTGCTAGCTAAGAGTACTTAAATATGGCAGTGTTGCATGCTTGATAGCTTGTGTTTTCTTCTACCTATTGTTCTGATTGGCTCCGTTGGGTCTTCCTTTCTGTACATGCTGCCTTTAAGGCATGTGTCTGTTAAGCTCCAACATTTGCCATTCCAGATCGGGTGATCATTGAAAACTTCTTATCTGGAGTTTCACTTGGCTCCCTCCATTTACAGCCCTAAACTACAAAAGGCCCTTTATTTAGTGTAGTTCCCCCTCTCCCATGCAGCGTACCCCCGCCTCTGGACTGCCACTCCACCTCTAGTCTAATGTGTCTCCCCTCTGGGATCCTAATGTTGTGTCTGCCACATGCTTCATCCTCCTAAATCTAACTTGTCCTGATCCACAGGACTACTGTTGCTTTTTTATGTCAATTACCTAGTAGCTTTATCACCCCGTTTGGGTGGACCCCATGGACACACTAGTGTGGTTACTGTCTATGTCCTTGGATTGTCTATTTCTGCGGCTTTTGGGTGGTCTCCATGGGTCAAATACTGTGGCATTTGCCACATATTTGTTTAGCACCTTTCACCACTTCTTGTTAGATCCTAAAGACCCGCTACTGTGTTGTCTGCCAGATTGTGCTTGATGCACCATTACTGCTTTCTGGGTTGACCCAATAAGCCCACTACTGTGGTGTCTACTGTGACTTCCTTGAGTAGAAATACTTCTGGGTTCTGACACCCACAATTATGGTCTTAGCCTGCTTATTTGAGTTGCACATTTACTGCCTTCTGGGTGGATCCCATTAGGTCCATTACAATGTTGCCAGTTTGACTTTCTTGGACATTGTTATCATGGTTCTGGGTGGAACACATAAACTTACTACTGTGCTGTCTGTCAGTTTCCTTGAGTTGTGCCTTCACTGATTCAATTTGGTGTGAAACAATAGAGTATACCAACCGTTGAGCATTCTTGAACATTGCTCGTGAGTAGTCACCTTTCAGTTTTACTCTTAAGTGTTATGCACTCATCTGTCTGCATAGAAGATGATTCTCAATATTATTCTTCAACTAACTGTAGCTTCCATAAATCACTCACTTGCTCCTCTAGGCAGTCTCAATCCGGTCTATTGTTTCCCAGTTTTTTATCCTCTCCAGAGAAGGGGAGATTCTTCAGTCTAGTGTAATACACTGTCATGTCTCTTAGCTACTGTTACAGCAGAGAGTGATGCACACCTGCCCCCAGCACAACCTGCACAATTTACTAAAGTAGACCATCGCCCATCTGGTACAAAAACTGTATCCAGTATCGTCTCCGTCAACGACACAACCTGTATGTCTAAATCAACCAGTCCCTCATAGATACATTATCTCCTCTTTTTCCAAAACCCGGCAAAACACAACCCTGAGCAGAGGTACCCTTACTCTCTTGCAACACCTCTTCCCCTCCTCATGATAACTTCACTTCTTTCCATGAGACACCTCATTCACATTACTCTTCAGGGCTGCCTGGGCCAGGCCAACCGTATGACAATGGTTAAATCTATATTCCTTTCCCTCTTTCCGACCAATACTTCTTCATTTATCCTGCCACACAGCCCAGTCAAATCCCATCTAGAATCTTCTGACTCTCCCACCCCATCTAGTCCCTCTTCCTTTCTAATCTGTCTTTGCTATCTGCCTATTGATCCCTGAAAGCATTCCCACACCTCTTCTACTCATTATAAGGAAATGCCTCTTTTTCCATATTCACCCCCAAAGTATTAGAATGATGCTCCTGGTTTTTCGACACTTAGGGGTCGATTCCGATTCGGGCCGGAAAAAGCACCGACCGACTCGGATCCGGAAATAATACCGACCGACACGTACCTGTGGCGCCCGACACGCCAAGTACGATGCAAGGCGTGAAAAATCCGACCGACACGTACCAAAACCAAGTCGACCGACCGAGCCGCAAGGAAAACAGCAATCCGGCCGGAAAAACAAGCGAATCCAACCGACCGACACGCACCCGGAACAAATCCGACCGAAACGTACACGCGAACTCCAAACCGCAAAGTACGATGCAAGGCGCGAAAACCACAAGCGAGTCGGACGGAGGCCAAGCCGCACGACCGACACGCATACAAAACCAAGCCGAAGCAACACAAAACACCGCGACCGACGCGTACGCAGCATAGAAAACTGCACAAACACAGCGTGAACGAAACGGAGAAGACCGTACGAGACAAATGCAGGGTCCGACTCGGTCACAAGAACGTTTCCAACATACACAGACAGTACAAAGGAAAAATCACCCAAAAAAAGGCCAAACAAGCAATTACCAAGCCAATAAATTTTGGGGGGGGTGGGGACAGAGAACAAAGACACACCCACAACTCCACCTATATAAAGGACACAAATCACAACCATGAGCCTTTGCAAATGCCATTCCACTGCCAGCACCCAAGAGAAAGCAACCACACACCCACAGCTCATCCCTCACACAAGCCACACACCAGCAGCACACCAACAAATACCTACCTCACATACACCCAGCAAAACACACACTCACACACCCTCACCTGCACACCAACACACACATCACTCCACCATCACCATGCCCCCAAGAAGAATCACAAGTTCCTAGATTGTGAATTGGAAGTCATGGCAGACGAGATCCTCAGGGTAGAGCCACAGCTGTTTGGCACACTGGTCCAACAGACCCCCATCTCCCAGAAAACCAAGATGTGGGAGAGGATCATCAACAGGGTGAACGCACAATCACCATGTCGGCGCACAAAGAGCGACATCCAGAACAGGTGGTATGATGTGCGCAGGAGGGTACGGGACCTGCTGAAGAAAGACTACATCAACAGCCAATACACCGGCAGTGGCCCTCCTGCCAAGCCAATATACCTCAGGCCCTGGGAGGAGAAGGTGCGGGCCATCCTTCCGCCAGTGAGCGTATATGGACTAGAGGACATCCCAGAGCCTGGTGAGTACACAACAAATGTACACAATATACTGCCACAAAACACACACATCACTGTCAAGGGGAGAGTCAAACCATGCACTCATAGCAATTACACAGCAACCAGAACAGAATCATCCCAAAATGTGTATGTCAGTCAGATAAACACAACACATGCCATCAAAAAAGTCACATCCAACTGTGCTAACACATGTACAAACACAACTACAACTACAGCTAGGCAGTGGCACAAATAGAACTAACAAACACATCCAGACATGTAGCCACCACAACAACACCAACACACAGTGAAGACCACTCAAAGGAAGGAATTCTGTGTATGCTGGCCAAGTCAGTGTAGCCAATAGCACCATGGGAGTCGCAGTCACACATATTGCCCCCCCCACAACTGTCCCATCAACACCACCCTAAACCATGCTCACATCACAGGGAGTGGAGAAGGACTCACAAGATGGCTGACACTGGCTACTGCTGTGGGGAGCACAAGGCCCTGCTGGCAACTGTGCACCAACAAACAGCAGGACACCACTGACTGACATCCTGAGAGACAACTTCCACTCCCTGCAATGCAAGCACGTTCCATGGTGGGATATCTGGCTAGCTGCGTGGGAAGGAGGACTTGCAGCACTGACCATAGTCACAAGCACCTCCACTCACACACACCCCAACACAAACTCCACAGAACCCACCTGGTAGAATGCAATGCCCCCATCCTAACACAAGATCCCACAAAGAACCACCACCCTGGGTTATGTTGTGTGAAGCACAGGGCCACTCTTGGGACTTCCAGCCAAACAACTGCCAGGACAACACTCCCAGCCATCCTGTCAGCACAGCCAGCCCACCCCACAGGGAAGCAGAGTCAAAGGAAGGAAGCATGGGCATGCTGGGAAGGGGGTGGAGGCAATAGCATGATGGGAGTCGTAGCCACTGATATTGGTCACCCCCACAACTGTCCCATCAACACCACCCTGAACCATGCTCACATCACAGGGAGTGGAGAAGGACTCACAAGATGGCTGTCACTGGCTACTGCTGTGGGGAGCACAAGACCCTGCTGGCAACTGTGCACCAACAAACAGCAGGACACCACTGACTGATATCCTGAGAGACAACTTCCACTCCCTGCAATGCAAGCACGTTCCATGGTGGGATATCTGGCTAGCTGGGTGGGAAGGAGGACTTGCAGCACTGACCATAGTCACAAGCACCTCCCCTCACACACACCCCAACACAAACTCCACAGAACCCACCTGGTAGAATGCAATGCCCCCATCCTAACACAAGATCCCACAAAGAACCACCACCCTGGGTTATGTTGTGTGAAGCACAGGGACACTCTTGGGACTTCTAGCCAAACAACTGCCAGGACAACACTCCCAGCCATCCTGTCAGCACAGCCAGCCCAGCCCACAGGGAAGCAGAGTCAAAAGGAAGGAAGCATGGGCATGCTGGGAAGGGGGAGGAGGCAATAGCATGATGGGAGTCGTAGTCACAGCTCTACATCCCCCACCACATGGCCCAGCAAGCTCACACTCACGCATGCACATCCCACAGATAGTGGAAAGGCCCATCAAAGATGTCTGACACTGTTGCTGTGTTGTGGGGAGCACAAGGGCATGCTGGGTACTGCACACCAACCAACAGCAGGACACCACTGTCAGCCATCTTGCCATTGCTCTCACACCCACACACACTGAACTCCCCACAAAAGCAAGTAAGTATGGGAATGCTGGGAAGTGGGGTGGAGGCAATAGCATGATGGGAGTCGTAGTCACAGACACAGCTCACCCCCACAACTGTCCCATCAACACCACCCTGAACCATGCTCACATCACAGGGAGTGGAGAAGGACTCACAAGATGGCTGACACTGGCTACTGCTGTGGGGAGCACAAGGCCCTGCTGGCAACTGTGCACCAACAAACAGCAGGACACCACTGACTGACATCCTGAGAGACAACTTCCACTCCCTGCAATGCAAGCACGTTCCATGGTGGGATAACTGACTGGCTGGGTGGGTGGGAAGGAGGGCCGGCTGTCAACCAAACACAACCAATGCAGACCATGTTCACACCCCAGAAAATACATAGAAATGCCCAAATAATGCAGGACAATGTGCCACACCAATATCAACCCCTGACTGTGACGACTTAGGACAATGCAATGTACAGGCCCGCACCCAGAGGCACAGTCACAACTGTCATGTGTGTCAACCATTGATACCTGCAGAAACATAACATACATTGTTTGTGTCTCCCAAAAACAGGTGATGATGGGGACACAGCAGCAGACGCTGAGGAGTCCCAGTCCCAGGCTCAAGAGGATGCGGAGCTCACTGGCGTCGTACAGCCTCTGTCCTCCTCGGACGATGAAGACCAACCTGGCACATCCGGTGCAAGTCAACATGCAGCACCAGCAGGACCACCAGCTGCAGCACCAGCAGGACCACCAGCTGCACCCCCTGCACCCACCCCTCCAACGACTGTCACCACAAATACCATCCCTGCCGACATGGACAGAACAAGGAGCAACACCAGCACAGGGACCCTGGACCAACGTGGGGCCATGGACACCACCACCACCACCACCACCAAGGTAGGTGGACCAGGGTTATCTGTGCGTGCCACTGCACACACTGCACATGTCAGCAGGGGTGGTGGGAGGAGTGGGAGACAGAGGTCGCTGCTTGCAGACGTTGCTGGTGTGCATGATGACCCACAACTGGTACGCATAGCTGATACGTACCAGTCCAGCACCGGAGAGCTCAGCCAGATAGTGGGGCTCCTCAGAGACATGAAACAGCAGCAGGCTGCCCATCATGCCCGCTTGGACTCCCACATGTCCCACGTGAAGTCACACATGTCCCGCATGGACTCACACATGTCCCGCGTGGAGTCCAAGTGGGATGCACTGCATGAGATGACGGCGGTGCACAGGGACATTTTACAATGCCTCCGCCAGATGAACAGCAACCAGTCCACACCTCCCTGTGTGCCAACAACATCTGGTGCCGAACAAACTGCAACTGCCACAGGGAGGAGGAGGACTCTGGCGGAGAGTCCCCTGCACCGCAGCAGCCTGTACTTGAGGGCCCCCCAAGAAGAGGGGTCGTCCGAGGCGGGAAAAGTGAGAGGCCGATGGCCAAGCGCAACTCCCAGGAAGCCTGAACCTGTTCTGGATGTTCGCCTTTGTGCACAGACTGTTCACCCTGTTGACGGCAACACTACTCCCACACATTGCATGGGGAGTACAAGTTGGACCAATGTGTCAGACAACTGTGGCCCCGATACTGGGGATCCTGTCTACCAGGACTTTCAATTCACCTAGGAACTTTGGATTGCAAGATTTATGTACAGCACTACCCATCCTATGCACTATTAACACAAATGTATCACAATAAACACACTAATACACCATACTTGCCTCTGTCGTGATTCCAACGTGGGTGCTGTTATGGGGATGATGAACTGCAAAATTACACTGTGTATGCGAACTGCAACAGCAAGGACAACACAGGCATGTGAGTAAAGGCAACGTGACACATATGAGGGAGACACACCACCAGGGCTACACAACACATACACACCTAGGCCATCTGACTCATTGCCTACACTGATGTTGCCAGGGAAGACGGTGCAATGCACAGACACCACACCCATTCCCAGTTGTAGTCAAGTAGCCCACAGGTGCAGTAAGCAAATGGCAGTCAAATGTGTGACCACAGACAACGCACATCACAAAGTGAAGCACAGGTTTATTACACAGTTGCAACATGTCGTAACCACTACAGATGCAAGGTAATCCCACCTGGCAGCGGGCACACAGTCAACAACTGTAGACGGAAGGAAGTCCATGGGTGTGGCGCACATCACCTGTAGGGACACAACAGCTACCAGCCTGGATGTGCAATCACGTCGTCGGTGGACACAGTTGACCAAACGAATCTGAAAGTACCCTGTGAAGGACAGAAATGACACACAGTCAAAAGCAATGGAGTACAGGACAGAACAGAACAGCAAAACTCATGCACAATACATGTTACAAGATACCCACCCAGAACCAAGTTAGCATGTCAACACTGTTGGGGAGTACAGCCCACCTGTTAGCACACATCGCAACACACATCCAGTCAAGTAGCCCATGGACACACTCCAACAGCACCAGAGCACCACCCACACATCATGCCAACTCACATCATTGACATGACACCTCAGGATACTCACATTCAGCTAAAGAAGTTGGTGATGAGCTGTGTGCGGACATCACCATCATCATCATCATCATCATCATCACTGGCATCGTGGTCCAGGCCAGGATCCTCCACAGGTGGCGGATGTTGGTCATTGTCATCCTGGATGAGAGGCAACTCCTTCCGCACTGCCAGGTTGTGGAGCATGCAGCAGACGATGATAATCTTGCACACTTTCGCAGGGGCATATGGGAGGGACCCTCCGGTCTTGTCCAGGCAGCGGAAGCGGCTCTTCAGGAGACCAAATGTCCGCTCAATCACTCTCCTGGTCCGACCATGTGCCTCATTGTAGCGCATCTGGGCTGGTGTCACAGGGTTCCTGAGGGGTGTCAGCAACCACGGCATGTTGGGGTATCCAGAGTCACCTACGGACAGACAAGTGCACATTAGCTGACTTGGAAAAGTGGGCGGAATACTACAGATCAGATCACACACAATGGCACAAAGTCAGTACACACCGACAAGCCAGGCACGCTGGTTCTGCATCTGTGCCATCATCCTGGGGATGCAACTACTCCTCATCACAAAGGCATCGTGTGCTGAACCAGGGAAACGGGCACACACGTGTGTGATGGTCATGTCTGCAAGACACACCACCAGTGCATTGACCGAGTGGTAGTGCTTGCGGTTCCTGTAGGCCTGCTCCTGGGCCTGTGGTGGTACCAAAGCCACATGTGTCCCATCAATGGAGCCAATGACATGCGGCATCCTCCCCAGGGCATAAATGTCACTCTTCACGTCAGTGAGTCATCGCAGTCTAGGAAATAGATGTACCGGTTCAGGAATAGCAACATTGCCGCCAAAACATCGCGGAGCACACGGCTCAACATGGTCTGTGACATCCCACCAGCAGTCGCCACAGTATGTTGGAAGGTACCGGTGGCAAAGAAGTGTAGGGCTGCCATCACCTTCACCTTGGGGGTCAGCGCTGTAGGATACGGCCGGCCAGGCTGCAAATATGGGGACAACTGCACTGCCAAATCCTCAATCAGCTGCCTGGTGAAGCGGTACCGTCGGATGCTGTCCCGTTCCACCATCGTTGCCAGGTCTGGGAATGGTCGATGGACAGCAGGAGCCCTGCAGTGCAGAGGAGAAGTAAGCAAGACTGTCAGTCACCCCACATATGCGGCATTGAACACACTCAAGATCCCAACATACATCATTATGAGGCACAACTACATGAAGTGTGCAGTTCCGGAAGGACATGTATGGTACATACATGGCCAACATCTGTCAACACGGTCCAACAGGTGGCATCAATTAGTCCCAGGTTGGCCCATTGGATATCATGAGGCCGTGTCACAGTTCCCATCTCCTGCTGCCGTGTCACAATAACCCCCACAGTGACATGTGAGGACAGATGTGCCCCAGGCACCACAGCTCAACGACAGGTACATTCCCAGGGACCCTGTATTGCCACATGGACACTGGCATTACATGGAGTATCATGTATACACCACAGCAAAACAACCATGACCCCCACAGGTAGTGGCCCCACTTGCCACGGCAGGACAGACATGGACGTCTGTGACACACACACGCACAACATCAAAGTCCATGCACACACAACCTGGATGTGGAGACTGTCTCCCATTGTGCACATGAAATCAGAGACATTGTAAACACTACATGCACAAAGACTGTGGAGGACCATCACTATTGTGCCACTGGGACACCCTGGCTCAAACATACCGTCCCACATGGGACTCACGGGGTATGTGACATGACACACATACACCACCGTGAAATGTGACCATGGCACATGCACAGATATGAACAGTTGCACATCACAGTGGTCAGGTACACGTAACACCCAGGATCCTGTCCCCATGAACATGTGCGCAGCCTGGGGGTGGCTGCCCACAGGTGACACCCACAGGACAACATGTACACCAACATACACACAATAGGAAATGCAGCCTTACATGCCTTATGATAAAGTTTGGACAGGCTGCCGTGTTGTAGGTGTGCCCCTCACTCCCTGGGAGCTATCTGTGGCTAGCATATGTCCAGCTGAGACAGGCATGCTGACATATGCCAGTCACATGTACAGTGATGCGTTGTACTGCAATGGACCGATCGGTGCCCCGGCCGGCCCATTGCATTCAATGTGTGCGGGTGCGCGTTGTACCCCTGTACGCGTTGTACTGCAATGGACCGATCGGTGCCTCCGGCCGGCCCATTGCATTCAATGTGTGCTTGAGTGCGCGTTGTACCCCTGTACGCGTTGAACTGCAATGGACTGATCGGTGCCTCCGGCCGGCCCATTGCATTCAATGTGTGCGAGTGCAGCGTTGTACCCTATGCGCTTTGAACTGCAATGGACTGATCGGTGCCTCCGGCCGGCCCATTGCATTCAATGTGTGCGAGTGCGCGTTGTACCCCTGTACGCGTTGAACTGCAATGGACCGATCGGTGCCTCCGGCCGGCCCATTGCATTCAATGTGTGCAGGTACGCGTTGTACCCCTGTACGCGTTGTACCGCAATGGACCGATCGGTGCCTCCGGCCGGCCCATTGCATTCAATGTGTGCGAGTGCGCGTTGTACCCCTGTACGCGTTGAACTGCAATGGACCGATCGGTGCCTCCGGCCGGCCCATTGCATTCAATGTGTGCGGAGTACGCGTTGTACCCCTGTACGCGTTGTACTGCAATGGACCGATCGGTGCCTCCGGCTGGCCCATTGCATTCAATGTGTGCGGGTACGCGTTGTACCCCTGTACGCGTTGTACCGCAATGGACCGATCGGTGCCTCCGGCCGGCCCATTGCATTCAATGTGTGCCGGTACGCGTTGTACCCCTGTACGCGTTGTACTGCAATGGACCGATCGGTGCCTCCAGCCGGCCCATTGCATTCAATGTGTGCGGGTTCGCGTTGTACCCCTGTACGCGTTGAACTGCAATGGACCGATCGGTGCCTCCGGCCGGCCCATTGCATTCAATGTGTGCGAGTGCAGCGTTGTACCCCTGTTACCGTTGTACCGCAATGGACCGATCGGTGCGCACCCATTGACAATGGGCTTGCCTGGCAACGGACGCGTTTTCGAATTTCGAGCGAGTCGGTTGCTGGAAAATCAGTTGGTCACCCACAACAATGTTGCAAAATCATGTATGTCATGAAGTTGAAGATTTGAAGGATGCTGTGGGCGTGTTTTGGTGCTGCTATTCCATGGATTGGCCAGATTCAGAAGATGCAAGCGACTTGGACCTATCACTTTGGACACAAGGGACAGTATCTGCCTCTCCAGCACATATATATTGCTGGCTGTTCCCCTGAGAGCTCACTTGCCTGCACTACATGCTCCAGGACGACATCTGCCACTGCACTGCTGCTGTCTCTGCCCCTCTGGACCCTGCAATGGCACGTACTGTGGAGAGAGCCCCAGCCTTCAGCCTTGAAGAGAACCAGGCCCTGCTGGACAGCCTACTTCCACAGTACAGCAAGCTGTATGGGACACCAGGGGAGCAGGTGAGTGTTCTGTGCACTGCCTTTCTGAATGTGCATTTTGTCTGACTAGCAAGGCTGAAAGTCTGCACGCCACTGGCTAGCAGGCTCACTGAGTAGTTGTCACCCCCCATAGTGTGTAGTGACATGCACTGGACAGGTATGGTGCAGTGACAGTGCATTTGAACAAGGTTTTACTTCCCATGCAATGATACCATGTAGTGACGTCTGGCAAACTGTCCATGGGCAGCTTTGCACTGCCTGTGTACATCATGTGCCCCTGTGATTGAGACATGTATATACAACTGTGTCATGCACGGATATGTTGCATGTGTGGTAATGGCCTTTTCACTTTGTCATCCTGACAGGTTAATGCCCATCGGAAGCAGGAGATCTGGAAGGACATCGTCCGGGCCGTCCGGTCCGTGGGGGTCTACAAGCGCCGGATCCGCAACTGCCAGAAGAGGTGGCAGGACCTTCGGGGCTGGACCCGGAGGATTGCACGGGTCCAGCTGAAGCTGTCGCCTCCTCGCAGGAGGGGCGGAACATGGACCCTGACCCCCACATGCTCCAGATCCTGGCGGTGGTGTTTCCAGACCTGGATGGGTAGCTGAAGGCCAGACAGCAGCAAGGAGGGGTGAGTCAAAGACTGCACTGTGAACTCTGTATTACATGCTTTGTGCCCTCCTCTGGCATGGTTCAACTGCCACAGTGCAGCAGTCATGTTGTCCAGGAGCCATGTCCCTCTATTGTGCACTGCCCACTGCTCATCTGATACCCAGGTGTGACCCTTACATTCAGGGAATTGTGTCACTTGGGACTGTGTCCTTGCAGTTTGCTTCACTAAAGGTGGGGGACAGCATCTGTTTCCCTAACTCTGTTGTGGGCATCATGGGTGGGTCCATTGTTCACACAACGCCTGTGTTTGGACATGTGATCTGCGTGTTGCTTTGATATGCGGTCCACTTGCTGAGCTGAGCCACCACATGTGCCTGGGGTATGTGGCACACGCCCATGCAGCGGGTGGGAACAATGTTTGGGCCCCAGGAGTGTGCAGATTACGTGTGTCACACATACATAGCCAGCTATCCACTGTCCAGGGCACATCCCTCATTCATGTGGAGCAGGACAGTCATGCCTACTCCAGGCCATGCAATGCACTCTGTACTCCCACTCCCGTGTATCAGCTGACACATTGTGCACAGTGATTTGACCCCTCAGGTGTCTGCCTCTGTGTCAGTGTGCTGTGGATTAGTTGCCAGGACTGCTGGGGTGTTTCTTGGTAGGGGCTCAGCATGCCCCTGGAGATGTGACCATAGGAGACGATACTTGTGTGTCACATAGGTGTTTGATCAGCTGCCCGTGCAGACTGGGGTATGCGAATGTGAAGTTCAGGCAGCTGTTCCCCATTCACAGCAAATTGTGAGGGGCTCAGGTTCAGAGGGTAGTGTCACAGGTCTCCCATATGTCCAATAGGTATGACCTGGACAGATGAGGGTTAAGATGATGTGTTGTGTGGGGGATGTACATGTGCACTTGTGCAGCTCCAGGACTTGCATTCCCCATGACCTACTATTGTGACACAGTGCATAGTGTTGTTGTCTGGCTGCCAAGTCATACATCACTGAGACAGTGATGTATGACTTAGCAGTCATGCCTCTGCCATGGCATGTGTCAACTTATTGGTGGTCCTGCAGGGGAGTGACATGTGCTACATGCACACCATTGTGGCGATGGCTATCAGGACATGGGTGCATCATGGTGTCTGTCGCTGGTATGCATCACATGCATTTCCTATTTGACTCTGGGCATCCCTTTCATCCGGAAACCTGTACTGACTCAGTGGCAAGAGCTGTGATGTGTGCATGTCCACATGCCACACCGTGTCCTCTGCACTGTCCAACTACTGTGTACTTGGTGCAAGTGTCCACACTGGGGTGTTGCAATCCAACAGACACCAGACAGATGGGTGCAAGGCCATGTGGGATGTGAGTGCCATGCTTGGCATCAGACTGACAATTGGCTTCTCCTGTTCAGTTAGGGCACTTTTAGCAATGTACAACTAATGATGCCAGGGCTTGCTCTGTAATGTGCTGTGCTCACAGTGGTGTGTGCGTTTGGTGCAGGTGACTGATGTATGTCTGTTTCCCCATTGTTTGCAGATACATCCACGGCCACGGAAGGGGACAGCTCCACGGACCAGGAGGAGCCAGAGAGCCAGACTGGGTCAGCAGCCGAGGAGTGGTCGGAGGGACCCAGTGGCACGGAGGGCGAGGGGAGCCACACCGAGGAGTCCTCAGCACCATCCACCTCAGCTGAGGACCAGAGCAACTCGGAGGATGACTCCCTTGTGGAGGCGGGTGTCAGCAGCCACCACACCCCAGCTAGTGTTGCTGTCCCCGCCACCACCAGCACCACCACCGCCCTCCCATCGGCTCCCATTCCCCAGGTCCGTGGAGGCTCCCATGTTCGGGAGCGTGTCTCCTTTGGGCCAGGCACCGCACCCCTGCCCCTGTGTCCCCTGCTGCCCTGAGTGAGGAGTCTGTGTACCTCCTTCGCCAGCTCCATGTAGGGCAGACAGCCATGCTGAGTGTCCTCCATGCGCACACCGCACTGTTGACTCAGCTGGTGTTGTTCATGGAGGGCATCTCATCGGGCATGTCTGACCTACAGAGGGGCAATAGGTCCATGGACTCCTCCCTGACGGCAGCAGTGTCCCTCCTCAGACAGTCCCTCACCCCTCCTGCCTCTGCTCCATCCACACTCCCCAGCACCTTACCCGTCCCAAGCACACACACACCGGCACAGGCACACACCAGCACACACACGTCCAGCACACAGACACACACGCCACAAACAAAACGCACACGCACGCACAGTCAGGGGACTGAAACCAGACTCACAGGGGATGGGGCCCTGGTACACACACACGCATCCACGGGCACTGCGCAGTCCTCAGTTGCCTCTCCCTCCAAAGCACCCTCCCTTGCCTCACCTGCAACCCCAAAGACCCAGCGCCTCTTCCTCAGTGACCTCGGCCTCTTCCCCTCCAATCCAGCTGCTCCAGCATCCAGGGTGAAGAGGAAGCCCCCCCACACGGAGCAGAGTGCCCCTCGCCCCCGGACACCCTCCCCCAGGCGCAGACAGACTGAGGCCCCCACCCGCAAGTCCCCCGGAGTGCTAAGAGCAAGACCCCGCCGCCGCCCTGCAGCTCAAGCACCAGGTCTCCTTCCTCCATCCCTCAGGCCCCCACTCCAAAGGTGCCCCCACCACACCCTGTCCCAGGTTCCCCCACCCACAGATATACCATCCCCAAGAGGCTCCGGCCTTCTCCCCCTGCCACTTGCTCTCCCGGCACCACACCCCCCACTGCGCTTGTCTGTGCCACTGATGTGGTGAGGGTGTCCTCCCCTCTGTCCAGCCCACCTTGCCTGTTCCCCATTCTCCTCCCCTGGTGGTAGGCACTGCAGTGGAGTCCACTACCACCCTGTCTGACTTGGGCACTGCAGTGGCGGACCTGTCCACTCCATCTGCAGGGTCCACTGCAGTCGTGCCGGCACCCACAACATCTGAGCCATGCCCCCAGTTGTGCCGGCACACACCATGTCAGACACCTCCACTGCAGTTGTCAGTGGCTCTCCAGCACCCACCACCCCTTCCCTGCTTCCTCCTGGTGAGCCCTGATCCTGTCCCTGCGGTGCCTGGCCTACCCCCCGGTTGCCCCTCCTAGTGGATTGTCCCTGGTTTTGTGCAGGCATGTGTAGGGTGGCATCTGCCACTGTCACCCACTTGTGACTTTGTTGATGGACTGGCCATTGGCCTTTGTTTATGTTCTACCGGACTTCTACTTTTAATGCCACATATGCTGAATAAAGCAACTTTCTGTTCTCTAGTGCTTTTGCTTCTGATGTACATGATGTTGATGATGCTAACCATGCCCTTGCTGCAGTGATGGTGATATTTGGTCTCATGATAATGAAGTGTTACTGTGCAGGAACCCATGTGGTCCAGGGGGAATGTGTCCTATCCTGTGGTGTATCCATGTCATCCATAGCAGCATCTGAGGGTGTCATGTGTTCAGTATTTGGCAATGGGATTTCCTACTTAGATTGGCTATTTCACATCTGTGGCTTCCACCCCTGCACATCTGTTGTGCCTGCCATTGTTCAATTCGTCTACTTCCCTGACCGTGTGGCCATCTCCAGTGGACATGCAGGTTTGGGCATCAATGGGGAAGGACTCATCTGTGTTGTCAGTGCAACATTGCTATACAAGTGTGTTGGATCTGTGCTGATGATTCCGTTGGCACTTCCATGACCAGGCTGATGTGACGGGAGCCCTCATTTGGTGCTAATTGTTGATTGTGTGACCAAGTGCTCAGCTGACATGATGGGGCCCTACTGAGGCAACATATGGCACAGCTTTCCTCACACAGGAGTGGAGTCCCCTCATGGCAGTGTGTACTCCTGTGACATTGCCTGCGCCCAAGGTGTGTGTTGTATGTGCATGTCTGTGTGTTCACTTCCGTTTAGCTGTGCATGCTGTGATCCCTAGTGTTGTACCTGTTTGTGATGCTAGCTGAGTTGAGCTATGTTCCCCCAAAGTCTTCTCCCTGGGTTCTCTGTGATGTGGGTGCATGGCACATTACTGGTCATCAGGGTGTCACCCATAGGTGTGCTTGCTGTCAGGGCTGAGTTTGTGTGCAGACGCAGATGGGTCACAGTCAGGTTTCCCCTTGGCACTTGTTGTTTGCCCCTGTCATGTGATTTCCAGTTTGTGTTATCTTTCAGTGATTGTGACACGTTGTGTGTGTGACTGCTGGCACTCCTCAGGGTCCGGGCTGCAATGTTGGTTGTTGTCTATGTGTGTTCTTTGTGGGTGACCTTGGCTTCTTTATTGGTGTGTGACTGTGGCTGGGATCCCATTGG
Source organism: Calotriton arnoldi (assembly GCA_963921515.1). NCBI lineage: Eukaryota > Metazoa > Chordata > Amphibia > Caudata > Salamandridae > Calotriton > Calotriton arnoldi. The sequence continues at coordinate 72,250 of CAWUFW010007269.1, read as the reverse complement.
TTGGTGTGGTATTGCCGTCATGTCCATGTACAGCGTAGTGTGCAGTGTGTCAGACATTCAGGAGTCTTGTTGAGTGGCCATGTGTGATGTGTTTCTGCACCTTGGTTCCCACCCACCACCCTGGAATAGTCATGGGTGCATGTGCAATGTCACCAGTGCATGTGTGCTTCACTGCTGCACATTGTTGGAGGTCGAGGGTGTGGTGTTGAGTGTGTGCAGATGAGAGTTGTTGCCCGGCTAGGCCCCTGCCTCCATGTTGGCCTTGGCTTACTAGCCATGCTGTTTGATTTGTGCTTGTATAGGTGTGATGGTAGTTAGTTGCTCAGTACACATGACTGTGGTTCACAGTGTGAACCACATTTAGCTTTGTCATCACAGTGGGATTGTAATGCAGCCCAGGGTCACCACATTGTGGGGGCCCTGGGGGTGGTGCTGTGGTGTGTCTGTGTCTTGCTGTGTCAGTTGCTGTCCCTACGTGCCTGTGTGACATGTGTGATTTGTGCTCCCTCTCATCTGACAATGCCTGCTTGCCCACATAGGAGATTTGGATCCATGAGTTACCTTTGTGTGGCACTGTATGCACATCTGTATGATTGGTATTCAGGTCTCCTCATGTGTTGTGTGGTTGCCTGGGGACACTGGCACCCCCCTCACCTGTTGTGTATGATGTGCAGTGTGGGTCTGCCTGTTTGTGTTTGTGCATCTGCACCACTGCATTGGCATATCTTGGGTGTGCCATTGGCTGTATGTAGTTTGGTGGGTTTCCCCTGCTGTCCCTGGGACTCCTAGGTCATCGGTCAGCACAATGATCATGGTTTGGGTGTCCCATTGCTGCCATGGTATGGTATCTGTTCACCTCACATCTGCAGTCTCCACAGGGTATCTGCATGTGTGTGCCCATTGGTGCAAATATGTGGGTCTGCATTCTGATGGTCACTTCTGTCATTGTGTCATTGATGATTGTTGACGGTGTCAGCCCCATGGGTGTTGTTTGTCTGCACATGGCCAAAGGTATGTCTTATTTGCACTGCAGGATTTGGCTCCCCCAATTTATGTTGCAATGGGACACATACACTACTTTGCCACTGATGTGTTTGTTGTTCTGTGACCAGGAATCATCCATGCAGTTTGGCAGTTGCACCTCTTTCTTTGTCAACACTTACCTTTTGGTCACTGTGATGATGGGGGTTTGGACCCCATTGCCACAATGTTCGAAATGTGCTTCAGCTATGGACCCCACACTTACATTTTGGTCACTGTGATGATGGGGGTTTGGACCCCATTGCCACAATGTTCGAAATGTGCTTCAGCTATGGACCCCACACTTACATTTTGGTCACTGTGATGATGGGGGTTTGGACCCCATTGCCACAATGTTCAAAATGTGCTTCAGCTATGGACCCCACACTTACCTTTTGGTCACTGTGATGATGGGGGTTTGGACCCCATTGCCACAATGTTCAAAATGTGCTTCAGCTATGGACCCCACACTTACCTTTTGGTCACTGTGATGATGGGGGTTTGGACCCCATTGCCACATTGTTCAAAGTGTGCTTCAGCTATGGACCCCACACTTACATTTTGGTCACTGTGATGATGGGGGTTTGGACCCCATTGCCACAATGTTCGAAATGTGCTTCAGCTATGGACCCCACACTTACATTTTGGTCACTGTGATGATGGGGGTTTGGACCCCATTGCCACAATGTTCAAAATGTGCTTCAGCTATGGACCCCACACTTACCCTTTGGTCACTGTGATGATGGGGTTTGGACCCCATTGCCACATTGTTCAAAGTGTGCTTCAGCTATGGACCCCACACTTACATTTTGGTCACTGTGATGATGGGGGTTTGGACCCCATTGCCACAATGGTCATGGCCTGCTTGCATTGTGGGTGCCACACACATATATGTGTGGCATATGTGCTAGGGGGTCACATTGTATGTTCAAAGTCATGTTCGGTGTTGTAGGCATTTGACACAGTCTACACACGCTTGTCATGGTGTTGGGGGATGTCTTCTTCTTGCATTCCCTAGGTTGTGGTGTGCTGGTTGTGTCATGCATTGTCCATCCTATGAGTGGGGGTGGTAGTAGTGGTAGGCATCCAGCCCCCCCTGGGTGAGGGTGGTAGTAGTGGTAGGCATCCTGCGCCCCCTGGGTGAGGGTGGTAGTAGTGGTAGGCATCCTGCCCCCCCTGGCTAAGGGTGGTAGTAGTGGTAGGCATCCAGCCCCCCCTGGGTGAGGGTGGTAGTAGTGGTAGGCATCCTGCCCCCCATGGGTAAGGGTGGTAGTAGTGGTAGGCATCCTGCCCCCCCTGGGTGAGGGTGGTAGTGGTGGTAGGCATCCAGCCCACCCTGGCTAAGGGTGGTGGTAGGCATCCAGCCCCCCCTGGGTGAGGGTGGTAGTAGTGGTAGGCATCCTGCCCCCCCTGGGTGAGGGTGGTAGTAGTGGTAGGCATCCAGCCCCCCCTGGCTAAGGGTGGTAGTAGTGGTAGGCATCCAGCCCCCCCTGGCTAAGGGTGGTAGTAGTGGTAGGCATCCTGCCCCCTGGGTGAGGGTGGTAGTGGTGGTAGGCATCCAGCCCCCTGGCTAAGGGTGGTAGTAGTGGTAGGCATCCTTCCCCCTGGCTAAGGGTGGTAGTAGTGGTAGGCATCCAGCCCCCTGGGTGAGGGTGGTAGTAGTGGTAGGCATCCTGCCCCCCTGGCTAAGGGTGGTAGTAGTGGTAGGCATCCAGCCCCCCTGGGTGAGGGTGGTAGTAGTGGTAGGCATCCTGCCCCCTGGCTAAGGGTGGTAGTAGTGGTAGGCATCCTGCCCCCTGGGTAAGGGTGGTAGTAGTGGTAGGCATCCTGCCCCCCTGGGTGAGGGTGGTAGTGGTGGTAGGCATCCTGCCCCCTGGGTGAGGGTGGTAGTGGTGGTAGGCATCCAGCCCCCCTGGCTAAGGGTGGTGGTAGGCATCCAGCCCCCCTGGGTGAGGGTGGTAGTAGTGGTAGGCATCCAGCTCCCCTGGGTAGGGGTGGTGGTGCGCATTCAGGCCCCTGTGTGCATATGTGGCATTGGTGATGGGCATCCCGCCCCTATGGTGCTGCTGTTGCTGGTGTAAGTATATTCTGCATCCCTCTGTGTGTGTGTGATGTGTCGTGTACGTGTTGTATGTGTTTTGTGGTTGGTGTCTGGCTTACCTTCTGCACCGTACGCGTCCGTGCCTGTTCCGGTAGTAAATGTAGAATATTGGTATGATCGGGACGAAGGGATTCATGGTTGGTACGTGTCGTTCGTCCTTCTCGTTGCTTCGCGTCGTCCTCGTCGCTTCGCCTCGTCCTCGTCGCTTCGCGTCGTCCTCGTCGCTGCCGTGTTCGTCTCGGAGCCTTGGATCGTGTTGTGGCGCGAATCGGAGCTTATGTGCGCCTCTCCCGGATGCTTTGACGTCCCGTGCGTAGCGACGGGTTCGGCGCGTACGGAAAGCGCATCGTACTTATATGTATAGAGTGGCGGTATGGACCTAGGTCACTCTATACATAGTGTGGTTTGAAGGAGATAAGCAACTACATTGGAGGAAGAAATAGATCTCCCCTTGTTTTTTACGCATTATCCTACGGGTGGGTAACTCCTTCGTATTTTATACAATTATGTGTGTGTATGTTAGAATATGGATGGTGTATGAGTCTGAATTATGGATACGGATATGTAAACTATTGTGCTGGAAACCAAAATTTTAATATAAATGCGTTTAACATATTTGTGAATGTATTTTCATACATGATTGTATTCTTTTGTGTAAAAGTCAAAAGGAAAAGATGTACCATACTATGTGATTGTATTTAAGGATGGCATTTTAATTGTATATATTTTTTATGTATTATTGTTTTAGATTATATGAGGAGACACTGATTTGTTATATTAAGCCTGAAGAAGGTGGTGAATCAGAACATACCACCGAAACGCGTCGCTTTTTTACGATTGAGCACCCAAGCACTTCCGGGGTCCATCAGGAAAGAAAATAATATGACCAAGTGTTGACCTAGTATTGTTTTAAGACTTGGTGTGCCAATATTGACTTTTTTGGTTCCCATGTCTCCAATAAGTGTTACAATCTTTTAGATTGTGCTTTTTGAGGAATTGGTTTTAATCTCTCTTGATTATTTGATGTAGTTTGATGATACATATGTTTTAAAATGATTTTTTTTTATTTTTGTATACTTTGAATCCTACTAGGATCATATAGAATAAAATATAGTATATTTTTATATTATTGTTTTGGTTTCTTATGTATGCTGGTGATTTGGACAGTGTGTGTGTGTTAACTGGATGTACCTGTATGCTTTGCAAAGGAGCCCAAAGGGATCTTGTTCTTGACAGAAGTGTCTAATTTTGGTGTCCTGTCCCTTTGGTGAGTGGGACCCCTCTCTTCAATTTTTGAATTCAGTTCCCCATAGAGCCTGGAACTGAACTTAAGATTTCTTTGGTGCCAAGTTAACTGTCCTGTTTCTCCTTATTTACCCTCCTGACCTCCCCCTGTCAGATCTGGTCACCCAACCTGGGACCAAGTAGTTAAACACAACTTTTGAAAAGTTTCACAAAGTTTCCACACTATGCGGATACCAATACTTGTTTACATTTTGGAGTAAAAAAAGCTGATATTTACAGTCTTTGTTCCAACACACTCCTACAAATCAAAGGTCAATGCTTCAACAAAACCATACTGAGAGGATGTTTATTCTAAGTTCAAGTCAGCACTGTTAGAATTCACTTCATATCCACAGAGGGAAATTACAAAAGCGAACTCGGAAGCCAATAAAAATATGCCTCTCAGACCCTGCGCCTTAACTTCATACAACAGCCTTCTCCAACGAATAGGTCGTGAGCTACTGGTAGTTCTTCAGCTACTTGTGAGTAGCTCTCCTGTGTGGAGCCCAGCCTGCTAAATTAGAAGAATTTGCTTGTTTGAATTAATATATGTATACCAAATTTGAAAGGTGTGTTTGATACAAAAGTTTGTCTGTATTCAGAACTCATTACCCCAATGTCAGGAGATACATGTTTGAGTTTCTAAAATATGTTTAAACCTGATATTTGAGTGATAAATCATGATGTGTGAAGAATTATTACTAATATTCGGGCATTGCAGTTATGGCTGTTATGTATTATCCAGGTAGAGACATTTCAAATTTTTAAAACATTTTTTACATTACTGCTGGAACCCATGCCTGATGCACTGAGGTGATCACTGCTGGTAATAAACATGCTTACGATGGCCGCTAATGCAATCTTATGTGATGTGGTCACTATTACAACACAAATAATAATAGCTCATGATGGTTCTAATTGAGCATAAGTCACTCTTATTACAGAAAAGGTTGGAGACCCCTGTCATACAACATTGATGCACTACTGAAGCACCCTAGCCTTTCAGTCAGCAAATCACCCCAAACAGCCTTAGAGGGATACATGCAAAAAGGTCAGCATGAAGTTCTCAGGAGAAAGAAATTATCCTGTACTCCAATGGAAAGAAAATGGTAGCCTCCCAACATGCAATGACTCATAGACCAGGTATGATCAATAAATGGTGCATAATGTACGTTTTTGCTCGTCACCCTATAAATGACAACCTGCATAACAAGCAGTGACATGTGAGCTGCAACATGACCATGACATGTCAGAACTTCATGCATCATCCCCAACACTTCCCATGTAGGACTTACTAATACCACACACTTTCCAACCAAACATAAAAGCACACCAGTGATCACTCTAGTGTGAGTGCTAACATGCCTCACAAATGACAGTTGAGCGCTGTACAAATGCCAGATGTTTTGTTATGTTAAAATTAACTTATAAAGCGCATGTTCACCAAACAGTTTCTTGGTGCTAGTGAATAGTATGGGAACCAAGCCAAGCAAATGAACATAGAGAAGGAATGAAGACTAGAAGCCTTGCCTAAACAGCCAAGTCTAGAGCTCTTTCCTAAATTTCAAGTAATCAGACTGAAGGCGCACCGTTAGAGGCAGGGAGTTATAACATACCTTAACATTCGGGGAGCAAACCCCAGCACACTAGCTTCTTCTCACATGTTTTGGGATGTGGAAGCATGACTACTACTGTCAAGCATAGCTCACAAAAGGCCAAGCAAATATACATTATGAATGGTTTTGAACATCAATGCCTCAATGTTTGCACATAGACAACTCAGTGTATTCCTGGAATTCCAGTACTCTGCTGGAATACAATCCTTGTGTCGCAGTTCTACTATTTGTGTGTGTGTGTTTGTGTTTGTGTGTGTGTGCATGTGTGGTCATGTCCTTTAGGCTAGTCCTGTCATGTATACCCCATTTTACATACACTGTCCCATCCACACAACAATAACGGTTCTGAACAGGTGACCTTTTACCTAGCAGCTTGCTCCTGTCTCTTCGACATCAGGCTCTTAGTATTCTATCATAATCCCTGTGTCTGACATACATAAACATGTCCTCAGGCACGGCATAATTATTCTGTATAAGGGTCACCACTTTTTTCATCCTTGGCCAACAGCCCGCTGTGCATGATCGCATTTGATTGGAAAAACATTTATGATTGTTTCAAAACATTTATGATTGTTTTCAAAACATATCGAATCTAGAAGAAACCCTGGAGAGACCCTTATTCCCCCTACAAATTAGAGGAGAATTCCTTCCAAGCTGGCACGGGGTCCTGTATGGTGAGTCTTCGACACGCAGCGATCTGACATCCCTTGCAGGGTGTCATGCTTGAAGCAGAGACTGGGTCCTTCGTTCTCTACCATCAGGTGAGGGGGATGGTTCTTCGCTAGAGGTTTCTTGGCTATATTCACATATACATGCTACACCTATATATCTAGGCTAGGTACATTTGGGCAAATTACTTATGGTGTGCATTTTAGGAATATGCAAGTGGTACTGGTTTTATCTGAACTGCTTATGTTCATCTTATTAGCACTATGGTAGCAATGTATCTCCTATTTACTATATTGGTACTTGCAATCTCTTTGTATGCTTCTGTCTCCTGATTGTCGCAGCAAATATGTTTACACAAGACTCACGCTGGACCAATAAATACTTATTGAAATGTCCTAATCGCCATCCTGTGTATTTTCTAAGAATGAGCAAGCACGAGTGACTGAGCGGAAAGTACTGCATTGTTTTCCACGATCCTTGAGGAATCAGGGTTGTCATGTTCAGTGGTTGCCAGAAACTACCTACACCACAGTAAGATACAGGGGGGTGGTCTGGAAGCGGTTGGGACACCAAGCCCTCAGTTTAGGTCATTCAAAACGCAACAGTGAGTGTGTGGCGATCTTTAAGCCAACCCTCTTTATCCATGGGTCTGTTTTAGCATTTACATTTTCTTCTACCTATTGGTCTGCTGTTGGCCATTAAAAAATGTTTCCGTCCTCTACAGCATGGACCCGTAGGCCAGTCCACTTCAGCCATTGGGTAACATGACTTTGAGTGACAGCATGTAGCCCTTTCACAAGGGGCATGTTCACACAAAGTAGTTCACTTCAGTGTCATGAACTACTATAACAATACGTGCTATTTGAAACCAAAATATTTTTGTTTTTAGCAATGCTTATTCTTGTAAGTTGGTGGGGCACTGTAGGCCAACCCAATAATAACGTTTTACAAAAACCATAGCAAAGTAAAACAACCATTAATAAAGCCAAAAAGGCTGGCATCCAATGGCAGACCTATTGGCTTTTCCAATGCTATTTTAATAAAACTATTTATGATATTTTGTTAGTGCTAATGTAATATCTACATCACTTTCAGGCTGTTTGAATGACGTTAGAAGCCATGCAAGAAACAAACAAAACAAATAATACAGAAGATTAAAACCTTATATTCAATTGCCATGCACAGAGGTGCCAATCACAGTTTACCTCAGGAATCATATACAGAATGCTGTAATGTGTAGCATTAGGGCCCATTGTGGCCCAGTTTATGCCTCTCAGGAGCATATTTACAAGCCCCTATCACCACAGGAACATCACTTTTATCGATGTTCCTGTGGCGATAGGGGCATTGCCTTATTTACAAGGCGGCGTGACTTAACGGCGCCTTGTAAATAAGGCACCCTTTTACGCTATACTTAGTAAGATAGGAGTGGGCAATGAGTGTTGCGGTCCACCACACCACCCATTGATTTTGATGCTGCCCCTTATTTACAAGGGTGGCGTAAATAGGAGGCAGCACCAAAATTAAGACCAGGGAAAACCTGGTGGCGTATTTAGAAAGGAATGGTGGAGCGCGGCGTTAAGTCAACATAGCTAAATTCTGAAAATGCAGGGATGCACCGCAATCACAACAATAGAGTGCATCCCGGATTTTCTCTAGCACTGATGCTGAAATTAGCTGCCTAGCGCCAATGCAGGCACCTTTGCACCATGGTTCAAGAGTGACTGTGTTGAGGGAATGATTGTATATGTGCAGGAAGGTGTCCCTTCCTCCACATGAACAATCCAGAATTGCGGTTTGGAACTTCTATGTGGGCTGCTTTGTGCAGCAAACATAGAAGTTGCTAATTGTCATTTTTTATATTATTGTTTATGTGAAGGAAGGGACATCTTCCTGCACATAAACACTCATTCATAGCGTTTTGCTGTTTCAATGTGTGCTGCACAATGCAGAACACATTGAAACAGCAAAAGCGAAGGAGAAATATAGCATTTCTGCATATTATTTTCCTTCTGATGCACCTAATGGAAACAAATGTAAGCTTGCTCTTGTGTGCAATCAGAAATGCACACCATGACTGTAGGAAAGTAGGATCTGCTTTGATGGTTACCCCTACTTTTCGCCTGGTACTGTGCTGTTTCTGACTAGTCTGACTGGGATCCTGCTAACAAAGACCCCAGCCTTTGTGCTTTCTCCCCTAAATTGGTTATGGTAGTACTTAGGTACATCCCAGATTGGATACTGGTGTATCCTTATAAGTCCCTAGTAAATGGAACTGAGGTACCTAGGACATAGGTACACCAGGGGTCGCCCATGGGCTGAAGCATGTATTATGCCACCCATCGGAGACCACTCAAACAGTAACTACAGGCCTGCCATTGCAGCCTGTGTACGCTAGTGCTAGAACCACTTACGACAGATATAGGATTCCCTATATCTGAGGTCACTGCACTTAAAACCTATAAGTCACCACTAAAGCAGGCCTTTTGAATCCTGAAGGCAGGGTGCTCGGTTCTAAGTGTGAGGGTGCCCCTGCATGAGCAGGACACCCCTGCAACCTTCTGAGTCCATTCTCCCGGGTTGTAAGTGCATCAGCCATTACGATACATAGAGTGGCCATGCTTCATTACGCGATGACCAACTCCAAACTGGCTGTAACGAACCCTGTCATGCTTGGTATCAAACATGTTGGAATCATACCCCCACACCGTAAACGGTGTGGGAGGTATGATTCCATGCACTGTAAAGCTTCTTCAGGAGGCCCTCGGTGCTCCCGGTACCTGTCTTCTGGACCCGGGACATGGCTGCTGCCGACCTGAGACACGATTCTGCCCTCCTGCTGCTGAGCCACGCTCAAGCAGGGGAAGGCAGAACAATAGGTATCCTGTCACAGGGAGGTGTGACCACTTCTCAGACAGGGTTTATTTAATGTATTGGGGCGGGGTGGGTGCGTTTGCTAGCACCACTCAATCTGCTTGAGCGGCACATAAGGTGCCCTCCTTGCAAGTTCAAACCAGCTCAGGGAGCCATTGGCTCCCGCTCTGGTGCGAAACTGGACAAAGGGCATGGGAGTATTCTCCCCACTGTACAACCCCTCCCCTGGGAGGGAACCCTGAATCATCCCAACCCTTTCCCTAGGGTACTTAAGGGTTTACCTTTGGGTGGGTCCCCAGATTCGTCGTGGGATTCGATTCAGCTCCAACTCCACTTCAACTTTGACCATCTGAACATCCTGGCCGAGTCGTGCAGACTGTGCCAGACTGATCTCATCGTCCCTTGCTCTGGGACCGAGACTGCAACTGAGAAGTCTCCTGACCTCGTCGTCCTGCAAACCCGCTGCACCATCAGTGTCCGTGCTCCATACAGGTTCTGTCCTGGGCCTGTGGACATCTAAAGAAATTCAAAGGAATCTCCCTTATTGTGAAGGACTCACTCCCCTGTATACGCAGGCACAGTAACAAGATCGACCGGTCTGCCGAACCTAGGCTTCCCTGGATTCTCCAAGGTTCAGCAACACAGGTGGTGGTTCTGCTTTCCCTCGAGGCCTGACTTGTCCTCTCGTCGAGTTGAGGCCAGCATCCCTCGTAGAACGCCCTGCAACCGAACCCCTGTGCACCGTGTCATTGCATTGCTTCTTCATGTGGTAACCACAATGGTTACTACGACCGACTCGTAATGACGAAGTCGGACGCATCGAAAGGTTCTGTCGTTGAGTCTGTCTCCGCTATAACTGACGCGTGCCGACGCGGTTGGTTGGACGGACGGACCCTGTCATCTTCAGCATCCTGGTGGCTCGGGCTGAGCTACCGATTCGGTGTACCCGTACTTGAAGCATCTTCATCATTTGACCTGTTTCCCTGAACACGAGTGGCCTTCGTCATCCGTGCCTTCTGGACGTCCCGGTGTGGCATAGACTCTGTCCCCTCTGCTTTCAGGTACTGTTTGACACGACCCTGCACCCGGGTTCCAACAGACTGTTTCATCCTTCTGCAGCAGTGGTCTCGTCCTGAAGTCCTTGATTGTGCTCAACAGTGGTTGTAGTGTTCCTGAATTCGAGGGTATCCACGGGTGGGGTAGCTCTCAATCTTCTGTCTTCCACGGGGTGTCCTCAGGGTCCACTGGGAAGGGTCCTTCTTCTTTAATCTTGCAACCGTGACTTACCCATTGACTTGTATTGGGCTTGCAGCCGTGTTCCCTCTCTGTGCGCGGCCTCCATGGGGTTTCTGGTTACTTACCTCAGGTGGTTTCTTGGGACCCCAGGACTTCTACGTCGTCTGGGTATAGTCTTGACTTGAGTCGTGTTTTGCATACCACTATTTTTGTATATGGTTTGGTCTCCCCCTGGAGACCACTGTGTATTTGTGCTTCTTACCTGTTTCTATTACAAAGTATTGTGTGCATTGTGTATATCTCCGGGAATGAGATATCTGTATGTGTTAGTGAGTGTCTTATAATAAATACATATTTTTATAAATACACTATGTGGTTCTTTTTCACTTAATCTAAATCAATAAGATTATGTTCTGTTACAACAAGCTGTTTTACACTCCTTCTGGACTACGCCTGAAGGCTGCTCTCTACAGCTACCACTTAGAGAGCTTCTAAGGTTGTCTAAGACCACTAAAATCACCATAAGGGTTTTCTGGATTGGTTCCGGGTGCCCATTTACATAAGTGTGCACCATATACCAAGCCAACTTTTCACAATGACACTTAAGAATATGGTTGTTTTGATGCTACCATGTGCCGGTGTAATATTTGATGTTGTAAGGCATCCAGACCAAAAGTAGTTGGATTGTTACAAAAGCAAATACATTACCAATCCACAACCAATCGCAGCTTATTGTCCTTTGCAAACTTCTAATGTTTCTCTTTTTTTGGTCCCACAGGAATCAAGCGATTTAAGGGCAAGTACTTCCACAGCCGAGAATACAAGCACCCGTATGGGTTCCAGGGGAAGAGGGTGCTAGTGGTGGGCGTCGGCAACAGTGGAGTGGATATCGCAACGGAGATCAGTCGCGTGGCTGCAAAGGTACAGAAAAGAGGCCTCTTAATTTAAGTCATAGGAATTAAATAGGAAAATTGTGAACATTTCACATCTCTTGCTCATGAGGTCAGAGGCCATTGCCATGGTTCCAAGAGACCATCAGCGTCTACTCAGACAGCTCCTGCAGGAATATAAATGACCCCTTTCTCACCCTCAAAGACCCCAGCTAGACATCAGAGTTTACGCACAAGCAGATATCCTTCAGAGAGCATCATCCAGCCTTCAGAAACCCCTTTGACTGTACCCTGACAGGCCCGGAAAGGCTTCGCAGATTCCTTAGCTCACTCTCATACACCTGGCATTAAACAGCCAAAAATGGCCTGGTCTTCACTGCGGCTGTCAGTACGCCCCTCCCTTAGACCATCATATGCCTTCTGCTGTAACATGCCTGGACCCTTCCACTGTTAAGAGTTGAAAGGAGAAAGGATGAGCTACTATATCATGTTTTGTTTTATAAAGATACTAAAAAAGCAATGGAATGCTTTACCAGGGAAAAGGTATTCTACGTGAATAGGCAAACCCAAAAGGTGAAGAATCTGAGCAGAGAGGGTTCAGGGGTCAGCTCTCAATCAAAAAGGTACAAGGGATTCAGGAGGGGATTGACCTTCGGACAGGCACGGCACAGGTTTTGCCACAGGGCCTGGCACTCAACCCCGCGCCGGGTTGGCCTTCGGACATACGCAGCGGGGGTTGGCCACAGGCCAGGCCCTGCAGCCAAACCCACACAGGCTCCTTGAACGGCCTTTGGGCATGCTCGGCGGGAGGGTTCCACCCCCCTATGCTGGCAACCCATGAGGGGGGTATGCAGCCCCTCTCCCTGGGCCTATTACGGCCCCAGGGACCCCATGGCCCTGTCGATCAGTGTAAGTAGAGGGGGGCTGTGCACCCCCCTTCCCGGGTTGATTTCAGCCCCGGGGATCCCCTCCCTCAGGGCACAACCACTTACTGAAAGGGGAAGGAGGCCGCAAGATCCACCTACACAGGCCAATTTCGGCCAAGGGCCCATCCCCGGAGTTCAGCCAATTAGTTCAAGGTGATGGGGGCCAAGTGGCGCCCCCTCCCTGGGCCGATCATGGTGGGTGCCCTGGCCCCACCTCGGGACCTGAATGCCCCCGCAGTCAGCAGGCGCCAGTAGTGCTCCCGCACGCAGAGTGCAGCAAAAAATGCTCTCCTTGAGTGCAATGCAATTTTTTCATCTGTTTTCCTGCCTGCTTGATAGCGGGCCAGGTAAACAGATTAAAAGTCTGCTCCCAACAGGAGGGAGCAGTTTTCCTCCTCCCAACCGCTGCGAGCGGAATTACTGTTTCATCTAGCTCAGCTCCCACCAAGCGAAAGTAAACAGCAATGTCCTGAGGGTGGGCACCTAGGGACATAGGGAGCTGGCACTGGGGGGTGGCGGTCCCCAGGGCCAATAATGGCTCCAGGAGGAGGGCGGCACAGACCTCTTCCATTCAAATTGCACGGGCTGCCATGGAAGGTGGTGGTCCCCAGGGCTGAAGAGGGCCTGGGAGGGAGGGGTCGGAACTACCCCCTCTCCTTGTACACATAGACCTTGGTGGTAGTTCAGACCCCCCTCCCAGGCAATTTGAATGGAAGAGGGCGGGGACCCTCCCCATAATTTATATTGGCCCCGGGGAGGTGGCGTTTCCCAGGGCCGAAATCAGCCATGGGAAAAGGGGCCACGTGTGCCCCGCTCCCCAATATTCTTATTTTCATTTGCCAATGGGGCTAAAGTTTAAAAAATAGCACAGGAGATCAGGCTTGTTTTTCACAAGAAAAACTGCCGAGATTCGTGGATCCACCGCGATTTAGAAAAAAAAATTGAGACCCCACCACCAGGCCTAGTTGGTCAGGGAATTTCTACCCTGCCCCCTTCTGTTTTTGTTGCAGTTTTCTGGTACTCTGACTCAGTTTTGAGTACCAAGATGACTACCAACATTTCTTGGTTGAAGTGTTGGCAGCCAAATAGATCTCACCATGAGATCTGTCAGATTCGAGGAGGATTGGCGGCCCTGGATAGCTATATTTCTTTTTCCTTTAATAACTCCAAAACTATTGAATGGATTTGCACCAATTCTGGACCAAGAGCTAGCTTTCTGCTAAATTTGGTCTAATTCTGTTAAGCGATTCAGGCTGTAGTCATGTTCAAAATCCCTATGGGAAATAGCATGGGGAAAATAAGTTTTGGGACCCCCCCCTTTTTTCACAACCCCTGCTTGAGGAATCACTCCAAAACTTTCCACAAAGCAGCTGAACTCAGGTGCATACTAGTTATGAAATGTTCGTGAATGGCGTCAAAGTTACTAGCAAACCAAAAAGCCCCCTGCTGTGGCTGCGATGGGTGCAGGGGGTGCGCAAGGGCTAGTAAGGAGGAGTGCGGGTGTCTTGCAGGTAGATGCAGTCGGTGGTTGCTGTAGGCTGGTTCTTGATCGTGTAGGCTTTGTAGGCGTGCATGAGGATCTTGAACTGGCATCTCCTCTTGATGGGGAGCCAATGTAGGTTACTGAGATGGGAGTGATGTGGGTCTGTTTGGGGAGGTCCAGGATGAGTCCAGCTGCAGCATTCTGTATGGTCTGGAGTCTTCTGAGGAGCTAGGTGGCGATGCTGGTGTAGAGTGCATTGCTGTAGTTGAGGCGGCTGGCGACGGAGCCTGAGTGACGGTCTTTCTAGTGTTGACTGGGATATCACAGTGAATGCTTTTCCCCATTTCTTAGGCTTGATGTATAACAGTGCTTGCACTATTCATGGCAAACATACTGTATTCTGGGTAAACTCTAAGGGCTTTGTTCAGCCTCCTCAAGCCATTGGCTTCTTTGACTCAAGAGCATTCATCCAACGGTTTTGGACATTGTCAGTCACATCTTTGAGAAGCTCACATGCATGTTTTAGTCTCACCTTCTTCCTATTCACTATTTGTGTGAAACCATCATCCTGCATTGGAATGCTGAGGGAATATTTTGCATCTGAAAAGTACACTTATTCATCGTACATTTAATTAGTTATTTATTACATCCATTGTATGCTAACAGCAATCCTTTTTATGAATTAAGTGAGCCAAGAACTTTTGATTTTATTAACATTATATGTTATATACTAATCTATAGGGGCTTTCAGCTAACTCTCTTCATCTATTGGGCTGTTGTTGTATCATTCACATTATTTTCTGCCTATTGTAGCTTACAACATGGAGCAGTCGGTCAACCCACTTTAGTCTTTGGCTGACTTCACTTTGAATGACTGTATTGTAATCTTCACAACGTTGTTACCTTCAATGCAAGAGACTACTATAGCAAAGTGAGCTTTTTGAGACCAAAAAGTTTTTGGCTTTTAGCCACTGTTTTTATTATATATTTACAATGGCTTTGTAGCACCCCCAAAAACAAAGTTTTTGTAAAAGCATAACAAAACAAGCATTGGCAAAGCAAAAAGGTTGTCAGCCAAAGCAAGACAAATTGAAATGAATTGAAAAAATACCCAGTGGCGGATGCTGAACGGCTGATTTGTCTTCCAGGTGTTCATTAGCAGCAACAGAGGAGCCTGGGTGATTAGCCGTCTCTCTGAAGGTGGCTATCCTTGGGACACATGGTTCACAACACGCTTTAAGACATGGATCCGGCTATCGCTGCCTTTGTTTTTGGTGAACTGGTGGATAGAAAGGTTTCTGAATAAACGCTTTGACACATCAAACTACGGTCTACAGAGG
Source organism: Calotriton arnoldi (assembly GCA_963921515.1). Classification (NCBI taxonomy): domain Eukaryota; kingdom Metazoa; phylum Chordata; class Amphibia; order Caudata; family Salamandridae; genus Calotriton; species Calotriton arnoldi. The sequence goes on along the minus strand of CAWUFW010007269.1, from coordinate 56,811 downwards.
GACAGGTATGATTTTTAATTGAAAAGTTTTTTTTATCCAAAAAAAGAGAAAAAATACAGTCAGAAATGTATCTGAAAGATTTTAGTAGATCTGGAGAGGATCTATCAATCAGCAATTCTAGTTTCAAACAGAAACATTAAAGATAAAACTGTAAGAATCAGTAAGAGAAAGATAAACCAATAAGGCTGACTTACAGTAATTTTCTCTCACATATATACATGGTTCTAACATGCATCTCATTTAAAGCAGAGGTGTCCTGCTCAGTCCCACAAGAGCCTGTTCCATGTGAGATTTTGAGAATACTGTTCCTACAGATTCTAGGGAGTGTGCCAGGGAGCTCTCTAGAAAGGGGGAGAGGTTTCTCAAGAGCAAGATGGGCTCAAAGGATACCTACTTCCTAGTCATACATAAGAACCACAAAGTATCCAGTATCCTTACTCATGGGTGGATGCACACCAGTATCCTTTAATTTAGGGTGTCACTGGTATGGTTAAAAGTTATGTAGGTGTTCTAAAAGAGATATAATGTCCTTACACCCTGTTCTACATCAGCATATTTGAACCCACTGTTATTGGTCTCTCGTGTTCCAGGGCTTATGTAAGGATTAATGTTAGTAACCCTCTGTCTGTTTGTCACTGTGTCTCTCTTTCCTAGTCCTACCAGTCAGGGTCTTATAAGACAATACAGGACAAACAATATACATCAAAACAAGATAGCATATGCTTGCTTGCCTACTACAAGCATATGTTAATGCCCCAAGTGGTACACAGTTATACCCCTTATAAGGGCAGACCCGAGGGCACATTTCTATAGTCACACTCACTCCAAGGGTAAGTGCCTCTATTACACCTATTCGTTCTCTGCTCTGTCCCGCTAGAAATTGGGAGAATGACTATAGGAGCATGCTCTCTAGCCCTCTTCTGAGATGTGTCTGGTGGTTCCAGATCTTCATCTAAATCCTTTACAAATATATCCTTCCATACTTTTTGTTAGAAATTATGTTGTTGGTTGCTGGGGTGTGAGCTCTGGTCAAGTAGCAACCACAATCCTTGTCAGGGTAAGGCACAAGCAAACCCCAAATTAACTTGTGCTCAACCCCCTGGTAGCTTGGCACAGAGCAATCCGGCTTAACTTAGAGGCAGTGTGTAAAGTATTTGTGCCACACAGTGAAACCACACCACAAAAGGAACCCACAACAGTATTAGAACAACAGAGTGATTTTGAATAAATAAAGCAAGACCAAAATTGCAAAATTCTAATTAGTAGAACCGGAGATATTTAATTTTAAAGTTTTCGAGAAAATATCTCCAAAAAGTGGCAACTGTGGATATCTGTTCGCGCCGTATCAGAACGAAGCCAGAAATCCAAGCCGACCATGATGAAGTGCATGCCGGCTACAAAGACCCAGTTAGACCCACTGAACAAAACACCTTAAACCGTGGTTGAGGAACGTTGCAAGGATTTGTGTCAAGGATGCGCCGTGTAGCAGACCCGATGCATTGGTTCTGAAATACGACAAGGCTGCGGTGTGAGGTCCTGTTGCATCAACATTGAGGGTCCTGTTGATGGGACTTGAGATGCAAAGTCCGGTTCTGGGGAGGTGGTGTGCAGCCAAGGCGATGTGTCAGTTAAGAAGAGCAGTGAGGCTGCGATGTTTGGTTGGGCGTTGTCGTGGAGGCTGCCCTCGATGGAATATGCGAAGGCCTGCACCGAGGATGCGTCGCACAGCGGCGGTTCAGAAGAAGATGCGGGCTGCGGCAGCGTTGCAAGATTTTGCAACAGGTTTAATCCATGCAGCAGTGGAGATGCGTTGGTTCCGCTGGATCCACAGAGGCCGGTAAAGCACCTTAAGCCCGCTTCCACAGGTCCAGGACTAGGGTGGCCCAACTTGGCAGGGTAAACTCACAGATAGCAGAGTGCAGATGCACGGTTGTTGGAAGCCTGTTATGTCCCTGGCGCTTTAGATTAGGAGGCCAGTCAGCTAGCCATTGGGGTCACTTTGGGTTTTGGGTTTAAGTGATGCAGGTCCAGTCCTTCTCAACCAGGCATGGGGGCAGCAGGCATCAGTTCAGCACAACAAAGCAGAAATCCAGCAGAGTGCAGTCCAGCAGTTTGGCAAGACAAGAGAGAAGGAAGGAATGAAAAGAATGAAGAAAAGCAAAAATATTTAAAGAAAGAAGGCAAAGGAGAAAGAATGGAGGAAAGAGGGAAGGAAAGAAAGAAGGAAGAAAAGAAGGAAGAAAAGAAAGAAGGAAAATGAAAAGATGTAAAGAAAAAAGGCAAGAGAGAAAGAAAAAATAAAGAGGGAAGGAATAAAAAAAAGAAACAAAGGGGGGGCGTGGCCAGTGACATGGCGGAGTAGCTGTGAAAGCTGTGAGCTCCGCCGGCCTCGGAGTATCCTGTTCATAATCCTGGTTCCCCATCGCCGCAAACGCTAAAAAGTGCCGGCGGATACTCCCTGGAGAGCAACAGCTGAACTGGTGGTGCGAGGGTGGAACGGCGGACCAGTAATCGCGCTTCTCCCGGAGGTCCGGACCGGCGTCCATCCGACCCCAAGATGGCGGCGGAGCAGCGCTAATAATCCTGGAGCAGAAGACAGCGCTGGAGTCGAGCTTCTGACTCTGCGGAGCCCGCAATGAGTGAAGAGTCGGCGGCGGCCAGAGCTGCGGCAGCTTGAATTTCCGCAGACCCTTCGCCGGTGGTGAGGAGAGGAGCGGCGAGGCGCCTGTGGCGAGTACACAGCATACGTCGTCCGCCTGGCTTCAAGGTAGAGTGCGCTGGGAGGCGTGAGGCATACCCGCTATACCGCTCGCCGGTCAGACAGGGGGCTGGGAGCGGTGTGGAACAAGGAGTGGGGGATCTTCCCCCCCCGGGGCGGGTTTCCCGCCGAGTGATACCCACAAGGACCCTGAAGCTACGGAACGGGGTTGGCGGCCCTGTGCTCTGCTGGCTGGGTGTCTGTGCAGTGCCCTAGAGGCGGCCTGAATCTCCTGCCCCCTGGCTCGGTGGAGACCCCGTCCTGGAATCGGGACTCGGTCTGGGGAGTGGCTGTGCCCCCGCGCTGGCCGGACTATTGCTGCTGCACCTCGGGGGCCCATCCACCTGATCCTGCGGTACGCTGCGCCCCGACCTCCCGGTGGGGACCTTGTCGGCGCGGTCTCCCGTGGGGCGCGGGCCCTACCCCCCCCCCCTGGGTTGGAGAAGTGAACCGGACTGGTGCAGGCTCTCCGGGGCCGGAGTAACTGATTGCGGTGCGAACCACAAACGGAGGTGGGTCCGGCAGACCCTGGCGCTGGCCATGGCGGGGGGGCTTGGGCCTGATCCTCCGGCCGAGACATAGACTTGGAATGAAGCTGACACTCCACGCATTGAAGACAGCACTGCTTGTTCTCGGAGGAGTTGGTTCGGAGTTGCTGGCCGTCACAACACCCTTAGACTGCTACTGGTGGTTCTCTGCCCGGCGAACTTTATTCGGGAACAGAAGGTGAAGGTGCCTGTACACCGTACCTTGACACCTGCGGAGCGGCGAGACGACACCTGGTGCCTCGGGGCGCGGGAGAAGCGGCCTCGATCCCGGTGTTCCTGCGTTTGGGAGCCACCGAAGTTGTCGGTGGGCGGCGGCCTGACGGAGGGGCCAGCGGGAAGTAACCCTGCTGGTGGCGTGGGACGAGGGCCTCCCCCTGATCACTACATCCCTGAACTGGAGCTCACGATGGCTAAAGACAAAGACCCTAAACAGTCTCGACAGGGTAAGATGGATCGCTATGCTAAGGTGATACCGGGCCCGGCGGGTGCGGAGGGGGGTCCCGCTCCTCCCTCGGACACTACCGCCATCCTGCAAGCTATACGTGAGTCCAGGGAGAGTCTGGAGGGAAAAGTGGCGGAGGTGCGATCGGAGGTCACCCTGCTGCGCCATGATCTCCGCAAGGTTTCGGACCGGGTGACTGAGACCGAACATCGTATCTCAGAAATTGAGGATGCCTCCCATGCCACGCGGAAGGATGTATCTGGGCTCTTGGCTTCGATGGCAGAGGTGGCATGGCGAGTCGATGATGCGGAAAACAGGGCCAGGAGGAACAACCTTAGGTTTGTTGGCTTTCCGGAACGAGCGGAGGGACCTGACCCCGGGCATTTTATACTGACTTTTCTGAAAAATACCCTACCGCAAGTGCCATTCTCGACTTGTTTTGTGATAGAACGAGCCCAAAGGATGCCAAATTTTGCACCCCCACCGGGAGCCCCACCACGTCCCCTGATAGCACGCTTTCTGAACTTCCAAGACCGAGATCTAATACTGAGGGAAATCCGAAAAAAGGGCGAAATCCGCTACGAGAACACCAAGGTGATGGTCTTCCCGGACTACTCCCGAGATGTGCAGAAGCAGAGACGGTCCTTCGACCAGGTGAAGGTTAAATTGCGTGCAATGGGGCTCCAGTACATGCTGCTCTTCCCGGCCAAACTGAAAGTTCTGTTCCAGGGCTCCTCCATGTTCTTTCAGACTCCTGAAGAGGCCTGGTCCTGGATTGAGGAGCGCCCACAAATCCAGACAAAGATGCAGAATGGCCCCGTCTCAGCTCCAGTGAAACGAGGGGGTGCCCCCCAGGGCCGGCCCAGAGAAAAACGTTGGCGGAGAGGGACGGGAGCGCGTGGCTCGACGAGGGGCACTCCGGGACGAGTGCTGAGACCCAGAGACACGGACAGACACATATCAGATTCAGGAGATGAGACGGCTCGCTCACATTCAATACATTCTGTGACCAGATCAGACGACACTGGACAAGCAGAAAACTCCGAGAGTGAAGACCTGGGGGTGGGCCGGACCGACCACCCACTGCTGCAAAACATTCACAGGCTGGAATCCATGGATCAGAGCCCTCAGGTTCTCGACGAACTGCATCAACAGACCTCCGGAAATGGCGAAGGGGACCGAGTGTAGGGGCCGGCTGGCCCCCCTTAACGAACAGTAAGACTTTCCCGAGGTTCGGTACACACCTAGTGACTGTAATTTTACTGGGGAAAGTGCTCCAAGTGAGCAGAGTGTGATAATTTTGTTTAGTTAAATTGTGTGGGAGGTGGGGGGTTGACAGACCTCTTAACTAGATCACCCGTACCACAGTTGTCATGTTGATGAGTTGGGGGGCAGTGGGGGTGTCTGAAGAGTGTTGGGTGGGGGTGGGCAGGTTGTAGAACTGCATATTTTTGTGGGATTGTTTGATGGAAATGGAGATCGTATAAACCAAACCAGTGATTTGAATGACGCAATGCGGGACGAGGGGGTTGGGACGGGTTGCCGCCGCGGGGCTGGGTGGGGCCTGACATATTGGAGGACATATGATGGCAGACGATAGTTATACTACAATGACATGGAGCGTCAACGGCCTAGGCAACAAAGTTAAGCGGGGTCTGGTGTCCCGATATCTTAAGAGACATAAACCTGACGTTGTGTTCCTACAAGAAACGCACTTACTGGGTTCGGGCTGCTCCTTTATAGGTCGAGGCCAATACACCACTTTGGCCCATGCGGGGTTCACCAGGGGTTCACGGGGTATAGCAATCCTCGTCAAAAAATCCCCCCCCTTTCGCGTCACACAGCAATGGGCTGACACGGAGGGGACATATGTTGCAGTACGAGGGGTCTGGAGACATAGGACTTTCCTTCTCATGAGCGTCTATGCACCCCCTCGCTTGCAGCAGCGCACACTAGACTGCATAACTAAGCTCATCCTACAATCTGGCCTGCCATACACCTACTGGGGGGGGACTTCAATGACGTCGTTGATCCCGCAATAGACCGCACACGACTCCGAGTAGGGGGCCCCGAGTCCACATCCCTGTCCCGATTCTTAGATAATCTGGGCCTCACTGACCTGTGGCGGAGGCACCATCCAGGGCGGAGAGCATACTCCTATTTCTCGGGGGCCCACAGAGTATTTTCCCACCTGGACTATCTCTTTGCCCCAGCAGGAGACTTACAACAGACTGACACAATAGAATACTTGGCCAGGGGCATATCTGATCACTCTCCCCTCTTGCTGAAGGTGGGTGGGAGGCCTGTTCCTCAAACATCACAATGGAGACTGAATGCGTGGGCTTTGAGAGATGAGGCAATTGCTAAGGAGCTTCGTATAGACTCTGAGCTCTATTTTAGGGAAAATGAGGGCTCGGTCACGTCAGCGGTGACACTGTGGGAAGCCTATAAACCGGTTCTACGTGACAGAGCACAAAATATAATTGCCCGTAAAAAGAAAAAAGAGGTCGAAGACATTGAGAAACTGGAATGAAGGCTTCTAGATCTGGAAGGTAACGACCCGACCACAATACCCGAGCATACCCAACGCCAACTTGAAATAACCAGCGCGGAATACCTCGCTCTCGCGACCAACGAAATAAGAACCCTCCAACTAGCAACCCAACACAAACTTTATGAAACAGGGGACAAGGCTGGAAAATTGCTGGCATGGTTGGGACGAAAGGAATTAGAGTCTCGCTGGGTACAGTCCATTAGGGAACGGGTTGCCACTCACACCACCCCTGAGACCATAGCCGGAGCCTTTGCAAGGTACTACACTGCACTGTACACAACTCACACCCAGCGGACGAATCACAAATTTGTGAATACCTTGAGGGCATTGAGCTGCCCTCCTTAACGCAAGATGAGGCAGACAGCCTAGAGGGTGATTTGACACTAGCGGAGGTGACGGAGGCAGGGATGTTAACTACTCTACCAAACTCCATGACTGTATGGTATCCTTGAGTAAGTGGATGAGTAGGCACTGCCTGAAGTTAAATTCTAGCAAGACTGAGGTGGTGCTGTTTGGCAAGCTCTCTCCTCTTTGGTCACCAGCCTGGTGGCCCAGTTGTTTGGGCCCCTCCCTACTCCAGTGGTGAAAGCAAAAAATGTGGGGGTCATAATAGACGAGAAGCTTCATTTTAAATCTCAGATTTCAAAGGTGGTGTCCTCGGCGTTTTTTACAATCAAAATGATGCGTAAAATCCTTCCCTACATTTCTAGAAAGGCTAGGAAAATTGTTTTAACCACTTTGGTTTTGTCTAAATTGGACTATTGTAACGCTTTGTATATTAATTTGCAGTCCAACCAGCTCAGAAGGTTACAGTCAGTTCAGAATGCCGCTGCCAGATTGATTTTGGATGTCCCTAAGCACCAGTCCATCAGGACCGGGATTCAAGATCTGCATTGGCTTCCAGTTGGCCAGCGTGTAAAATTTAAGGCACTTTGCATCGCCCACAAGGCACTTCATGGTGACGGCCCACAATTTCTTCATCACATTTTTAATTGGTACTCTCCCAGTAGGTCATTACGATCAGCTAACGCCTTTTTAATGCTTACCCCCAGAGTTAAAACTATGAACTGGGGGGGTAGGAGTTTTAGACACAGCACCATTAGAATTTGGAATGCTCTTCCGCTCTCTCTTAGGAAGATTACATCCCTGCTTGAATTCAGGAAACATCTCAAGACCTGGCTTTTTAAAAACTAGTTTCCTGCGTCAGTGTGTGGTCCGCAACGCGCCTAGACACCTATGGGTAGTAGTGCACTATACAAGTTGTTATAACATAACATAACATATTGATGGACAGAAACCGGGCAAGACTTCAGGGCCCAATGGTCTTCCGGGGGAATTTTTTTAATTGAATAGTGCGCTGCTGGCGCAGCACCTCCTCAATATGTTCCTAGAAGCCAGGGAGCAGGGCATCCTCCCACGAGACCTTCGGCGGGCCACGGTGGTGGTTATCCATAAGCAGGGGAAACCAGCTGAGGACTGCGGCTCCTACCGCCCTATATCCCTCCTTAATATTGAGACGGAGATCCTGGCAACAATTTTAGCGAAACGCCTCCTAACCGTGATTTTATCCCTGGTCCATATGGACCAGTCGGGGTTCATGCCAAAGCGCGCCACCCGTTTTAACCTGCGGCGTCTTGCCAACTGGATTGACACTGTACAGGGCCGAGACTGTCCCCATTTGCTTCTCTCGCTCGACGCGGAGAAAGCTTTCGACACAATACACTGGTCTTTCATGTGGTGCACCTTGGAGGCGCTGGGCTTTGGCCCCATTTTCCGAGCATGGCTTGCATTACTATATAATGGGCCAGAGGCCAGGGTCCGGGTCAACGGCGCTCTCTCAGATAGCTGGCCGATACAACGCGGTACACGACAAGGCTGTCCCCTATCCCCGCTCCTGTTTGCCCTCATATTGGAACCGTTGGCCTGTGTGATCTGGACCCGGCCGGGGTTGGGAGGTTTTTTAAAGGACTCCTGCCCTCAAGACACAGAACGCATATCTTTATATGCGGATGATATACTGTTATATATCACGCAACCAGACGAGACACTCCCCCGCATACTACAGGTGTTTGAGGAATATGGCTCTTATGCGGGTTACAAGATAAACTGGAATAAATCCATTCTCTACCCGCTGAGCGGCGAGACAGACGCCCTGGTATACCCGAGCACTTTGAAAATAACCACGGAGGTGTTTCTTTACCTTGGGCTCTATGTCACCACCGACCCGGAGATCCGGTTAGACCGTAATGTCCGACGAGTACTGGCAAAATTCCAGGCAGATGTGAAAAGGTGGAGGGCACTTCCTTTAACCATCATGGGTAGAGCTGCCATATATAAAATGGTGACACTGCCACAATTTCTTTACGTGTTGCAAAACACATATCACAAAATACCGGACAGTATCTTTGCTGCAATAGACACTGAGCTGCGCCTCCTGTTGTGGGACGGAGCCCACCCATGCATAGCTTTGCGAACTCTACAGCGTAACGCCTACAATGGGGGATTAGCTCTACCGGACATCAGAGCCTAAAATAGAGCAGCACACCTTACTGTCCTCAATGACTGGATTCATGCATCCGTTGACCACCGCACATACAGACTGGAAAGGCTCCAATTCCGGACACATTCCCATCTACATTACATATACGGGGGGCCCGGGGTCATGCGCCTCCTCCCAGCTACCCAACGAGTGATAGCGGCATGGAAGGATGCCGAGAAACTGATGAAATGGGAGGGAAAACCTACGCGGGAGACCCCTCTATGGGAGGGTGCTCGGTTGACTGAGATTAGGAAACTAAGAGGATTCAGACAATGGCACCTTATAGGTATCTCCAAAATAGGGGACCTACTAGAGGGAGGCTCCCTAGCCTCCTTCTCAGTACTGCAGGCTAGATACCAGCTTCACGGCTCCCGAAGCTTATGCATACCTGCGTCTTAAGCATGCCTGGCTGGCACAGGGTCTGACATACGCGAAGTTGCCCGAATACGCCCCGCTAGAAGGCAGACTCTTGCAGGAAGAGCTAGCGACCCAGGCAATTTCCCCGACGTACAAAACACAAATAAATAACGTTCCGGACAATCTCGGCCCCTTGCGCGCCAAGTGGGAACTTACCACCGGTCCCCTGGAAGACATAGATTGGGAGGCGGCACTCATGCACCCGCGCGAAGTAGCAATTAGGCTGCGACTGCGCCTCATACAGTACAAGATCTTTCACAGATCTTACTTTGACAGGACACGCCTACATACGATGGGGAGAGCCGAGGACCCAAGTTGCTTAAGATGCCGTGTGGAGCGGGGTACATACATCCACACCCTCTGGGAATGCAGGCATATTCGCACCTATTGGTCCACGATCCGGGAAGAACTGAGTAATGTCTTAGACTCTCAGCTAGAGTTAGATGCAAAATTCTTTCTACTAGGAGTCTCTATGGATGTTGACCTACCGAGACACAGGCTCCTCCTGGCTAATCTGGGATTAGTGGTGGCCAAGAGAGATATAGCCAAACATTGGGGAGCCCAACAACTTCCCACGCTGGCGGAATGGAAAACCGGCATGGACCTGTATATGGGGGCGGAGAGGGTAGTTTACAAGGCGAGGGGTTGTCCTCGTAAATTTCGGAAAATATGGGAGCCCTGGACCCAATACTATGGTCTGGAGCTGGATGTGGAAAGGGGAAGTCCTGATCCGACGGGCGGTAGGTACCTAACAACAGCGATGCCTGACCCATACCTGAAAGAAAAGACTGTAATAGAAGTAGTTAAGGGCTTATTTATTGCTGTGCTTGTTGTGGCTCACTTTGTCCCCTTGGTGGGTTTGATGTGCCTCGCCTCGCCCCTATGTATAACTCCCTATTTGAACTTGACCGCAATTTATGTATCACGGACTCCTTTGCCAAGGTTTATGTGCTGTGTATTATTTTATAAAATGCAAATAAAAACATTAATTAAAAAAAAAATTAAAAAAAAGAAACAAAGATGGAAAGAAAGATAGTAAGAGAGAAAGAAAGAAAGAAAGAAAGAAAGAAAGAAAGAAGGGAAGAAAGAAAGAAAGAAGGAAAGAACGAAATTGAAAACATGGAAAGAAAGAGGGCAAGAGAGAAAGAAAGCATGAAAGAAACAAAGAGATAAAGAAGAAAGAAGAAAGACGGAAATAAACAAAAAGAGTGTTACAAGAGCTCAAAATTAAACATGACAAAGGGTGATTTTCTTCCTGGGCCTAATTTATTGAGGAACCATTGGCGGAATTGAGTCCAGAATAACCATGTTCTGAGGAATTGATTGTTTATGAATTCACATGTATAATATTGAAGCTTTCAGTTTGAGTACTGCATGCATAGTAAAAAGAGAATAACTTAATACAGAACAGTTTCAAATAGAAACAATCTGTTCTACTGTGAAATACCAGCAGTAAGATAAACACGGGACACTCTAAAAGGAATTTACAACAGCATTGGCAGGAGACAGGAACTGATTAAGTCAGGAATGTGGCTTGTTCTCACATCTGGTAGAAAGGTCCTGCTTTCACCTTAGGCTGTAAACGCAAAGATAACAGTAAAGTCATTGTAAATTAAAACAATAACACTGGCACTGAAGAGAACTACCTTGTGTGCGGATGTGCTCATTGTGAAAGAACAAAATGCAGTCACTCAAAGTGAAGTTAACCAGCAGGTGAAGTAGGCTGATCCATTGCCTCTCTGCATGCTGTAGTGGACAGAAGTAAAATGTGAATGACACAACAACAGACCAATGGGTGAAGAAAGATGACTGAAAGCCCATTTAAGTAAGTATATTATAAATATAATTTTAGTGAACTCAAAAGGTCTTGGCTAACACCAGACCTAAAAAGCCTTTCTGCTGCAAGGAAGCCTTGATTTCACTTGGAGTGACTTAGACAAGCACCTGTTACTAGTTAAACCTTTGTTACCCTCTGTGACGTGAGAGGAAGTGACATCACTATGTGCATTGACTTTGTGACTACAATGGCAAATTTTATATATGACAATGGGGAGACATTTTATAGAAATAAACTTTGAAAGCAGTTAAAAATATTTCTGGAAATGTATCATTCTTACAGGTTGCACTTCATCTTTTCATATAAACAAAATATCCGGAAAAATCCTACATGGGCCATCCCTCATTTGACTGGATGACCTCACCAGTATTTGAGGCTCAGATGACCTACCTCCCTATCTCTCTCAAGTCAAGCCATAACAAATAGTTAAAAAACACTAAAAGCTTCCATATATCTTTTCATTCTGACCTATCCTTACTATATAAGGAATTAATAAGATCTTTCCATGTTAAAAAAACTCCATCCACAAATAAAGAGAGTGTCTTCTGGGTTATTGAAATCCTAGTGCGAGGTCACTAAGCATCTGTCATCTTAGGAATTCTGAACCTCCATAAATTAGTGATCTCAGGGCCGTCATTGTATGCTCTAGGTTACGTTAGGGTTTCCGCCAGATTAGTATTTTAGCTGCCTAAATGGAATTTTCATGCCAAGATAGGAAAAAAAATAGAAAAATCATGAAAATCAGGTACTTTCTTTTACCTTTGAAATACAATAACAAACTTAAAGGAACAAATACTAAATGTAAACCTGTCAAAATTATTTTAAGTATATTAATACAATCTACAATATTTCTGTTTTTAAAGCAAATAGTGGGATAATTAATGTGTTAATAAGAGAGGATTTCATGCAAACTGTTATTTACATATCACCGTTAAGCCTTTCCAGCACCACAAAGCCAGGAGCGTAACACTTGCAGTACCTGAGTTGCAGGGGCCCTCAACCTGTCAGAAGGCTCCCAGTCCTTCAGGTGGGACCCACTCAGCCAAAGATCAATGAATATCTATGAGATATGGTAGACAAGGGAGCCACTCATCACATTCTTCAGGGGGGAGGCACATCATTTTGTGTTACATCAATGCATTAAGCATGCACATATGGCTGGTATTTTTCCCTGAAACAGGAGATAATACTAGGTAAGTACATATTTTTCACAGCCCAGCTTTACTTTGGCGCCCACGTACACTGGTCAATGGGAGTATAAGGTGCAAGCTCCAGATAGTATGGATCACTGTTGGTGACTGCCTAAGTGGCATATGCACCAGAATGGCATTGTAGCAAAATGAAGAAAGGAGGCTAAATTTTGATGACTCCATAGTAGTGAGGGAGAACTTTTTTGGTGACTACATGGTTTTATGGAGTTTGACTAGTGAGAGGCCTTTTACCCTTCCCAGGTTCTTCTGTTGTTGATCTTCAATTCCACATAGATCTCTTATGTGCTCTTTCTTCAAATACCAGAGAACACCTTCAGTAAAATCTGACTTATTATTGTATTCTTTGGGGATGGAATTCCTCACAGAGTACATTATTCTATGTGCCCAATCTATCAGTATTTCACTAAAAAAAGGTTCATGTGTTTATTTATTTGTTCTATTCATAGTGCATCAGGATCCTAGGTACAGGGTGACAGAGAGCTTTAAAACATGGTCCAGTGATATAGGTGAAAATAAGGCAATTTGCATCATCAGCGGTATTAATTCTATATAGCAGTCCAGGTGAGCAGGAGTGCAGCCTGGTCAGGAAGATTAAGGGGGGGGGGGGTGAGCTTCATATTTTCCAACAGTTTACGCTGGCATATAATGTTAAAATAAATTATACGACTAGCAGGGTGCATGAGAGGGGCTTAATGGGCATTGGAAAGGAAGAGAAATGCAGATTGGTAGGGGTACTATGTGAGGGAGAACGCAATATTTTGTAAACAAACTTAATTTTTGAAGACTTACAAAACAGAGAGGGAGTGTGTGCGTTTTTGTCTTTGTATGTATGTAAAAATGTCTTGTGAAATCTAAGACACCTCCCTATTTATTTATTTTATTTATTTATTTGTATAGCGCCTGAATCGACCCCCGAAGGGGTATCTCTGCGCTTTGGGCGGGCGGCATGGGTGGAATGCGGCTTTAATTAAGTCAGAGACAAAGACAGGAGGATCAAAGACAGAAGAGTGTGGTCTTAAGTAGCTTCCTGAAATGCAGATAATCTGTACATTGTCTCAAGAGTAGTGGAAGTTCATTCCAGTAGCGAGGACCAAGATGTGAGAGGGCCTTTCCTCCCAGTCTAGCCCTTCTGACTCGAGGTACCACCAGAAGAAGTTTGGAACCTGAGCGCAAAGATCTGGAAGGTAAATACGGAATAAATTTCTCTGAAAGGTAAGAAGGGCCCAGGTCGAACAGTGCCTTGTGTATTATGCAACAGACTTTGAATCTTATCCGTTGACGGACAGGAAGCCAGTGAAGTTGCAGAAGCAAAGGGCGGGAGTGAGTCCTGGGGGGGGCATTGAGGACCAATAGTGCTGCCGTATTCTGGACTACCTGTAGTCTGCTGAGCGAGGCCTCATTGGCAGAGATCAACAGTCCATTACAGTAGTCCAAGTGGCTAAGTATAAGAGCCTGTGTAAAAGTTTTCCGAATTGAGTCAGGGAGCAAAGGAAAGACTCGACGGAGCAAGCTCATTGTATGGAAGCAGGAACCGACTGTCTGCGCAGTGTGTTCCTTCATTGTAAGGGCTTGGTCCAATCGAACGCCCAAGTTCTTCACAGTAGATTTGGGGGCAGGATAGGCACCCAAATCGGTCGGCCACCACTCTGGTGTCCATAGGGAAGGGGCCTCTCCCCTTCCCTACCCGACTGAAAGCAGCTGTACCCAACTATTTACCAGAAAACGCATTTATTAGGAGGGTGTAACACCCCAAACACCCCCCTGAAGCTAAGCCCCTGCAGGTGAGAGAGAAGTTCAATAGAGGAGACATTTATATTGCCTAGAATTAGGCAATGGATTCTTATTAAGTAAGGCCTTAAGTAAGATATCTTCAAAAGTTCTGTTTCAGGCCCCTCTGGAGATAAAGATTGGCTTGTTCTCTCTGATGTGTACCAGAAGAACTATTCCACATCTTTCTCAATCTGGTTGTCCATTTTAATCATAACTCAGCATCCTTGTCACGTGTTTTTATCAGGAATTCAAAGCGTATGTGAAAGCAATTTAGATAGGTGGATCATCTTGTAGATAATGCATACAGCCTTGTAGGCAGACCAATGTCCTGGGGAAGACGATCCAGTGATCTAAGGACAGATGTTATATACTAAGCGTTTATCTGTATTTGTAACATTCCAAATCTTTGACACACTTCTTTCTCAGTCTGGGAGTCCATCTTAAGCAGAGTTCAGCTTCTGTGTCATGTATTTCTATCAGGAATTTGAAGTGTATGTAATAGCTATTCAGTTAGGTGGATCATCGTGCGGATAATGCATACAGCCTTGTAGGCAGAGCAATGTCCTGGGGAAGACAATCCAGTGATCTAAGGACAGATGTTATCCACTAAGCATTTGTTAGTATTAAAAATGATACATGACAGCCATAAGGGAAGTATGTGAGATTTGGTCAGCCCATTTTTTAAATGGCTTGGATAGTCAACATGTTTTAGAAGTAAACGCTTGCGACTACAAAGATGTTTTAATTGAAATCTGGGTTTGTGGTCAGCTTTTTCACATGAAGACCAAAGTGAAGTGTTTGTCATGTTTTACGCCAAAACCTTATGCTGAGGTGATTGTTTTAAGTCAATGACTCAAGTCATTAAGTTGATTTTTCCAGTCAGTGGGTGAGAGAGGAGGAGAAATAATGTATTTTCTGCGTTCAGCTCAAGTTTCATATAGTTCATCTAATTTTAAATATCTTAAGAGAGGGGAGTAAAGTAATAAAGCTTTTGAGCTTTCACTCTTTATGTATAATGGTGTATCTTCCAAATATTGTGCAAAGGAGAGTACCTTTTTTAAGAAGTCACCTTGTGGCTTCATATAAAGCAAAACAAAAAACAAAAGCAAGCACCTAAGGATCTAGCCCTAATAGACTCCATATACAATGTTAGTGGAAAATAAAGAAGTACCTATCTATGCCCAATATTTTTCTCTTTTAATGGTATAATCTATGTGCAGTAAGCAATTACTTTATCCTCAAAACACTTGCACTAACCTATTTCTCAATAGCACTGTATACAAACGAAATTAAACTGTTGTCAGTATCTTAATTATATTTTCTTTAAATATTATTTTAACATCATGTGCTTTTTTTCTTCCCCACTCTAGCTCTTTGTGGAAAGATCCTCTGGTTAGTGATGACCTACCACTCTGCATAATCAGAGGCTTTCTGTCAGTGAAACCAGGTGTGGCTGAGTTTGCTGAACACTCTGTCACTTTTGAAGATGGATCCTCAGAGGATATAGACATTGTCATCCTCTCGACAGGATTCCTCTTCACTTTCCCTTTCTTGGAAGAATCGGTTGTTAAGATCAGTAATAACAAGGTTTTGCTCTACAAGCAAGTCTTCCCACCAGAACTGGAGAAACCGACACTGGCATTCATTGGCCTCATTCAACCAATTGGTTCCATCTTAATTACCTCCGAGATGCAGGCGCGCTGGGTCACAAGAGTCCTCAAAGGTAGGTGAACAGCAGGCCAGTGTGCACCAGAAGCAGTAAACAATAGGAGGACTGCTGCCAGGCTTGCCTCTATCATAGCATTTGTTATCTGTGTAAACACAGGAATCTTTGTTGATGTAATTGGAGGGCAGTGCTCAACATTCATTAATGTGCTGAGCTTCTATGGTTGCAATGCAACCTCATGGCAGCTTAGTTGAAGTACTGTCGTGAACCCTGCCCGCTGTTCAGTAAGTTTTGACCAATAACCAAGGTACATTAGTGACATGAAAGTACATGATACAAGTTCATCAGAGCAAAGTCTTGGCTTATAACAGAATCAGATATGCAAATGATGTTTGGAAGCTTTATACCATGGCAGAGAGCCTGGAGTACTAATAGGGCTCAGTCCCCTCAGATGAAAAGTGGGGGAGACCTGGAGTCCTATTGCATAAAGCTAAATCTTTTTGTCAAAATGAAGGCATGTGTCATTAGTGGTCCTTCGTTTATGTTAATGTATCTCTGCCCTGTTCACTGCTGAAGTGTTTTAGTCAGTGTTCCGCCACTGTTCTATGAGTGACAGTATTTGGGTGTGCCGGACCATAGGGTACATAGGGCCTGATTACGAATTCGGCAGTCCGGGAACCGCCATGCCCGTGGTTGCAGTCCGACCGCTGCGAGCTCGGCGGTCCGACCGCCATATTGCGAGATTGTTGGATTACATTTGCTATCCGCCAGCCATTCACAGACTGCCACGGTTGTGGTATGGGAAAATCAACTGCCATAGGGCAGTACAGAGGAGACTCACTGCCGTCCATACTACGAGTTGGCTTTTCCAGCACGCCAACCGCGGCGGTGCGACCGCCATCTTCAGGTCGGCGGAAACAAAGGATTTGGGATGCATACTCACTCCTTTCCTGTTCTTCTCATCAGAGTTCGACATGGATCCCTTTCTCCAGATCTCCATTTCACAACAGCATCTTCACCCTGAGGAATGTGACCCTGTTTTCGGTGATATACAGGTAAGTGCTTTTTGTACCATATAAACATTGCCTGGACTGCCCACAAATGGGCCGGACTCCGGCAATGAGTAGGTGGTATTTTCCCATATGTATCATGCATGTGTGTGCAGTCAACACATATGCAGTTGAAATGCTCACACAGTCATCAATATTTATTGAAAACCATTCATCACTGCCGCAAGACCTCAGCAGCCACACTGTGGGCACCGCAGTCAACTTGTAATACGGCGGTTGGAAGACCGCCAGCACTTCTAGAGGATGCGGAGATGGCATTCAGGTGGTCGGACTGCCAAACTCATAATCAGAGTCATAGATGACAATTAAAAGACCATACTCGACTGCTCCATGCCACCAGGTGAACTCCAGTTGCCATTGTAACATCCGCTTTGTTACAGTATTGGTATCTTAGTAAACTAAGGAAGGTCTTGAGACTGAAGAGAAATGGTGGTTTGTGAAGTAACTGGGAATAAAGTACCTAAGAAAAGAGGAATGTACCTCACAATTGCAAAGAGAAATCTAGCAGCCCTGGAGACCAGTTTAATGCATGGTGACGCTGTTAAGAAAAAGCAGCCTCAATTGAGAATTCAGGCTTGAAGCTTGTCATGAAGTGAAGTTCCTGCTGTGAAAGAAAAGGGAATACAGCTGATAGTGTGACCTGCTTCTAGAGAATGGAGCTGCACTGTTGGAGCTTCATTGCAGTTATTCAGTCTCCACACCTCACACCTAGATGTTAACTTGGGCAGAACCAGTTAGGGGTGCAGGGGGGTTAGCAGGGACTAGCACAATTGCAAACAGAGACTGTTCACCTGGAGTTTAAGTTTTCTGTACGTAAGATGAGGCTGCTGGAGAAAGTATAAAAATAATAGCCTTTCATGCATAAATTATGCAAATAAAAGGCAGAGAACTCTGGGTAGTTCCCAGGTTTAGGTGGAAAGCATCTCCTGGGTAGAGCACCCTCAACACCAGCGACACTATAGAGTGTCGCTGGTGTTGAGGGTGTTCTATACAGGAGCTGCTTTCCACCTAAACTAGAGAACTTCCCAGAATGAATTCTCTGCTTCTTTTTTGTATATATATATATATTGACGATTTATTTATGATTTGGAGAGGCCCAGAGGATAAAGTGTTACACTTTGTGGAAAAACTGAATGAAAATGTCTTGAATTTACATTTCACTGTTACCATGAGTCAAACATCAATTAGTTTCCTTGACACAGAGATATATATAAGAAATAATAAAATGGAAACTAGATTGTTCAGGAAGGCGACATCAGGAAACTCGAAACTACATGCAAGCAGCGCCCACCCACGACACCTCATAAATAGTATCCCCTATGGTGAGATGTTGCGCCTTAGGCGCATTTGCAGCAGTGAACCAGACCTCAAAGAGGCACAAGAACACAGCAAGATAAGGTTTCTGGATAGGGGGTACAAGGAAGAGGTAATAGACAAGGCAATGTGCAGAGCTAATCAGAGCAGTAGAGCAGAACTTATTGACAGCAAACCTTCTGAAACAATTAGCCCCAAGCCACAACACTCGAAAATAGAGCCAGAACAAGCTAGATTCATCATGAGATATAGCAGGCAACAACATAAACTTGAGAAGATTATTACCAAAAATTGGCCTTTAGTCCTAAGTGACCCTACACTGGGGCCAACACTACCACGCAGGGCAACTATCACTTACAGTAGGGCCCCTACAATGCGAGACGCTTTGGTCAACACATGCTCTGATGTCTTAGAGAACACAAGTTGGGTATTGAATAACAAAGGGTTTTTTAAATGTAAAATCTGTAAGGCCTGTCAACATGGAATCAATACCAAAATGTATAAAACACCATTTGGCGATAGAGACTGTAAAATCACCAAGCTGCTTACCTGCGAAACAGAATACGCAATATACGTGCTAAGGTGCCCATGTGGCCTCCAATACGTGGGCAGCACAATATTGGCAGTACATAAACGCATATTACAACACCTTAGGGCTATAACTAACCAGGACAATACCTACCCTGTAGCACGGCATTTTAAAGAGGCACATCAGAGCAATAATGCTGGTCTTAAATATTTTGTCATTGTTGCTATATCACCGAATAGGAGAGGAGGAGATAGAGAGTCTAGACTTAGAAGATTGGAAACCAGATACATTATCCAGCTTGACACAAAAAACCCAGCAGGATTAAATGTTACGGAAGATCTGCACACCTGTTTGGGGTGATTACAGTGATTCAAATCTAGACGAATGGCATTTGTAAAAATGAAGCACTCGCTATTTTATCCACACTCCATTTATACACTCTCTAGTGAAGCGATATCTATACAAATGTGATGCTCTATGATATACTGACTTTTAAAACCAGATCAAGATTTTAATTCAATATTATGAATTATTAGTTTTTATTGGATTTTACTGCATTTTGCATTATATTATTATTAATATTTGTGTTTATATGTATTTAAATATATTTATATATTTATTTATTTATATACAATGATGGATCTGGAGTATGGGTCAGTAATGAGATATACACATTGAATAACCAGATGGAGAGCCAAACTAGGAAACAGTACTCAAGCATGAATGCAAAATAAAGCCAGTGGGCGCATTATTTAGGCCGGATAAAGGTAGTAATATGTTGACAAAGATGATATAGCCTGAGACTATATAATCCATTTACCTAGACACTGTAAGGAAGAGAAAAAAATAGGAGAGGAAAGGAGTAAATAAAGGAAAAAATAAAGCTACAGTAGATAATAATTACAGTTTAACCATAGAGATACTGCATTGGATGTCTCATGATTTTAGCAGTTTTTTTTAATGTACATTGTAATTTGCACAATCATATTATATCTTGCACTTTGCACTTATTTATTTACGTAGATTTAGAAAGAGAGGGGAGAAAAGAAATTCGAATAGAATTTTTTTAATAGTAATCATGAATTAATGGATTTATCCATGCCATCTATATCTTAAGGTGTTACCTATTGCATATAAGGAAAAAGTGCACTTGATATGAATTAATGATATTACTCATAGGAATATCTATCAAGGAATTTACACTATAATATTAAATGTGGGTGGAATTAGACAAAAGTGCTAAATTCCGAATGGCAATTTATGGTACCTGTGAGATGCACAATGAACTATTGTATGGCAAACGTTAAGAGTAGTAAATCGAATAAGTATGTTTTCTATATCTATGACAGCACTTTACACGTGATCTGAAACTATTAGCACCTGTCACTTTAAATATTTTTGCACACTCTAAGTAAGTTGTCATGTGAGCAAGGCTCGGACGAGCCGAAACGTTATAGCGGCATTGAACAAATAAAAAATACCTGAAGCACTGAAAAATTGGTCCGTGTCCGTATGGTGAGCTGAATGGATTTTGGCGAAAACGGGATCTGAAGATATATATATATATATACATACCACACACCTCATTCAATTACAAAAGAGTCCTTGCACTCTAGGGAGGGTCGAGCAGTGAACTTTATTTAAAACTGTTTTCCCCAGAAACGCGTTTTGGCATTAAGATGCCTTTGTCAATCTGGAAACAACGTGTTAGCTTTAGGTTAAAAAATGCAAATTCATTCTCCATCCTCGTTAGTACGGAGTAAATACTCATCATAGTTCACTTTTAAAGCAGACTGGCGTCCTGGTAGACTAACTTATCCCAGAATGCATGGTGAGTATTCCAGTGTCATTGTTGTGCAAATTCACGCTTCCACGCTGAAAGTTCTTTCATTTAAAAGAACAGCATTCAGTTACAGCTCACCTCTTTCAGAGTTGCCGCTCTCCCTCCTCTCCACCGCCTTGAGGCAGTGCCCTGTTCCGTCATCCTGAAGATTCCAGAGCAAGCTGTGACGGGCTGTTTTCCAAAGGTGTCAGCATTTCAAGCTTGCGAGTTAGTTCCCTCTCGCAGCGATGGCAGGCATCTCTAGCCTCATTCCACAACTTGCCAATAACAGGTACGGGGGCTAAACGGCTGCTACAGCGCAACTTCTCCCATTTCGCGGTCTGCCGTTCAGCGCCTGAACACAGGTGGTGCAAGGTTTGACGCAACCGCTGCGCGCCTTAAATACACCACACACCTCCTTCAATTACAAAAGAGTCCTTGCACTCTAGGGAGGGTCGAGCAGTGAACTTTATTTATAACTGTTTTCCCCAGAAACGCGTTTCGGCATTAAGATGCCTTTGTCAATCTGGAAACAACGTGTTAGCTTTAGGTTAAAAAATGCAAATTCATTCTCCACCCTCGTTAGTACGGAGTAAATACTCATCATAGTTCACTTTAAAAGCAGACTGGCGTCCTGGTAGACAAACTTATCCCAGAATGCATGGTGAGTATTCCAGTGTCATTGTTGTGCAAATTCACGCTTCCAGGCTGAAAGTTCTTTAATTTAAAAGAACAGCATTCAGTTTCAGTTCACCTCTTTCAGAGTTGCCGCTCTCCCTCCTCTCCACCGCCTTGAGGCAGTGCCCTGCTCCGTCGTCCTGAAGATTCCAGAGCAAGCTGTGACGGGCTGTATTCCAAAGGTGTCAGCATTTCAAGCTTGCGAGTTAGTTCCCTCTCGCAGCGATGGCAGGCACCTCTAGCCTCATTCCACAACTTGCCAATAACAGGTACGGGGGCTAAACGGCTGCTACAGCGCAACTTCTCCCATTTCGCGGTCTGTCGTTCAGCGTCTGAACACAAGTGGTGCAAGGTTTGACGCTACTGCTGCGTGCCTTAAATACACCACACACCTCCTTCAATTACAAAAGAGTCCTTGCACTCTAGGGAGGGTCGAGCAGTGAACTTTATTTAAAACTGTTTTCCCCAGAAACGCGTTTCGGCAGTAAGATGCCTTTGTCAATCTGGAATTAACGTGTTAGCTTTATTTAAAAAAATGCAAATTCATTCTCCATCCTCGTTAGTACGGAGTAAATACTCATCATAGTTCATTTTTAAAGCAGACTGGCGTCCTGGTAGATAAACTTATCCCAGAATGCATGGTGAGAGAATTCTGGGTAGTTCTCAGGTTTAGGTGTAAAGCAGCTCCTGGATAGAGCACCCTCAACACCAGCAACACTCGAGATCTGCTCACTTCAAATGTCTGCTTTTCTATCAAAATCTTTAAGATTAGGATTAGCACATTTCCATCCACGCCGAGATAGAAAACGACAAAGTCTTTTGCCATTTCTACAGCAATGTCTTTAAGGATTGGACTAGTATAGTGCTGTCCATGCCGAGCTGTAAAATGACAAAAGCCATTTATCACTCCAGGCACAGTATTACAGCTTTGAATTTGTAAAATACCAACCAAGCCAACCTGAAATGAGTTAAAGCAACCCCTGACAAATTGTTTTGCTCTACTTAGAGCTCTTCAGAGAGGTATAGCTTTGTCCAGACACAAGGGAGCACCCAGTATGAGTTAAAACAATACCCTTTCAGGCATAGAGTGATGAATAAGTTATGCAAAAAAGAAGCAGAGAACTCTGGATAGTTCTCAAGTTTAGGTGGAAAGCAGCTACTGTATAGAGCACCCTCAACACCAGCGACACTCTAGATCTGCTCATCTCAAATGTCTGCTTTTCTATCAAAATCTTTAAGATTAGGATTAGCACAGTGCAATCCACGCTGAGATAGAGAGGGACAAGGTCTTTTGCCTTTTCTACAGCAAGGTCTTCAAGCATAGGACTAGTACAGTTCTGTCCATGCCAAGCTGTCAAATGACAAAAGCCATTTATCACTCCAGGCACAGTATTACAGCTTTGAATTAGTAAAATACCACCCAAGCCAACCAGAAATGAGTAAAAGCAGCCCCTGGAGAAAGCAATATATATATATAATTGTGGCTCACTGTGCATAGAGGCATTGACTCAGTTCCCACCTCAGCCTCTCGTAATTATGAGATGGTGCCAAGCCACAATTGAAAAGAGTCCTGCTCGGTATCCCTGCAACCTACTAAGGGATTCAATAAGTATTATTTGAACAGTTGGGCGAAAGGAACCCACTCAGGGTCACGAATGAACTGCTTCTGGACCACATGTCCCACAAGGCTGCAAAACCAATATCGCACCAAGCGAGCCCCACGAGGGGCAAGTAACCAATCAGGTCATGCCTTCTAATTTCAATAAAATGAAGCATCCAATGTGCCTCTGTTTGCATACTGCCTCTGAGGAAGCGGCGGAAAGCCGTGAAACGCGTCAGGCAACAGGCAACAAAATGAAGTGCGGGGAGTACGTGGCAGGCTGATAATCAGCACCGCATGGTGGGCGAACTGTCGAGTGCTTCCCTGGAGCTCACAGGCATTTGTTGAAGAAAATATATATGTATACATCTACAGCTTCACCCAGGCAGCCGAACACACCGGGTGCCTCCGTAGACGAAAGGTGAGTTCGTCTTTGTTACACAACAACTACAAAGATTTTGGAGCACTCTCTGGGTCATTCAAATGATTTATTCTTGCAAATGCGTTTCGGCGAGGTGCCTTCATCAGTGCCATAAATCATTATTGAATCTTGCACAACATTTAATCCTTTTAAATATCCCAATGTTAACTCCATTGGTGGGGCTGCAACCAATCAAAAAACGGCAACTGTTTTCCGCATCGGCGTGAATGATGTGAGCAGCAAATGAGAAGGCCCTCAATCTCCCTTAATGCAGTATCAATGATGGATTAGTCAGTTCTTTGTCAGATTCATATAGCATTACGTATACTTCTTACTGCTGATCTCGTCTTGTCGTCTCAAGCGGGCAGCCACTCTTCCACCCGGTTAAAATGCTGTGCACGTCTCCCTCGCCTGCCGCTGGTTTGTATCAACGGAGTTCCCGTAGGTGTCCCTCATATGGCTGGGGCACCTTAGACTTGTATAGTCCACGTCCTTCAAGGTCGACAGGCTCCGACAGCGGCGGCTCTGGCATGCCAAACAAATCACATCTACAGCTTCACCCAGGCAGCCGAACACACAGCGGGTGCCTCCGTAGACGAAAGGTGAGTTCGTCTTTGTTACACAACAACTACAAAGATTTCGGAGCACTCTCGGGGTCATTCAAATGATTTATTCTTGCAAACGCGTTTCGGCGTGGTGCCTTCATCAGTGCCATAAATTATTATTGAATCTCGCACAACATTTAGTCCTTTTAAATATCCCAATGTTAACTCCATTGGTGGGGCTGCAAACAATCAAAAAACGGCAACTGTTCTCCGCATTGGCCTGAATGATATGAGTAGCAAATGAGAAGGGCCTCAATCTCCCATAATGCAGCATCAATGATGGATTAGTCAGTGCTTTGTCAGATTCATATAGCATTATGGCCACTTCTTACTGCTGATCTCGTCTTATCGTCTCAAGCGGGCAGCCACTCTTCCACCCGGTTAAAATGCTGTGCACGTCTCCCTCGCCTGCCGCTGGTTTGTATCAACGGAGTTCCCATAGGTGTCCCTCATATGGCTGGGGCACCTTAGTCCTTTTAAATATCCCAATGTTAACTCCATTGGTGAGGCTGCAACCAATCAAAAAACGGCAACTGTTCTCCGCATCGGCGTGAATGATATGAGTAGCAAATGAGAAGGGCCTCAATCTCCCATAATGCAGCATCCATGATGGATTAGTCAGTGCTTTGTCAGATATATATATATATATCTATATATATATATATATATATATATTATCTACTGGCGGTCGCCAGTAGATAGTTATAGTTAGGACCTATTTTCCATAGGAAATTCACAACATTCTATTTCCAATAACTTTGGCGCCGGTTGATGAATCTTCGCGAAATTTTCAAAACTCGTGGGGCGCTCCGGTCTGCTTCTATCCTGAAAGTTTCGGGGTGATCCGGCAAGCGGGGCCGAGAAAAAGGGGGTCCCAAAACGTGTTTTCTCCATGTTAATTCCCATAGGAAATTTTAGACACGGCTACAGACCGAACTGCTGAACGGAATTACACCAAATTTGGCAAAAAGGTAGCGCTTGGTTCAGAAAGCGACCTTTTTTTTAAATGGTGTAAATCCGTTCAGTAGTTGCGGAGAAATTCAAAACATAAGAGTCAAAAAATCAATTTCCCATAGGAAACTTTATGCAAGGCTACAGCCCGAACTGCTGAACGGAATTACACCAAATTTGGCAAAAAGGTAGCCCTTGGTTCAGAGTCGTGCCTTTTGGTTAAATGGTGTAAATCCGTTCAGTAGTTCCTGAGAAAATCAAAAGTAAAATCACATATATATCTGGGCGGAGCCTAACCACACATGTCATTGTGAGATCTGATTGGCTGTCAGCACTTCATCCTGGAATTGCTGGCAGCCATCTTGGGACCAATATACATGATAGTACCCCATTGAAATGTATTGTAGTGAATCAAAGATTTTGAGGGTTACCAAAAGGAGAACTATAAAGGGTGATAACAGACTTTAGTTACATTAGAATTCATTTGTTGATGGTACCATACTAATTTCAGGAATTGTGGTGTGTTCTAAGGTGATTTTACCCTGTGAAAAACCTTCTGCTGGGATATCATGAATCATGTTTGAGAGAAAACTATTTTCACATGCTTGTTCCATAGTGTTTTGGAAGGTGCTCCAGAAGCTAAAATGAGAGCATATTTTCTGTAAATTCACATTATCTTTCTCAGTCATGTGAGAATGAAGTCTGACATTCTCAGTAAAACATGTACATCCAACAAGGGCAGAGACTGTCAGTTGATTCCTTTGTGTTCTACTGCAGCTTCCCAGAGTGTTCTAAAGAACAACTAGAGTGCTAACAGTCTTACTTATGACAAAAGTATGGCACACCTGAAGCCATCTTGATTGGAATAAACTGGTAACACTTAAAACATTTAATTTAAAAAGGAACAAAATGATGGGGTTCATTTTGTCATAGAAATTATGGTTAGTGCTGTAGAAAGAAAAAATTAGGACATGTTTCAAGTGTGATCTCAAATCCTCTTCTATTTCATTAGAAAATTCTGACATGCAGACTGAAACAATAACTTTCAATACCAGCAGCGGACTTCCAGTTAACTCCCTGGTGAGCAGTAGCTTTACTACAGTGATCTAATGAGCAACTAGAGTGCTAACATTCTGAATTTATGGCAAATGTGAGACACATCTGAATGCCTTCTTGATGGAATCAAAGTAAAAAACTGCAAGCATTTCCTACTGAGGAGACTGCAGTAAATGAGGAAATTAGGAAACTTCATAACAAAGAAGTCTTCCAAGATGGCCACCAGAGAAAAAAAGAGCCCAAATGTAGCACAAATATTACCAATATGTAGCCCACATATAGCCCAATGACAAAAGTGTGCAAAACACTTTTTATTTTTAGTTTTTTTGCAGTTTTATGTAGTGCAGACTGGTCAGGTATTGGAGCGTTGCATCTTAACACATGACCCCCTACACTACAAAAACACCACTGCACTACCCTAAACCCTAAAACACTACCCCCAGCACGACCCCCTACACTACACAAGCACCACTGCACTATCCTAAACCCTAAAACACTACCCCCAGCATGACCCCTACACTACACAAACACCACTGCACTACCCTAAACCCTAAAACACTACTCCCAGCACGACCCCCTACACTACCCAAACACCACTGCACTAACCTAAATCCTAGAACACTACCCCCAGCACGACCCCCTACACTACACAAACACCACTGCACTACCCTAAAACATGACCCCCTATACTACACAAACACCACTGCACTACCCTAAACCCTAAAACACTACACCCAGCACGACCCCCTACACTACACAAGCACCACTGCACTACCCTAAACCCTAAAACACTACCCCCAGCATGACCCCCTACACTACACAAACACCACTGCACTACCCTAAACCCTAAAACACTACCCCCAGCATGACCCCCTACATTACCCAAACACCACTGCACTAACCTAAATACTAAAACACTACCCCCAGCACGACCCCCTACACTACCCAAACACCACTGCACTACCCTAAAACATGACCCCCTACACTACACAAAAACAACTGCACTAACCTAAATCCTAAAACACTACCCCCAGCACAACTCCCTACACTACACAAGCACCACTCCACTACCCTAAACCCTAAAACACTACCCCCAGCACGACCCCCTACACTGCCCGAACACAACTGCACTGCCCTAAACCCTGAAACACCAGCCCCTGCACGACCCCCTACACTGCCCGAACACCACTGCACTGCCCTAAACCCTGAAACACCACCCCCTTCACGACCCCCTACACTGCCCGAACACCACTGCACTGCCCTAAACCCTGAAACACCACCCCCAGCACGACCCCCTACACTGCCCGAACACCACTGCACTGCCCTAAACCCTGAAACACTACCCCCAGCAAGCCCCCTACACTACCCGAACACCACTGCACTTCCCTAAACCCTGAAACATCACCCCCAGCAAGACCCCATACACTGCCCAAACACCACTGCCCTAAACCCTGAAACACCACCCCCAGCACGACCCACTACACTGCCCAAACACCACTGCTCTGCCCAAAACCCTGAAACACCAGCCCCAGCACGACCCCCTACACTGCCCGAACACCACTGCACTGCCCTAAACCCTGAAACACCAGCCCCAGCATGACCCCTACACTGCCCGAACACCACTGCACTGCCCTAAACCCTGAAACACCAGCCCCAGCACGACCCCTACACTACCCAAACACCACTGCACTAACCTAAATCCTAGAACACTACCCCCAGCACGACCCCCTACACTACACAAACACCACTGCACTACCCTAAAACATGACCCCCTATACTACACAAACACCACTGCACTACCCTAAACCCTAAAACACTACACCCAGCACGACCCCCTACACTACACAAGCACCACTGCACTACCCTAAACGCTAAAACACTACCCCCAGCACGACCCCCTACACTACACAAACACCACTGCACTGCCCTAAACCCTGAAACATCACCCCCAGCAAGACCCCCTACACTGCCCGAACACCACTGCCCTAAACCCTGAAACACCACCCCCAGCACGACCCCCTACACTGCCCGAGCACCACTGCACTGCCCTAAACCCTGAAACACCACCCCCAGCACGACCCCCTACACTGCCCGAACACCACTGCTCTGCCCAAAACCCTGCACTACCCTAAAGCATGACCCCCTACACTACACAAAAACCACTGCACTACCCAAAACCCTAAAACACTACCCCCAGCACAACTCCCTACACTACACAAGCACCACTGCACTACCCTAAACCCTAAAACACTATCCCCAGCATGACCCCCTACACTGCCCGAACACCACTGCACTGCCCTAAACCCTGAAACACCAGCCCCTGCACGACCCCCTACACTGCCCGAACACCACTGCACTGCCCTAAACCCTGAAACACCACCCCCAGCACGACCCCCTACACTGCCCGAACACCACTGCACTGCCCTAAACCCTGAAACACCATCCCCTTAACGACCCCCTACACTGCCCGAACACCACTGCACTGCCCATAGCCCTGAAACACCACCCCCAGCATGACCCCCTACACTGCCCGAACACCACTGCACTGCCCTAAACCCTGAAACACTACCCCCAGCAAGCCCCCTACACTACCCGAACACCACTGCACTGCCCTAAACCCTGAAACATCACCCCCAGCAAGACTCCCTACACTGCCCGAACACCACTGCCCTAAACCCTGAAACACCACCCCCAGCACGACCCCCTACATTGCCCGAACACCACTGCACTGCCCTTAACCCTGAAACACCACCCCCAGCACGACCCCCTACACTGCCCAAACACCACTGCACTGCCCTAAACCCTGAAACACCACCCCCTTCACGACCCCCTACACTGCCCGAACACCACTGCACTGCCCTAAACCCTGAAACACCACCCCCAGCACGACCCCTACACTGCCCGAACACCACTGCACTGCCCTAAACCCTGAAACACTACCCCCAGCAAGCCCCCTACACTACCCGAACACCACTGCACTGCCCTAAACCCTGAAACATCACCCCCAGCAAGACCCCCTACACTGCCCGAACACCACTGCCCTAAACCCTGAAACACCACCCCCATCACGACCCCTACACTGCCCGAACACCACTGCACTGCCCTAAACCCTGAAACACCACCCCCAGCACGACCCCCTACACTGCCCAAACACCACTGCTCTGCCCAAAACCCTGAAACACCAGCCCCAGCACGACCCCCTACACTGCCCGAACACCACTGCACTGCCCTAAACCCTGAAACACCAGCCCCAGCACGACCCCCTACACTGCCCGAACACCACTGCACAACCCTAAACCCTGAAACACCACCCCCAGCACGACCCCCTACACTGCCCGAACACCACTGCACTGCCCTAAACCCTGAAACACCAGCCCCAGCACGACCCCCTACACTGCCCGAACACCACTGCACTACCCTAAACCCTGAAACACTACCCCCAGCAAGACCCCCTACACTGCCCGAACACCACTGCACTGCCCTAAACCCTGAAACATCACCCCCAGCAAGACCCCCTACACTGCCTGAACACCACTGCCCTAAACCCTGAAACACCACCCCCAGGAAGACCCCTACACTGCCCGAACACCACTGCACTGCCCTAAACCCTGAAACACCACCTCCAGCACAACCCCCTACACTGCCTGAACACCATTGCTCTGCCCTAAACCCTGAAACACTAACCCCAGCACGACCCCCTACACTGCCCGAACACCACTGCACTGCCCTAAACCCTGAAACACCACCCCCAGCATGCCCCCCTACACTGCCCGAACAACACTGCACTGCCCTAAACCCTGAAACACCAGCCCCAGCAAGACCCCTACACTGCCCGAACACCACTGCACTGCCCTAGACTCTGAAACACCAGCCCCAGCAAGACCCCCTACACTGCCCGAACACCACTGCACTGCCCTAAACCCTGAAACACCAGCCCCAGCACGACCACCTACACTGCCCGAACACCACTGCACTGCCCTAAACCCTGAAACACCAGCCCCAGCACGACCCCCTACACTGCCCGAACACCACTGCACTGCCCTAAACCCTGAAACACCAGCCCCAGCACGACCCCTACACTGCCTGAACACCACTGCACTGCCCTAAACGCTGAAACACCACCCCCTGCATGACCCCTACACTGCCCGAACACCACTGCACTGCCCTAAACCCTGAAACACCACCCCCTGCACCACCCCTACACTGCCTGAACACCACTGCACTGCCCTAAACCCTGAAACACCACCCCAGCACGACCCCCTACACTGCCTGAACACCACTGCACTGCCCTAAACCCTGAAACACCACAACCCTGCACGACCCCCTACACTGCCCGAACACCACTGCACTGCCCTAAACCCTGAAACACCACCCCGCATGACCCCCTACACTGCCCGAACACCACTGCACTGCCCAAAAGCCTGAAACACCACCCCCAGCACGAACCCCTTTACTGCCCGAACACCACTGCACTGCCCCAAACCCTGAAACAACATCCCCAGCATGACCCCCTACACTGCCCTACACCCTGAAACACCACCCCCTGCACGACCCCCTACACTGCCCGAACACTACTGCACTGCCCTAAACCCTGAAACACCAGCCCCAGCACGACCCCCTACACTGCCCGAACACCACTGCACTGCCCTAAACCATGAAACACCAGCCCCAGCACGACCCCCTACACTGCCCGAACACCACTGCACAGCCCTAAACCCTGAAACACCAGCCCCAGCACGACCCCCTACACTGCCCAAACACCACTGCACTGCCCTAAACCCTGAAACACCACACCGTGCACGACCCCCTACACTGCCCGAACACCACTGCACTGCCCTAAACCCTGAAACAGAACCCCCAGAACGACCCCTACACTGCCCGAATACCACTGCACTACCCTAAACCCTGAAACACCACCCCTGCACAACCCCTACACTGCCCGAACACTACTGCACTGCCCTAAACCCTGAAACACCATCCCCAGCACGACCCCCTACACTGCACGAACACCACTGCACTGCCCTAAACCCTGAAACACTATCCCCAGCAAGACCCCCTACACTGCCCGAACACCACTGCACTGGCCTAAACCCTGAAACATTACCCCCAGCAAGACCCCCTACACTGCCCGAACACCACTGCCCTAAACCCTGAAACACCACCCCCAGCAAGACCCCCTACACTGCCCGAACACCACTGCACTGCCCTAAACCCTGAAACACCAGCCCCAGCACGACCCCCTACACTGCCCGAACACCACTGCACTGCCCTAAACCCTGAAACACCACCCCTGCACGACCCCCTACACTGCCCGAACACCACTGCACTGCCCTAAACCCTGAAACACCACCCCTGCACGACCCCCTACACTGCCCGAACACTACTGCACTGCCCTAAACCCTGAAACACCACCCCCAGCACGACCCCCTACACTGCCCGAACACCACTGCACTGCCCTAAACCCTGAAACACTATCCCCAGCAAGACCCCCTACACTGCCCGAACACCAATGCACTGCCCTAAACCCTGAAACATCACCCCCAGCAAGACCCCTACACTGCCCGAACACCACTGCCCTAAACCCTGAAGCACAACCCCCAGCAAGACCCCCTACACTGCCCGAACACCACTGCACTGCCCTAAACCCTGAAACCCCACCCCCAGCACAACCCCCTACACTGTCCGAACACCACTGCTCTGCCCAAAACCCTGAAACACCAGCCCCAGCACGACCCCCTACACTGCCCGAACACCACTGTACTGCCCTAAACCCTGAAACACCACCCCCAGCATGACCCCTACACTGCCCGAACACCACTGCACTGCCCTAAACCCTGAAACACCAGCCCCAGCACAACCCCGTACACTGCCCGAACACCACTGCACAACCCTAAACCCTGAAACACGAGCCCCAGCAAGACCCCCTACACTGCCCGAACACCACTGCACTGCCCTAAACCCTGAAACACCAGCCCCAGCAAGACCCCTACACTGCCCGAACACCACTGCACTGCCCTAAACCCTGAAACACCACCCCCAGCAAGACCCCCTACACTGCCCGAACACCACTGCACTAAACCCTGAAACACCACCCCCAGCAAGACCACCTACACTGGCCGAACACCACTGCACTGCCCTAAACCCTGAAACACCACCCCCTGCATGACCCCCTACACTGCCCAAACACCACTGCACTGCCCTAAACCCTGAAACACCACCCCCTGCACGACCCCCTACACTGCCCGAACACCACTGCACTGCCCCAAACCCTGAAACACCAACCCCCAGCACGACACCCTACACTGCCCGAACACCACTGCACTGCCCTAAACCCTGAAACACCACCCCCAGCACGACCCCCTACACTGCCCGAACACCACTGCACTGCCCTAAACCCTAAAACACCACCCCCAGCACGACCCCCTACACTGCCCAAACACCACTGCACTGCCCTAAACCCTGAAACACTACCCCCAGCAAGACCCCCTACACTGCCCGAACACCACTGCACTGCCCTAAACCCTGAAACATCACCCCCAGCAAGACCCCCTACACTGCCTGAACACCACTGCCCTAAACCCTGAAACACCACCCCCAGGAAGACCCCCTACACTGCCCAAACACCACTGCACTGCCCTAAACCCTGAAACACCACCTCCAGCACAACCCCCTACACTGCCTGAACACCATTGCTCTGCCCTAAACCTTGAAACACTAACCCCAGCACGACCCCCTACACTGCCCAAACACCACTGCACTGCCCTAAACCCTGAAACACCACCCCCAGCATGCCCCCCTACACTGCCCGAACAACACTGCACTGCCCTAAACCCTGAAACACCAGCCCCAGCAAGACCCCCTACACTGCCCGAACACCACTGCACTGCCCTAGACTCTGAAACACCAGCCCCAGCAAGACCCCCTACACTGCCCGAACACCACTGCACTGCCCTAAACCCTGAAACACCAGCCCCAGCACGACCACCTACACTGCCCGAACACCACTGCACTGCCCTAAACCCTGAAACACCAGCCCCAGCACGACCCCCTACACTGCCCGAACACCACTGCACTGCCCTAAACCCTGAAACACCAGCCCCAGCACGACCCCCTACACTGCCTGAACACCACTGCACTGCCCTAAACCCTGAAACACCACCCCCTGCATGACCCCTACACTGCCCGAACACCACTGCACTGCCCTAAACCCTGAAACACCACCCCCTGCACCACCCCTACACTGCCTGAACACCACTGCACTGCCCTAAACCCTGAAACACCACCCCCAGCACGACCCCCTACACTGCCCGAACACCACTGCACTGCCCTAAACCCTGAAACACCACCCCCAGCACGACCCCCTACACTGCCTGAACACCACTGCACTGCCCTAAACCCTAAAACACCACAACCCTGCACGACCCCCTACACTGCCCGAACACCACTGCACTGCCCTAAACCCTGAAACACCACCCCGCATGACCCCCTACACTGCCCGAACACCACTGCACTGCCCTAGACTCTGAAACACCAGCCCCAGCAAGACCCCCTACACTGCCCGAACACCACTGCACTGCCCTAAACCCTGAAACACCAGCCCCAGCACGACCACCTACACTGCCCGAACACCACTGCACTGCCCTAAACCCTGAAACACCAGCCCCAGCACGACCCCCTACACTGCCCGAACACCACTGCACTGCCCTAAACCCTGAAACACCAGCCCCAGCACGACCCCCTACACTGCCTGAACACCACTGCACTGCCCTAAACCCTGAAACACCACCCCCTGCATGACCCCTACACTGCCCGAACACCACTGCACTGCCCTAAACCCTGAAACACCACCCCCTGCACCACCCCTACACTGCCTGAACACCACTGCACTGCCCTAAACCCTGAAACACCACCCCCAGCACGACCCCCTACACTGCCCGAACACCACTGCACTGCCCTAAACCCTGAAACACCACCCCCAGCACGACCCCCTACACTGCCTGAACACCACTGCACTGCCCTAAACCCTGAAACACCACAACCCTGCACGACCCCCTACACTGCCCGAACACCACTGCACTGCCCTAAACCCTGAAACACCACCCGCATGACCCCTACACTGCCCGAACACCACTGCACTGCCCAAAACCCTGAAACACCACCCCAGCACGAACCCCTTTACTGCCCGAACACCACTGCACTGCATCAAACCCTGAAACACCACCCCCAGCATGACCCCCTACACTGCCCGAACACCACTGCCCTACACCCTGAAACACCACCCCTGCACGACCCCCTACACTGCCCGAACACCACTGCACTGCCCTAAACCCTGAAACACCACCCCCTGCACGACCCCTACACTGCCCGAACACCACTGCACTGCCCTAAACCCTGAAACACCACCCCCAGCAAGACCCCCTACACTGCCCCAACACCACTGCACTGCCCTACACCCTAAAACACCACCCCAGCACGACCCCCTACACTGCCCAAACACCACTGCACTACCCTAAACCCTAAAACACTACCCCCAGCACGACCCCCTACACTGCCCAAACACCACTGCACTGCCCTAAACCCTGAAACACTACCCCCAGCAAGACACCCTACACTGCCCGAACACCACTGCACTGCCCTAAACCCTGAAACATCACCCCCAGCAAGACCCCCTACACTGCCTGAACACCACTGCCCTAAACCCTGAAACACCACCCCCAGGAAGACCCCCTACACTGCCCGAACACCACTGCACTGCCCTAAACCCTGAAACACCACCTCCAGCACAACCCCTACACTGCCTGAACACCATTGCTCTGCCCTAAACCCTGAAACACTAACCCCAGCACGACCCCTACACTGCCCGAACACCACTGCACTGCCCTAAACCCTGAAACACCACCCCCAGCATGCCCCCCTACACTGCCCGAACAACACTGCACTGCCCTAAACCCTGAAACACCAGCCCCAGCAAGACCCCCTACACTGCCCGAACACCACTGCACTGCCCTAGACTCTGAAACACCAGCCCCAGCAAGACCCCCTACACTGCCCGAACACCACTGCACTGCCCTAAACCCTGAAACACCAGCCCCAGCACGACCACCTACACTGCCCGAACACCACTGCACTGCCCTAAACCCTGAAACACCAGCCCCAGCACGACCCCCTACACTGCCCGAACACCACTGCACTGCCCTAAACCCTGAAACACCAGCCCCAGCACGACCCCCTACACTGCCTGAACACAACTGCACTGCCCTAAACCCTGAAACACCACCCCCTGCATGACCCCTACACTGCCCGAACACCACTGCACTGCCCTAAACCCTGAAACACCACCCCCTGCACCACCCCTACACTGCCTGAACACCACTGCACTGCCCTAAACCCTGAAACACCACCCCCAGCACGACCCCCTACACTGCCTGAACACCACTGCACTGCCCTAAACCCTGAAACACCACAACCCTGCACGACCCCCTACACTGCCCGAACACCACTGCACTGCCCTAAACCCTGAAACACCACCCCGCATGACCCCCTACACTGCCCGAACACCACTGCACTGCCCAAAACCCTGAAACACCACCCCCAGCACGAACCCCTTTACTGCCCGAACACCACTGCACTGCCCCAAACCCTGAAACAACACCCCCAGCATGACCCCCTACACTGCCCTACACCCTGAAACACCACCCCCTGCACGACCCCCTACATTGCCCGAACACCACTGCACTGCCCTAAACCCTGAAACACCACCCCCTGCACGACCCCCTACACTGCCCGAACACTACTGCACTGCCCTAAACCCTGAAACACCAGCCCCAGCACGACCCCCTACACTGCCCGAACACCACTGCACTGCCCTAAACCATGAAACACCAGCCCCAGCACGACCCCCTACACTGCCCGAACACCACTGCACAGCCCTAAACCCTGAAACACCAGCCCCAGCACGACCCCCTACACTGCCCAAACACCACTGCACTGCCCTAAACCCTGAAACACCACACCGTGCACGACCCCTACACTGCCCGAACACCACTGCACTGCCCTAAACCCTGAAACAGAACCCCCAGAACGACCCCCTACACTGCCCGAATACCACTGCACTACCCTAAACCCTGAAACACCACCCCCTGCACAACCCCCTACACTGCCCGAACACTACTGCACTGCCCTAAACCCTGAAACACCATCCCCAGCACGACCCCCTACACTGCACGAACACCACTGCACTGCCCTAAACCCTGAAACATTACCCCCAGCAAGACCCCCTACACTGCCCGAACACCACTGCCCTAAACCCTGAAACACCACCCCCAGCAAGACCCCCTACACTGCCCGAACACCACTGCACTGCCCTAAACCCTGAAACACCAGCCCCAGCACGACCCCCTACACTGCCCGAACACCACTGCACTGCCCTAAACCCTGAAACACCACCCCTGCACGACCCCCTACACTACCCGAACACCACTGCACTGCCCTAAACCCTGAAACACCACCCCTGCACGACCCCCTACACTGCCCGAACACTACTGCACTGCCCTAAACCCTGAAACACCACCCCCAGCACGACCCCCTACACTGCCCGAACACCACTGCACTGCCCTAAACCCTGAAACACTATCCCCAGCAAGACCCCCTACACTGCCCGAACACCAATGCACTGCACTAAACCCTGAAACATCACCCCCAGCAAGACCCCTACACTGCCCGAACACCACTGCCCTAAACCCTGAAGCACAACCCCCAGCAAGACCCCCTACACTGCCCGAACACCACTGCACTGCCCTAAACCCTGAAACCCCACCCCCAGCACAACCCCCTACACTGTCCGAACACCACTGCTCTGCCCAAAACCCTGAAACACCAGCCCCAGCACGACCCCCTACACTGCCCGAACACCACTGTACTGCCCTAAACCCTGAAACACCACCCCCAGCATGACCCCTACACTGCCCGAACACCACTGCACTGCCCTAAACCCTGAAACACCAGCCCCAGCACAACCCCGTACACTGCCCGAACACCACTGCACAACCCTAAACCCTGAAACACGAGCCCCAGCAAGACCCCTACACTGCCCGAACACCACTGCACTGCCCTAAACCCTGAAACACCAGCCCCAGCAAGACCCCCTACACTGCCCGAACACCACTGCACTGCCCTAAACCCTGAAACACCACCCCCAGCAAGACCCCCTACACTGCCCGAACACCACTGCACTAAACCCTGAAACACCACCCCCAGCAAGACCACCTACACTGGCCGAACACCACTGCACTGCCCTAAACCCTGAAACACCACCCCCTGCATGACCCCCTACACTGCCCAAACACCACTGCACTGCCCTAAACCCTGAAACACCACCCCCTGCACGACCCCCTACACTGCCCGAACACCACTGCACTGCCCCAAACCCTGAAACACCAACCCCAGCACGACACCCTACACTGCCCGAACACCACTGCACTGCCCTAAACCCTGAAACACCACCCCCAGCACGACCCCCTACACTGCCCGAACACCACTGCACTGCCCTAAACCCTAAAACACCACCCCCAGCACGACCCCCTACACTGCCCAAACACCACTGCACTGCCCTAAACCCTGAAACACTACACCCAGCAAGACCCCCTTCACTGCCCGAACACCACTGCACTGCCTTAAACCCTGAAACATCACCCCCGCAAGACCCCCTACACTGCCTGAACACCACTGCCCTAAACCCTGAAACACCACCCCCAGGAAGACCCCCTACACTGCCCAAACACCACTGCACTGCCCTAAACCCTGAAACACCACCTCCAGCACAACCCCCTACACTGCCTGAACACCATTGCTCTGCCCTAAACCTTGAAACACTAATCCCAGCACGACCCCCTACACTGCCCGAACACCACTGCACTGCCCTAAACCCTGAAACACCACCCCCAGCATGCCCCCCTACACTGCCCGAACAACACTGCACTGCCCTAAACCCTGAAACACCAGCCCCAGCAAGACCCCCTACACTGCCCGAACACCACTGCACTGCCCTAGACTCTGAAACACCAGCCCCAGCAAGACCCCCTACACTGCCCGAACACCACTGCACTGCCCTAAACCCTGAAACACCAGCCCCAGCACGACCACCTACACTGCCCGAACACCACTGCACTGCCCTAAACCCTGAAACACCAGCCCCAGCACGACCCCCTACACTGCCCGAACACCACTGCACTGCCCTAAACCCTGAAACACCAGCCCCAGCACGACCCCCTACACTGCCCGAACACCACTGCACTGCCCTAAACCCTGAAACACCAGCCCCAGCACGACCCCCTACACTGCCTGAACACCACTGCACTGCCCTAAACCCTGAAACACCACCCCCTGCATGACCCCTACACTGCCCGAACACCACTGCACTGCCCTAAACCCTGAAACACCACCCCCTGCACCACCCCTACACTGCCTGAACACCACTGCACTGCCCTAAACCCTGAAACACCACCCCCAGCACGACCCCCTACACTGCCCGAACACCACTGCACTGCCCTAAACCCTGAAACACCACCCCCAGCACGACCCCCTACACTGCCTGAACACCACTGCACTGCCCTAAACCCTAAAACACCACAACCCTGCACGACCCCCTACACTGCCCGAACACCACTGCACTGCCCTAAACCCTGAAACACCACCCCGCATGACCCCCTACACTGCCCGAACACCACTGCACTGCCCTAGACTCTGAAACACCAGCCCCAGCAAGACCCCTACACTGCCCGAACACCACTGCACTGCCCTAAACCCTGAAACACCAGCCCCAGCACGACCACCTACACTGCCCGAACACCACTGCACTGCCCTAAACCCTGAAACACCAGCCCCAGCACGACCCCCTACACTGCCCAGAACACCACTGCACTGCCTAAACCCTGAAACACCAGCCCCAGCACGACCCCCTACACTGCCTGAACACCACTGCACTGCCCTAAACCCTGAAACACCACCCCTGCATGACCCCTACACTGCCCGAACACCACTGCACTGCCCTAAACCCTGAAACACCACCCCCTGCACCACCCCTACACTGCCTGAACACCACTGCACTGCCCTAAACCCTGAAACACCACCCCCAGCACGACCCCCTACACTGCCCGAACACCACTGCACTGCCCTAAACCCTGAAACACCACCCCCAGCACGACCCCCTACACTGCCTGAACACCACTGCACTGCCCTAAACCCTGAAACACCACAACCCTGCACGACCCCCTACACCTCCCGAACACCACTGCACTGCCCTAAACCCTGAAACACCACCCGCATGACCCCCTACACTGCCCAAACACCACTGCACTGCCCAAAACCCTGAAACACCACCCCCAGCACGAACCCCTTTACTGCCCGAACACCACTGCACTGCATCAAACCCTGAAACACCACCCCCAGCATGACCCCCTACACTGCCCGAACACCACTGCCCTACACCCTGAAACACCACCCCCTGCACGACCCCCTACACTGCCCGAACACCACTGCACTGCCCTAAACCCTGAAACACCACCCCCCTGCACGACCCCCTACACTGCCCAAACACCACTGCACTGCCCTAAACCCTGAAACACCACCCCAGCACGACCCCCTACACTGCCCAAACACCACTGCACTGCCCTAAACCCTAAAACACCACCCCCAGCACGACCCCCTACACTGCCCAAACACCACTGCACTGCCCTAAACCCTAAAACACTACCCCCAGCACGACCCCCTACACTACCCGAACACGACTGCACTGCCCTAAACCCTCAAACACTCCCCCCAGCATGACCCCCTACACTACCCAAACACCACTGCACTGCCCTAAACCCTAAAACACTACCCCCGCATGACCCCCTACACTACCCAAACACCAATGCACTACCCTAAACCCTAAAACACTACACCCATCACGACCCCCTACACTACCCAAAGACCACTGCACTACCCTAAAACCTAAAACACTACCCCCCGCACGACTCCCTACACTACCCAAAGACCACTGCACTACCCTAAACCCTAAAACACGACCTCCTACACTACACAAACACCACTGCACTACCCTAAACCCTAAAACACTACCCCCAGCACGACCCCCTACACTACACAAACACCACTGCACTACCCTAAACCCTAAAACACTACCACTACACTACACAAACACCACTGCACTACCCTAAACCCTAAAAAACTACCGCCAGCACGAACCCCTACACTACCCAAACACCACTGCACTACCCTAAACCCTAAAACACTACCCCCAGCAGTACCCCTACACTACCCAAACACCACTGCACTACCCTAAACCCTAAAACACTACTCCCAGCAGTACCCCCTACACTACCCAAACACCATTGCACTACCTTAAACCCTAAAACACTACCCCCAGCACGACCCCTACACTACCCAAACACCACTGCACTACCCTAAACCCTAAAACACTCCCCCAGCACGACTCCCTACACTACCCAAACACCACTGCACTACCCTAAACCCTAAATCTACCCCCAGCATGACCCCCTACACTACACAAACACCACTGCACTACCCTAAACCCTAAAACACTACCCCCAGCACGACCCCCTTCACTGCCTAAACACAACTGCACAATTTGTTACAGGCGTTGCAACGCAGACCTGTGGTGCCTACTGGAAGTACCTGGTGGGCTAGTTGGGCCCCAGGGACCCTCAGGATTCAAGGTGACCTAATCCCCCAACTTAAAACGCGCCACGGGGCGCGTTTGCACAGTGGTGAAGGGAGGGGCGGGGCCTCAGGTGACATGTGCGCAAACACGCCCTGTGGTGCGTTTTAAGTTGGGGAATTAATTCCCCTTGAATCCTGAGGGACCCTGGGGGCCAACTAGCCCACCAGGTACCTTCAGTAAGCACAACAGAGTTGCGTTGCAGAGAGGTGAAAAAAGGTGCGTGGCCACGGAATGCCTCTCTGCAACTCAGCTCTGTTGTCCTAACTGTAGGTACCTGGGGGGCTAGTTAGGCCTCAGGGACCCTCAGGATTCAAGGGGACTTAATCCCGCAACTTAAAACACGCCACGGGCGCGTTTGCACACATGTCACCTCAGGCCCCCTCCCTTCACCACTGTGCAAACGCACCCTGTAGCGCGTTTTAAGAGCTAGTTTTAATCCCCTGCCCTATTATGTACTAGGGACTTACAGAGGAGGTCATGCTAATCACAGGGGTACCCCAACGCATAGTGTTCCCTAGTGTATGTAGGTGTTTTCACTGTATTCTAAGTGTCTTTTAGCATAGCACTGGCTCTGGTTAGTCAGAGTCAGTTACCACCAGTACCCGTCTGAAAAAGTTGTGGGCACAGGATGATTTTGCAACAAGGCCTCTTTCTGCTCCTCTGTTGGTTCTTTCTGCACATCTTTTGCTTCTTCCTGCACTTTTCTTTGTCTTTGTGGACTTCTGTTGCTTCTTTCTGCATTTCTTTTGCTTCTTTCTGTGCATTTTTTCTTCTTTCTTCACATGTCCTACCTCTGTAGGCATAGTTAGAAACTAGCATTTAAAAAACCTTTGAAATTCACTTAAAAAATCATAGGTTTCAGGCACGTTATAGTTAGAAATTAGCATTTAAAAAACCTTTGAAATTCACTGAAAAAACCATAGATTTCAGACACATTATAGTTAGAAATTAGCATTTAAAAAACCTTTGAAATTCACTGAAAAAACCATAGGTTTTAGGGACAGTTATAGTTAGTTGGACATTTCACTCGTACAAAACCATAGAAATTCCCCCGTTATAGTTAGTTCAGTTAACTATAACTCACGCCCCGCAATGCACTGCTGATGACGTCACATATTACATCACTCATGACATGGTCAGTGACATCACGGATGACATCACTGATGACATCTCAAATGACATCACTGATGACATCACTGATGACATCATCCATGTGATAATTTCATGCATCTTCTCACACCCTAGTATAACTTTTGATACACCCACTCTAAATTACAGACTGCCATTCTCAAAACCATACACACTCCAATACCAATAACTACATACCCACTCACTGAATCTTAGGTCTACACATACACATCTACTCACTCACCCGTACAGTCACTCATACTTACAGTCACTCAGTACAGGACTATCATATGCACTCATACACCTATATAAACACTCACACACCGCCACTCATCCATAGAGGTACTCACACACCTAGTCAGTCATGCAAAAAATTAATCACACACCCATTTACTCACCTATACAGTTATACACACACCAGCTCACTTACTCATACAAATGCTAGCACATTCTTACGCTCTTATACAATAACTGATACAAGCACACATGCATCCATACAGCCACTCTCACAATCACACACTCTCACTTATAGCCATTTAAATACTCTAACACACATATATACTGCCTTTTACATATGTAGTTACTCGCACATGTACCACTGAGATATACATTCACTCACTAACACACCCATACACACACTCACCCACCCAAGCAGTCCATCACAGAAACACTCTTGAAATCATGCACCCAGT
Source organism: Calotriton arnoldi (assembly GCA_963921515.1). NCBI lineage: Eukaryota > Metazoa > Chordata > Amphibia > Caudata > Salamandridae > Calotriton > Calotriton arnoldi. The sequence continues at coordinate 14,466 of CAWUFW010007269.1, read as the reverse complement.
GAATCACCCACTCACACATCTATGTACAGAGTCACACACACCCCACCCACACAAACACTCAGGCAGCCATACAGATACTCAGAGAACCAATCAATAACCCATATAGACACTCATGTAGCTATTCGCAAATCCATGCATCCACTTACACACCAACAAACAGACGGATACAGACATTCACACAGTTTAGTCACTAACCCATGCATTCAGTAAGATACGTTTAATCACTCACTTGTAGAGTCAGTCACGCACGTACTAAATCATCCATTCAGACACTTATACACCCACTCATTCTTCAATACGCCTTTCCCTATATATATTAAACATATTTAAACTTTACAGAAACACACAGTCACATGGATGATGTCATCAGTGATGTCATCAGTGATGTCATTTGAGATGTCATCAGTGATGTCACTGACCATGTCATGAGTGATGTAATATGTGACGTCATCAGCAGTGCATTGCGGGGCGCGAGTTATAGTTAGCTGAACTAACTATAACGGGGAATTTCTATGGTTTTGTACGAGTGAAATGTCCAACTAACTATAACTGTCCCTAAAACCTATGGTTTTTTTCAGTGAATTTCAAAGGTTTTTTAAATGCTAATTTCTAACTATAACGTGTCTGAAACCTATGGTTTGAGATCATCCATGTGATCATCTGATGCACATCCTCACACCCTAATAAAACCTTTCATACACCCACTCTAAAATACAGACTACCAATATCGAAACCATAGATACACCAATAACAGTTAGTACATACCCGTTCAGTGATTCATACGTCTACACACACATCCACCCACTAACCCATACAGTCACTCATACACACAGTCATTCATCAATACAGCCACTGATATATCCACTCATGCACCCATATAGACACTCACTCACTTAAAGAGTTACTCAAAAACCTAGTCAGTCACCCAAAGAATTAATTACACTGCCATTTACTCACCTATACAGTTATACACACACCAAGTCACTTATTCATACAGACACGTACTGTCTTCAACAATTACTGACATAAGCACACACTTATCCATGCAGCCACTGTCACAATCACTCACTGTTACATATACTCCAACACTCACAAATACTGCCTTTCACATATGTAGTTACTTACACATATACCACTAACACATCCATTCACTCACCAACACAGCTATAGGTACACTCACTCACCGATACACTACCTAACACATGCACTCATAAAAGCATACGCCCAGTGAATCACCCACTCACACATCCATGCAGGGAGTCATACACCCCCCCACCCACACAGACACTCAAGCACCCATACAGGTTCTCAGACAACCAATCATTCTTCAATATACCTTGACATATATAGATATAACGTTCTTGAAATTTTTAGAAACACTCAGTAACTGGATGATGTCATCAGTGATGTCATTTGAGATGGCATCAGTGATGTCATCAGTGATGTCACTGAGTATGTCATGAGTAATGTAATATGTGACGTCATCAGCAGTGCATTGCGGGGGCGCGAGTTATAGTTAGCTCTACTAACTATAACAGCTGAATATCTCTGGTTTTATACGAGTGAAATGTACAACTAACTATAACGTCCCTGAAACCTATGGTTTTTTCAGTGAATATATATATATATATATATATATATATATATATATACATATATATACATATATATTTATATATATCCAACAAAAAGGTTGCCCCAAGTGAAATGGCCCTCTCAGGTAGGTTTTGCTCTTTAAAGGAAGCCACTGCAACATACATCCTTTTCCGATTTCTTTCGCTAATCCGACGCGTTTCGGGCTTCGCCCTTCTTCATGGATAGCCTTTCAAGAAAACACAGCAGATAAAGTCAGAACACCAGTATTTTCCTTCTTTTATTTCCATCAAGCATGTTCATGTGAGAAATACTGATGCGTTACGTGACTGGTGGTGACACAATAATCCCCATGTGGGTCGCTGCTGCGAAACCAAGGAAAACTCACAATGTTTGCCGCAGTTGCTTTCCCCTTCCAACAGGCACCTCCTGTTCTGTCAATTACCGTCCCAGTGAACAGAGGCGGACCCGCTACAGTTTATGCGGTGGTGCCATTCCATGGCAGGGCTGACCACACAAATCCAACAAAAAGGTTGCCACAAGTGGAATGGCCCTCTCAGGTAGGTTTTGCTCTTTTAAGCAAGCCACTGCAACATACATCCTTTTCCGATATCTTTCGCTAATCTGACGCGTTTCGGGCTTCGCCCTTCTTCATGGATAGCCTTTCAAGAAAACACAGCAGACAAAGTCAGAACACCAGTATTTTCCTTCTTTTATTTCCATCAAGCATGTTCATGTGAGCAATACTGATGCATTACGGGACTGGTGGTGACACAATAATCCCTATGTGGGTCGCTGCTGCGAAACCAAGTTAACAAATCCCAGGAAAACTTGCAATGTTTGCCGCAGTTGCTTTCCCCTTCCAACAGGCACCTCCTTTTCCGTCAATTACCATCCCAGTGAACAGAGGCGGACCCGCTACAGTTTATGTGGTGGTGCCATTCTGTGGCCGGGCTGACCACACAAGTCCAACAAAAAGGTTGCCCCAAGTGGAATGGCCCTCTCAGGTAGGTTTTGCTCTTTAAAGGAAGCCACTGCAACATACATCCTTTTCCGATATCTTTCGCTAATCCGACGCGTTTCGGGCTTCGCCCTTCTTCATGGATATATATATATATATATATATATATATATATATATATATATATATATATATATATATATTCAGTGAATAAACCAAAGATTTCAAGGATGTTATAGTTAGGAACTAGCATTTAAAAAGCCTTTGAATTTCACAGAAAAAAACAAAGGTTACAGGGACGTTATAGGTCGGAAATAGAATAAAAAAAGCCTTAGAAATTCATTGAAAAAAACAAAGGTTACAGGGACGTTATAGCTGAGGCTTAGGTATCACTCCTTCAAAGCAAGTGAAATTCAGCAGTTATAGTTAGCTAAGCTAACTATAACTAGCACCCCCCAGCAATGCACTGCTTATGACCTCACATATTACATCACTCATGACATGGTCAATGACATCACTGATGACATCTCAAATGACATCGTTGATGACATCATCCAGTGATTGTGAGTGTTTTTTAAAAGTTTATGAGTGTTAAATATATATGCCAAGGTGTATTGGTGAATCAGTGGGTGTATGAGTGCCTGTATGGATGATTCAGTGGATGTATGACTGACTGTATAATTGAGTGATTAGGTGCCTCAGTGAATGTATGGGTGTGTGACTGGTTGTGTTTATCAGTCTGTCAGTTGGTGTCTAAGTGGCTGCATGGGTGAGTGAGTCAGTACGTGAGTGGCTGTATTGGTGAGTGATTGATTGTCTGAGTACCTGTATGGTATCTGTGTGGGTGGGTAAGGATGTGTGTGACTACCTGTATGGCGGAGTGAATGGGTGAGTCAGTGACTGTATGGGCTAGTGAGTGCATGTATGAGGGGCTGTATGGGTGAGTGAGTATGTGTATGGCTGTGTGGGTGAGTGGATGTGTCAGTAGTATATGGGTGAGTAACTGAGTATGTGAAAGGCAGTATAGGTGAGTGACGGGGTATATGAGTGACTGTATGGGTGAGTGAATGTGAGAGTGGCTATATGGGTGAGTGTGTGCTTGTGTCAGTGACTGTATAAGTGCTAGTATCTGTATGAGTAAGTGAATAGGTGTGTGTGCATCTGTATGGGTAAGTGGCTGTGTGATTGACTGTACGGGTGAGTGACTAGGTGTGTGAGTAGCTCTATGGGTAACTGACTCAGTGTGTGAGTGGCTGTATGAGTGTCTGAGTGGATATTTCAGTGGCTGTATTAGTGACTGAGTGACTGTATGGGTGAGTGAGTGGATGTGTGTGTAGATCTATGAATCAGTGAGTGGGTGTGTAAGTATTGGTATGGGTCTGTGAATGGGTTTGTGAATGGTTGTGTGGGAGTGGGTGTATGAAAGGTTCTATGTGGGTGTGAGTGGTTACATCAGTGATTCTGTGGATGATGTCATCAGTGATTTCATTTGAGATGTCATCAGTGATGTCATTGACCATGTCATGAGTGATGGAATATGTGAGGTCATAAGCAGTGCATTGCGGGGGGTGCAAGTTTTAGTTAGCTCAGCTAACTATAACTGCTGAATTTCACTGGTTTTGTATGAGTGAAACCTGAGCCTAACTATAATGTCCCTGTAACCGTTGTTTTTTTCAGTGAATTTCTATATTTTTTTTATTCCATTTCCAAATTATAATGTCCCTGTAACCTTTGTTTTTTTCAGTGAATTTCAAAGATTTTTAGAAATCTGTTTCCTAACTATAACATCACTGTAACCTTTGTTTTTTAAGTGAATTTCTAAGGTTTTTAAAATTCTATTTCCTAACTATAACATCCATGTAACCTTTGGATTTTTAAGAGAATTTCTATGGGTTTAAAACTACTAAGTGCATTTGCAGACTAGTGGGGCCTGCGACCAGCTCTCAGCAATCCTGCTGTCTGGGACTCACTGCTGGTAACAGACTGCCTTCTTGGCCCCCAAGGACCCTCAGCATCGAAAGGGACTTCATCCCCCAACAAGTAGTGCGTCATGAGGTGCGTTTGCTCAGTAGTTGAGAAAGGGGGTGGCTCCTCCGAGGATCTCTCAGCAATCCCGCTGTGTGGGACTAACTGGAGGTAACAAGAGGGGTTCTTGGCTCCCCAAGGACACTCAGCATCCAAGGGTAGTTACTCCGCTAACCAGTAGTTCACCAGGAGGTACGTTTGCAGAGTGGTGGAGAAAGAAGGCGAGGCCTCGGATGGGCTTTCAGCAATCCTGCTGTGTGGGACTTACTGGAGGTAACAGGAGGAGTTGTTGGCCCCCAAGGACCCTCAACAGCTAAGGGGACTTCATTCCCCAACCAGTAGTGCACCAGGAGGTGTGTTTGCAGAGTGGTGGAGAAAGAGTGCGGAGCCTCCCGTGAGCTCTCAGCAATCCCGCTGTGTGGGACTCACAGGGATAACAGGAGGGGTTGGTGGCCCCCAAGAATCCTTGTCATCTAAACAGACTTCATCCCCCAATGAGTAGTGCACCAGGAGGCGCGTTTGCAGAGTGGTGGAGAAAGGGGGTGGGCCTTGGATGACCTCTCAGCAATCCCTCTGTGTAGGACTTACTGGAGGAAACAGCAGGGTTGTTGGCCCGCAAGGACCCTAAGCAGTCCAGGGAACTTCATCCTCCAATAAGTTGTGCACCAGGAGGCCCCTTTATAGAGTGGTTCAGAAAGGGGGCAGGGCCTCCTGTGACTTCTCCCGGGGTCGGCATTTTTGTAATTATTTTTAGTATTAGGGGAGGCCCCCCTCACCAGGCCCATTTCAGCCCTAGGGACCCCATCCCCTTGGCCCAGCCTTTTGTAATGGGCTGATTTTGGTCACAGGGACCTCATCCCCCGGGGCCGAGCATTTACCAAATGAGGGAGGGGGCCATGGGTACTGCGGCGGGAGGGGCAAGCCCCCCGGCGTCCCTGACAGCTCCCCACCTCCTGCGGGAGCCAACATTGCTTCCAGACACCGTGAGCGGCTAAACATGCAGCTCTCTGTGTTTGAAAGCAATTTGTCTGTTTCCCTTCTTGCTTGACAGTGGGCAGAGAAACAGACGAATGCTCCGTTTCCAGCAAGTGAGAGCATTCTCCACTCTCGCTTGCTAGAAGCGAAGTGTTTGCTGTGACTTGGTGGGAGTGCTAAGGCTCCTGCCAAGCCACAGCAAACAGCTGTGTCCCGGGTGGGCACCCCAGGATGTAGCAGAAGCCAGCCCTGAGGGTTGGTGGTCTCCAGTAAAGTTATGTTTAGCCCAGGGTAGGTGGCGGTCCCAGGGGTGCATGCATATTTTGTTATACCCCAGGGAGGTAGCTGTCCCCGGGGCTGCGGGGGGGGTGGGCTGCGCAGGCCACCCCACATTAATTTAAGATTTGCCCTGGAAAGGTGCCTGTGTGTGTGCGGGTTGCTGCATGTGCAACCCCCGCATTGCTTAAAAACAGTGCCCTGGGGAAGTGGCAGTCCCAGGGGCTTTTATAAGCCAGGGGAGAGGCGACCCATGCACCCCTCTCCTTTTTATACCTCCTCATCCCCCGGGACCTGGCTCACCCGGGGGCTCAAGATTCTTCTGCTTTTTTTTTTATTTTGGCGGGAGCCATGGATCCAGCGCAACTCCCGCCAAAATTAATTTTAAAATAATGCTTTTTTTTGCCCTGCGGGGTCCCTGCGGGGTCCCTGCGGCACCCCCCCACCCCCAGAGGCCTAGGGAGCCAGGATATTCCTAACCTGCCACTTCTTTTTTTTAACGTTTTTTTGTGGGACTCGGCTCAAGCTGAGTCCCAAGATGGCTGCAAACACTTTTTGGTTTGAAGTGTTGGCAGCCAATCAGATCTCAGCACGAGATTGAGAGGGTTTGCAGAGCCTTCACATCCCTATATATACAAATTGTTTTTTCTCCTAATATCTCAAAAACTACTGAATGGATTTACATCAATTCACAAAAAAGGGGCTTTCTGGACCAACACCCACCTTTTGGCCAAATTTGGTGTAATTCCGTTCAGCGGTTCGGGTTGTAGACGTGTCTAAAATTCCTAAGGGAATTAACATGGGAAATGCATGGTTTTTGACCGTCCCCTTTTTCTCGGCCCCCCCACTTGACGAATCCCCCCGCCAAACTTTCCATGCGCAACAAGAATCACTGGGAAACTTCTTTTGGCAAATTTTGGGAAGATTTGTCAAACTACGCCAAAGATATATACAGGTCAAAAAATACTTTTCCTATGGAAACTAGTTCCTAACTATAACTACCGACTGGCTACTGCCAGTAGATTATATTTATATATATATATATTCACTGAAAAAACCATAGGTTTCAGACACGTTATAGTTAGAAATTAGCATTTAAAAAACCTTTGAAATTCATTGAAAAAACCATAGCTTTTAGGGACATTTATAGTTAGTTGGACATTTCACTCGTACAAAACCATAGAAATTCCCCCGTTATAGTTAGTTTAGCTAACTATAACTCGCGCCTCGCAATGCACTGCTGATGACGTCACATATTACATCACTCATGACATGGTCAGTGACATCACTGATGACATCTCAAATGACATCACTGATGACATCACTGATGACATCATCCAGTGACTGTGTGTTTCTGTAAAGTTTAAATATGTTTAATATATATAGGGAAAGGCGTATTGAAGAATGAGTGGGTGTATAAGTGTCTGAATGGATAATTTAGTACGTGAGTGACTGACTCTACAAGTGAGTGATTAAACGTATCTTACTGAATGCATGGGTTAGTGACTAAACTGTGTGAATGTCTGTATCCGTCTGTTTGTTGGTGTGTAAGTGGATGCATGGATTTGCGAATAGCTACATGAGTGTCTATATGGGTTATTGATTGGTTCTCTGAGTATCTGTATGGCTGCCTGAGTGTTTGTGTGGGTGGGGTGTGTGTGACTCTGTACATAGATGTGTGAGTGGGTGATTCACTGGGTGCATGATTTCAAGAGTGCATCTGTGATGGACTGCTTGGGTGGGTGAGTCTGTGTATGGGTGTGTTAGTGAGTGAATGTATATCTCAGTGGTACATGTGCGAGTAACTACATATGTAAAAGGCAGTATATATGTGTGTTAGAGTATTTAAATGGCTATAAGTGAGAGTGTGTGATAGTGAGAGTGGCTGTATGGATGCGTGTGTGCTTGTATAAGTTATTGTATAAGAGCGTAAGAATGTGCTAGTATTTGTATGAGTAAGTGAGCTGGTGTGTGTATAACTGTATAGGTGAGTAAATGGGTGTGTGATTAATTTTTTGCATGACTGACTAGGTGTGTGAGTACCTCTATGGATGAGTGGCGGTGTGTGAGTGTTTATATAGGTGTATGAGTGCATATGATAGTCCTGTACTGAGTGACTGTAAGTATGAGTGACTGTACGGGTGAGTGAGTGGATGTGTGTGTAGACCTAAGAATCAGTGAGTGGGTATGTAATTTTTGGTGTTGGAGTGTCTATGGTTTTGAGAATGGCAGTCTGTAATTTAGAGTGGGTGTATCAAAAGTTATATTAGGGTATGAGAAGATGCATGAAATTATCACATGGATGATGTCATCAGTGATGTCATTTGAGATGTCATCAGTGATGTCACTGACCATGTCATGAGTGATGTAATATGTGACGTCATCAGCAGTGCATTGCGGGGGCGCGAGTTATAGTTAGCTAAACTAACTATAACGGGGGAATTTCTATGGTTTTGTACGAGTGAAATGTCCAACTAACTATAAATGTCCCTAAAAGCTATGGTTTTTTCAATTAATTTCAAAGGTTTTTTAAATGCTAATTTCTAACTATAACGTGTCTGAAACCTATGGTTTTTTCAGTGAATTTCAAAGGTTTTTTAAATGCTAATTTCTAACTATAATGTGCCTGAAACCTATGATTTTTTAAGAGAATTTCAAAGGTTTTTTAAATGCTAGTTTCTAACTATGCCTACAGAGGTAGGACATGTGAAGAAAGAAGAAAAAACGCACAGAAAGAAGCAAAAGATGTGCAGAAAGAACCAACAGAGGAGCAGAAAGAGGCCTTGTTGCAAAATCATCCTGTGCCCACAACTTTTTCAGACGGGTACTGGTGGTAACTGACTCTGACTAAACAGAGCCAGTGCTATGCTAAAAGACACTTAGAATACAGTGAAAACACCTACATACACTAGGGAACACTATGCGTTGGTGTACCCCTGTGATTAGCATGACCTCCTCTGCAAGTCCCTAGTACATAATAGGGCAGGGGATTAAAACTACCTCTTAAAACGCGCTACAGGGCGCGTTTGCACAGTGGTGAAGGGAGGGGGGCCTGAGGTGACTGTGTGCAAACGCGCCCCGTGGCGCGTTTTAAGTTGCGGGATTAAGTCCCCTTGAATCCTGAGGGTCCCTGGGGCCCAACTAGCCCCCCAGGTACCTACAGTTAGGATCACAGAGCTGAGTTGAAGAGAGGCGTTCCGAGGCCACACACCTTTTTTCACCTCTCTGCAACGCAACTCTGTTGTGCTTACTGAAGGTACCTGGTGGGCTAGTTGGCCCCCAGGGTCCCTCAGGATTCAAAGGGAATTAATTCCCCAACTTAAAACGCACCACAGGGCGTGTTTGCGCACATGTCACCTGAGGCCCCGCCCCTCCCTTCACCACTGTGCAAACGCGCCCGTGGAGCATTTTAAGTTGGGGGATTAGGTCACCTTGAATCCTGAGGGTCCCTGGGGCCCAACTAGCCCACCAGGTACTTCCAGTAAGCACCACAGGCCTGCGTTGCAATGCCTGTAACAAATTGTGCAGTTGTGTTTAGGTAGTGAAGAGGGTCGTGCTGGGGGTAGTGTTTTAGGGTTTAGGGTAGTGCAGTGGTGTTTGTGTAGTGTAGGGGGTCATGCTGGGGTAGATTTAGGGTTTAGGGTAGTGCAGTGGTGTTTGGGTAGTGTAGGGAGTCGTGCTGGGGGGAGTGTTTTAGGGTTTAGGGTAGTGCAGTGGTGTTTGGGTAGTGTAGGGGTCGTGCTGGGGGTAGTGTTTTAGGGTTTAGGGTAGTGCAGTGGTGTTTGGGTAGTGTAGGGGGTCGTGCTGGGGGTAGTGATTTAGGGTAGTGCAGTGGTGTCTGGGTAGTGTAGGGGGTACTGCTGGGGGTAGTGTTTTAGGGTTTAGGGTAGTGCAATGGTGTTTGGGTAGTGTAGGGGGTACTGCTGGGGGTAGTGTTTTAGGGTTTAGGGTAGTGCAGTGGTGTTTGGGTAGTGTAGGGGGTACTGCTGGGGGTAGTGTTTTAGGGTTTATGGTAGTGCAGTGGTCTTTGGGTAGTGTGGGGGTCGTGCGGGGGTAGTGTTTTAGGGATTAGGGTAGTGCATTGGTGTTTGGGTAGTGTAGGGGTCATGCGGGGGTAGTGTTTTAGGGTTTAGGGCAGTGCAGTGGTGTTTGGGTAGTGTAGGGGGTCGTGCTGGGGGAGTGTTTTAGGGTTTAGGGCAGTGCAGTGGTGTTCGGGTAGTGTAGGGGGTCGTGCTGGGGGAGTGTTTTAGGGTAGTGCAGTGGTGTTTGGGTAGTGTAGGGGGTCGTGCTGGGGGTAGTGTTCTTGGGTTTAGGGCAGTGCAGTGGTGTTCGGGCAGTGTAGGGGGTCGTGCTGGGGGTGGTGTTTTAGGGTTTAGGGCAGTGCAGTGGTGTTCGGGCAGTGTAGGGGTTGTGCTGGGGGTGGTGTTTCAGGGTTTAGGGCAGTGCAGTGGTGTTCGGGCAGTGTAGGGGGTCGTGCAGGGGGTGGTGTTTCATGGTTTAGAGCAGTGCAGTGGTGTTTGGGTAGTGTAGGGGGTCGTGCTGGGGGAGTGTTTTAGGGTTTAGGGCAGTGCAGTGGTGTTCGGGTCGTGCTGGGGTAGTGTTCTAGGGTTTAGGGCAGTGCAGTGGTGTTCGGGCAGTGTAGGGGGTCATGCTGGGGGTGGTGTTTTAGGGTTTGGGGCAGTCCAGTGGTGTTCGAGCAGTAAAGGGGGTCGTGCTGGGGGTGGTGTTTCAGGGTTTGGGGCAGTGCAGTGGTGTTCGAGCAGTAAAGGGGGTCGTGCTGGGGGTGGTGTTTCAGGGTTTGGGGCAGTGCAGTGGTTTTCGAGCAGTAAAGGGGGTCGTGCTGGGGGTGGTGTTTCAGGGTTTGGGGCAGTGCAGTGGTGTTCGGGCAGTGCAGGGGGTGGTGTTTCAGGGTTTAGGGCAGTGCAGTGGTGTTCGGGCAGTGTAGGGGGTGGTGCATGGGGTGGTGTTTCAGGGTTTAGGGCAGTGCAGTGGTGTTCGGGCAGTGTAGGGGGTCGTGCAGGGGTGGTGTTTCAGGGTTTAGGGCAGTGCAGTGATGTTCGGGCAGTGTAGGGGGTCATGCTTGGGGCTGGTGTTTCAGGGTTTAGGGCAGTACAGTGGTGTTCGGGTAGTGTAGGGGGTCATGCTGGGGCTGGTGTTTCAGGGTTTAGGGCAGTGCAGTGGTGTTCGGGCAGTGTAGGGGGTTGTGCTGGGGCTGGTGTTTCAGGGTTTAGGGCAGTGCAGTGGTGTTCGGGCAGTGTAGGTGGTGGTGCTGGGGCTGGTGTTTCAGGGTTTAGGGCAGTGCAGTGGTGTTCGGGCAGTGTAGGGGGTCATGCTGGGACTGGTGTTTCAGGGTTTAGGGCAGTGCAGTGGTGTTCGGGCAGTGTAGGGGGTCTTGCTGGGGCTGGTGTTTCAGAGTCTAGGGCAGTGCAGTGGTGTTTGGGCAGTGTAGGGGGTCGTGCTGGGGGTGGTGTTTCAGGGTTTAGGGCAGTGCAGTGGTGTTCGGGCAGTGTAGGGGGTCATGCTGGGACTGGTGTTTCAGGGTTTAGGGCAGTGCAGTGGTGTTCGGGCAGTGTAGGGGGTCTTGCTGGGGCTGGTGTTTCAGGGTTTAGGACAGTGCAGTGGTGTTTGGGCAGTGTAGGGGGTCGTGCTGGGGGTGGTGTTTCAGGGTTTAGGGCAGTGCAGTGGTGTTCGGGCAGTGTAGGTGGTGGTGCTGGTGTTTCATGGTTTAGGGCAGTGCAGTGGTGTTTGGGCAGTGTAGGGGGTCATGCTGGGACTGGTGTTTCAGGGTTTAGGGCAGTGTAGGGGTCTTGCTGGGGCTGGTGTTTCAGAGTCTAGGGCAGTGCAGTGGTGTTCGGGCAGTGTAGGGGTCTTGCTTGGGGTGGTGTTTCAGGGTTTAGGGCAGTGCAGTGGTGTTCCGGCAGTGTAGGGGGTCATGCAGGTGGTGGTGTTTCAGGGTTTAGGGCAGTGCAGTGGTGTTCCGGCAGTGTAGGGGGTCGTGCAGGGGGTGGTGTTTCAGGGTTTAGGGCAGTGCAGTGGTGTTTGGGCAGTGTAGGGGATCGTGCTGGTGGTGGTGTTTCAGGGTTTAGGGCAGGGCAGTGGTGTTGGGCAGTGTAGGGTGTCGTGCTGAGGGGTGGTGTTTCAGGGTTTAGGGCAGTGCAGTGGTGTTCGGGCAGTGTAGGGGGTCGTGCAGGGGGTGGTGTTTCAGGGTTTAGGGCAGTGCAGTGGTGTTCGGCCAGTGTAGGTGGTCTTGCTGGGGGTGGTGTTTCAGGGTTTAGTGCAGTGGTGTTCGGGCTGTGTAGGGGGTCATGCTGGGGGTGGTGTTTCAGGGTTTAAGGCAGTGCAGTGGTGTTCGGGCAGTGTAGGGGACTTGCTGGGGGTGGTGTTTCAGGGTTTAGAGGCAGTGGTGTTCAGGCAGTGTAGGGGGTCTTGCTGGGGGTGATGTTTCAGGGTTTAGGGCAGTGCAGTGGTGTTCGGGCAGTGTAGGGGTCGTACTGGGGGTGGTGTTTCACGGTTTAGGGCAGTGCAGTGCTGTTCCGGCAGTGTAGGGGCTCGTGCAGGGGGTGGCATTTCAGGGTTTAGGGCAGTGCATGGTGTTCGGGCAGTGTAGGGTGTCGTGCTGAGGGCTGGTGTTTCAGGGTTTAGGGCAGTGCAGTGGTGTTCGTGCAGTGTAGGGGGTCGTGCAGGGGGTGGTGTTTCAGGGTTTAGGGTAGTGCAGTGGTGTTCGGGCAGTGTAGGGGGTCGTGCTGGGGCTGGTGTTTCAAGGTTTAGGGCAGTGCAGTGGTGTTCGGGCAGTGTAGGGGGTCGTGCTGGGGCTGGTGTTTCAGGGTTTTGGGCAGAGCAGTGGTGTTCGGGCAGTGTAGGGGGTCGGGCTGGGGTGGTGTTTCAGGGTTTAGGGCAGTGCAGTGGTGTTCGGGCAGTGTAGGGGGTCGTGCTGAGGGTGGTGTTTCAGGGTTTAGGGCAGTGGTGTTCGGGCAGTGTAGGGGGTCTTGCTGGGGGTGATGTTTCAGGGTTTAGGGCAGTGCAGTGGTGTTCGGGCAGTGTAGGGGGTCTTGCTGGGGGTAGTGTTTCAGGGTTTAGGGCAGTGCAGTGGTGTTCGGGCAGTGTAGGGGGTCGTGCTGGGGTTGGTGTTTCAGGGTTTAGGGCAGTGCAGTGGTGTTCGGGCAGTGTAGGGGGTCGTGAAGGGGTGGTGTTTCAGGGTTTAGGGCAGTGCAGTGGTGTTCGGGCAGTGTAGGGGGTCGTGCTAGGGGTGGTGTTTCAGGGATTAGGGCAGTGCAGTGGTGTTCGGGCAGTGTAGGGGGTCGTGCAGGGACTGGTGTTTCAGGGTTTAGGGCAGTGCAGTGTTCGGGCAGTGTAGGGGGTCGTGCTGGGGGTAGTGTTTTAGGGTTTAGGGTAGTGCAGTGGTGTTTGTGTAGTGTAGGGGGTCGTGCTGGGGGTAGTGTTTTAGGGTTTAGGGTAGTGCAGTGGTGTTTGTGTAGTGTAGGGGGTCATGTTTTAGGGTAGTGCAGTGGTGTTTGGGTAGTGTAGGGGGTCGTGCTGGGGGTAGTGTTTTAGGATTTAGGTTAGTGCAGTGGTGTTTGGGTAGTGTAGGGGTCGTGCTGGGGGTAGTGTTTTAAGGTTTAGGGTAGTGCAGTGGTGTTTGTGTAGTGTAGGGGGTCGTGCTGGGGGTAGTGTTTTAGGGTTTAGGGTAGTGCAGTGGTGCTTGTGTAGTGTGAGGGGTCATGCTGGGGGTAGTGTTTTAGGGTTTAGGGTAGTGCAGTGGTGTTTGTGTAGTGTAGGGGGTCATGTTTTAGGGCAGTGCAGTGGTGTTTGGGTAGTGTAGGGGGTCGTGCTGGGGGTAGTGTTTTAGGATTTAGGTTAGTGCAGTGGTGTTTGGGTAGTGTAGGGGGTCGTGCTGGGGCTAGTGTTTTAGGGTTTAGGGTAGTGCAGTGGTGTTTGTGTAGTGTAGGGGGTCATGCTGCAGTAGTGTTTTAGGGTTTAGGATAGTGCAGTGGTGCTTGTGTAGTGTAGGGGGTTGTGCTGGGGGTAGTGTTTTAGGGTAGTGCAGTGGTGTATTTGTAGTGTAGGGGGTCATGTTTTAAGATGCAACGCTCCAATACCTGACCAGTCTGCACTACATAAAACTGCAAAAACTAAAAATAAAAAGTGTTTTGCACACTTTTGTCATTGGGCTATATGTGGGCTACATCTGGGTAATATTTGTGCTACATTTGGGCTCTTTTTCACTGGTGGCCATCTTGGAAGACTTCTTTGTTATGAAGTTTCCTAATTTCCTCATTTACTGCAGTCTCCTCAGTAGGAAATGCTTTCAGTTTTTACTTTGATTCCATCAAGAAGGCATTCAGATGTCTCACATTTGCCATAAATTCAGAATGTTAGCACTCTAGTTGCTCATTAGATCACTGTATTAAAGCTACTGCTCACCAGGGAGTTAACTGGAAGTCTGCTGCTGGTATTGAAAGTGATTGTTTCTGTCTGCATGTCAGAATTTTCTAATGAAATAGAAGAGGATTTGAGATCTCACTTAAAACATGCCCTAATTTTTCTTTCTGCAGCACTAACCATAATTTCTATTTCAAAAAGAACCCCCTCATTTTGTTCCTTTTTAAATTAGCAATGCAACTGAACGAAGCACACTA